>CAKXYN010000310.1:0-487092 GCA_935064755.1 Tragelaphus eurycerus
GGATGGGGAGCACGGGTATTCTGGTGGCGGATCCATCTCGATGTATAGTAAAAGTAATACAATATTGTAAAGTTAAGAAAAATTAAAATAATAATAATAAATACACACACACACACACACACACACACACAAACAAATAAAGTGCCCTGAGAATCAGAGTACTACATTAGTATTCAGACAGGCTCACAGAGGTGAAGGTCAATGCCCTAGCAATGCCAAACACTGTTTTCCTTTGTCCTTTGATCTCAGTGCCAAAAATACTGAACAGTCCACTCACTTTTTCAAATGCAGGGAAATAACGGTTTGTTGTTCTCTCTTTGATCTGAGCTATTTTGGCATCTTTTTGATCAGGTGGGCACAGTGGCAAAAGCATGATCATTTCACCCAAATCTGTCACACCCTCTGAGTACATATCAATCCTGAAAAGACAAAATGACCAAACTGTCAGATATCTCCTGTCTTAGGTTTTACAGTTTAGAAGGGCTAAGAGTGGGGCATCAAGAAATGGCAAAGTAATTCACCTCCATTGGGTGCTTTTTTCTATTTTATTAATTTTAACATTTCATTCCAGAACAAATCATCTAGATAGATATATATGTCTAATATTTTTGTTATACGCATGGCCAAATATAGGAAGAGCATATCAGTGACCCATGCAGAGTCACAAGAATGAGAGAAAAGGGTGGAAGCAGGGCAGGTAACCACGAGACCACACTTGGGTTTGCCATCTCTGCTGTGGTGTGGCCTGTCCACAGTTAGTGTGGCGCATTAGTACCACCTCAGTTGTATCGAGAGAGAATCCTGGCACCTCCACCCCGTCACATCCTTTTCCCTCTCTTGTCCTGTTATATAACACGAGGCTCATTTAGCTGCCCGATACCAGCACTTCTTCCAATTACTTCCCATAGAATATGGTTTCACAATGCTCTCCATATACTGTTGCTGGACTCTGGCTTTGTTTGCATTTCTCAAGACTCTACCCAAAATATCCCCTGCAATAGTGCATTTCTTCATTCTGTTCCCACAGTGCATATTCCAGGTAATTTTGTTGTTTTTCTTCCAAAGATGGCTTCCTACAAGAGTGTTCTTAGGTAAAAAAGCTTTGTTGACATATAACTCACATACCAGAATGTCACCCTCTACAAGTGTAGAACTGTGCAAGTGGTAAAGTCTCAGGATTCTGTACCATCATCATTCTCTAATTCTAAAATATTAGTATTTTCATCACTCCCAAAAGAGATTTTTTTTTTCAGGCATTCAGCATTCCTTGCTCTCTCCAGCTTTGGCAGTCACTAAACTGTGGAAAATTCTGAAAGAGATGGGAATACCAGACCACCTGATCTGCCTCTTGAGAAATTTGTATGCAGGTCAGGAAGCAACAGTTAGAACTGGACATGGAACAACAGACTGGTTCCAAATAGGAAAAGGAGTACGTCAAGGCTGTATATTGTCACCCTGTTTATTTAACTTATATGCAGAGTACATCATGAGAAACACTGGACTGGAAGAAACACAAGTTGGAATCAAGATTGCTGGGAGAAATATCAATAACCTCAGATATGCAGATGACACCACCCTTATGGCAGAAAGTGAAGAACTCAAAAGCCTCTTGATGAAAGTGAAAGTGGAGAGTGAAAAGGTTGGCTTAAAGCTCAACATTCAGAAAACAAAGATCATGGCATCTGGTCCCATCACTATGTGGGAAATAGATGGGGAAACAGTGGAAACAGTGTCAGACTTTATTTTTCTGGGCTCCAAAATCACTGCAGATGGTGACTGCAGCCATGAAATTAAAAGATGCTTACTCCTTGGAAGGAAAGTTATGACTAACCTAGATAGCATATTCAAAAGCAGAGACATTACTTTGCCAACAAAGGTTCGCCTAGTCAAGGCTATGGTCTTTCCTGTGGTCATGTATGGATGTGAGAGCTGGACTGTGAAGAAGGCTGAGTGCCGAAGAATTGATGCTTTTGAACTGTGGTGTTGGAGAAAACTCTTGAGAGTCCCTTGGACTGCAAGGAGATCCAACCAGTCCATTCTGAAGGAGATCAGCCCTGGGATTTCTTTGGAAGGAATGATGCTAAAGCTGAAACTCCAGTATTTTGGCCACCTCATGCGAAGAGTTGACTCATTGGAGAAGACTCTGATGCTGGGAGGGATTGGGGGTAGGAGGAGAAGGGGACAACAGAGGATGAGATGGCTGGATGGAATCACTGACTCGATAGATGTGAGTCTCAGTGACCTCCGGGAGTTGGTGATGGACAGGGAGGCCTGGCGTGCTGCGATTCATGGGGTCGGACATGACTGAGCGACTGATCTGATCTGATCTGATCTGAAACTGCTTTTGGTTTTATGACCAGGAGTGTCCTGAATGTGCCAGACAAACGGAATCCTACAATATGCCTTGTTTGTGTCTGGCTTCTTTCTGTAAGAGAATGTTTTCAAGTTCCCTCCATGATGAAGCATGGATCAGGACTTCATTTCTTTTCGTGGTCACATAATGCTCCATCGTATGGATGTGCCTGCCCATGTTCATCCATTCACCAGTTAATGGACATTTGTGTTATTTCTGCTTTTTGAACGTTATGAACAAGAGCACTATGAACTTCTGTGTACAAGTTTTAGTGTGGTTGTATTTTTAGTTCTTGAGTATATTCCTAGTAGAGGACTGCTGAGTTGTATGGTAACTCTATGCATACTTTTTTGAGTAATTGCCATATTTCATGATTCAATCATATGGTCCCATCACAACACAGAGGAGCCCCCACCCCCGCCAATATGGCTGCAGTGAATAAGTCAGGCTGCTCCATGTGAAGTGTTAGTTGTTTATTTGTGTCCGACTTTGCGACCCCATGGACTGCAGCCCATCAGACTCCTCTGTCCATGGGATTCTCCAGGCAAAGATACTGGAGTGGGCTGCCATTCTCTTCTCCAGGGGATCTTCCTGACCCAGGGATAGAACCCAGGTCTCCTGTACTGCAGACATTCTTTACCGACAGAGCTATGAGGGAAGCCCCTGGCTGCTATAGACATATTCAAATGTTCCAGACAACCCTAGCATCTTGGGCTCAGTATCTGCTAACCTTTGTCAAGCGACCAGTTCATATAAAAGACTGATAAATCAGATTCCTGGTCATCATTCTTATAATTTCTGGAACTTAAAAATCGTCTCCTCTAGAACCTTCCTTTCTAAGGCTTTATCCTCTAGACACTCAGATGCTTTGTCTCTTGTCTCTAACTGTTGGTGGGTGTTAAGCTCAAAAGGGCCTGAGCTCCTGGTGTCATGGTTCCACCATCCTCCCAGCTTCATAGTCCATCCGTGTTTGGAGACCTCTGTATCCATGGTCCACATCCTTACATAAATATATTAAAATGAATTTATTTAATTTATTTATATGACTGTGCTGGGTCTTAATTGTGGCATGTGGGAACTTTTAATTGCAGCATGTGGAATCCAGCTCCCTGACCAGGGATCGAACCTGCGATCCCAGCATTGGGAATGCAGAGTCTTAGCCACTGGACCACCAGGGAAGTCCTACGTAAATTCTTGGTTCCACTCCAAGTTTACTCCTCCCTCACTCTCATAGGTCTCTGTAGTACTGGACCTGAGTTACACCATGAAGGTCTATACTGCTGTTGGTCACAATCTCTGTGAGCACATCCTGCTCACTCAGGGAAGCACCTAAATTGTTCCCATTAATCACAGATGAAAGAACAGAAAGAAAAAAAAAATACCGTACAGGGCTCTCTCCTTCATGTCTTTCCCATAGAGATCATATTTGGTGGCAACGTAGTTGAGAATGGCTCTGGTCTGCACCAGCTTCATCCCATCAATTTCAACCATTGGCACTTGCTGGAACATCAGACTCCCATCTTTTGAAAGAAGAAAAGAAGTAGAGTGAGATGTTGGATGAACCATGCTATTTAATTAAACTGAAATTTTTTATGAATCAAACTTTTTGTTGAAATGGCTGAAGACATAAAAGGAAACAAAAATTTTTACTTGGTAAAATATCAGTAGGAATAGCATTTTGCTTTTAGCTTCCTGTAGTCCTTCTTATCAATTTGCCTCTTACTTTTCAATCTGTCATTTCACATTTTATTTCCCATCCAGATCATGGTATGTGTCTTTATTTTATGTATTTGACTTGCCTTCATGGACTTTTTAGGCAAGCCAGTTGCCAAGTCAAATGAGATATTTCTAAAGTAAGCCTCCTATGGTTCATGGCATTAAGGGCAGTTCTAAGAGAGACTCCTACATATGGTGTTTTGTATGCTCATCAAATCCCACCACCAGACAGTGCATGGGGCAGCCCTCTTTTTCCATCTCCATTGCTGCTGGCCCTTGTGCTTTATCTCCCTCCTCACACACTCACCTGGACTGGACTTCGAACTATTTCAACACCAGTTGGTTATTTGAGTCTGCAATATTGCTATGATATTACCTTTTCAAACCCATTAATGAAAAGGACTCATGGCAATGGCTGGGCCTCTTTCTTTTCTCTTCTCTCTGATTCATGTGTTTTTTCCTGACGTTGGGTGGGAGAGCTGTGTGGCATCCTGAACTGGTACGGTCACTCACGGTGCAGAAAGGCAGAGAGAGCTCAGAGAGGGCATTCATGGGGCCCTGGGGCTGGCTCCTTTAGCAAACACTCGAGTTCCAGCCCTTCTAAATCCTGGGTGAGCTGCAAGACCTCCTCGAGGAGCCCCAACCCATCCCTTTAACCATGTTTTTCCCACTCCCCTGATGCACACCCACCATGCACACTCATGGCATTGCTAGTGTTCTAACCCCAACTGAAGACTTCTACTAGATACTCCCATCAGAGGAATTTAGTTCTTGGTCTTACCATTTTTTAACTTATCCAGGTCTTCTGGTTGTTCTATAAATTTCTCTTCAAACTGAAAAACAGAAACAGTCAATGAGTCTTTGTTATTTCATTCCATGGCTTTCACTGCTGAACTTGAATGTCCCCTGTCTGGTGCTGTGTAGAAGATAAGATTTCCAAGTTTGGCAGAGGACAGTGATTATGGCTTCTTGGAAATTCAGGTTAGAGCCACCAAGATAAAAGTGTGGCTTGTAGCACATAACTGCTTATTTTGTAGGTTCAGTTCCCCTCCTCACTGTCTCCATCTCTGTCAATCATTAGATATGCTTCGGGAGGAGGATGTCACTTGAGGGAATGGATAGCAAGTTCTAGTTATGGAGTTTTAATATCTCTGGAAAGCCTTTCTCTTCCTATAAGGTCAGGACAGGGAATTGCGTGTCCCCCAGCATGGAGTATCCATGGGGTCAGTGATCCCCAAGATGTCACTGGGGGCTCCTTCTATTCAAGTTTATATTTTAAAGGGGGTCTTGATGGTGAGGGACTTCCCTCATGGCTCAGACAGTAAAGAATCCACCTGCAATGCAGGAAACCTGGGTTCAATCCCTAGGTCGGGAAGATCCCCTGGAGAAGGGAATGGCAACCCACCCCAGTATTCTTTCCTGGAGAATCCCATGGACAGAGGAGCCTGGCGGGCTACAGTCCATGGGATTGCAAAGAGTCAGATATGACGGAGTGAATTTCATGTGTAGATTCTTGATGGTGAAGAGTTTGGGAACTGGCAGTTTCTAACTTGCTAAACAGTTTATTGTGGATTTGCATGAACTCCCAGGGTCAGTCTGTGCAGTATATGTCTCTCCGCATCAGGCTAGGCTGGACAAGAGGAGGCCTGGATGCTCTCAGCGTCTCAGCACCTTCCTGTGCTGAACTCAGCCCGCCCAGGAACTCTGAACACATCCTTGAACCCTAAGGCTGGACCGCAGTGAAAACTGTTGGTTGTTGATTATCAGAAATTAAACAACCTGGAATGGCACTGTTTCAATTTTTCTGTGTACTTGTTTCTTCACACACTTGAGAATGGATCAAGCATGAAGCAATCAAGAAAGTGTTATCTGAGGCTTAGGTAAACATGTTGTTAGGAAGCTAAGGGAGGACACTAGAGCTTCCCTTTGCAGAACCCCACCTCACCTGAAGCCCTACTTTACTGCTCTCCCCTAAGGGACCAAATCCCCAGAGTCTGTCCACGACTCCCTCCCCAGGGAACCCTCACAGAGTTGCTGGATCCCTCTGACCTGGGCTGAGAAGTGCTTTACTCAGTGACACCTCTAGAGGGCAGCACTCAACAGAGTCCCACAGAAACCTACAAATTTGCTATCCGGAAAATGGCATTGTAACTCTAAAATGTTTGGGTGTCCTTCTAGGTGCTCCCACCCCTCTTTTAATCACCCACACACTTGTCTGCATCCTCACTAGAGTGTAAGCTGCCCAAGGGCAGGGGCTGTATCTGTTTCATTTATCCCTGTATCTATTCAGTTCAATTCAGTCGCTCAGTTGTGTCCGACTCTGAGACCCCATTGACTGCAGCAGGCTAGGCCTCCCTGTCCATCACCAGGTCTCGGAGTTTACTCAAATTCATCTCCATTGAGTCCGTATCCATTAACCAGCTTCAATAACTATCAGTTCTATTATATTGCCCAATTGTAAATCATCTATATGCTTATTCCCCTCCCTCTTGTAAGAATTTGAAACAAATCCCAGATATCACATATTTTCATTTAAATACTTCAATGTGTATTTCCAAAATATAAAAACTATTAAAAACAACACAGCACATTATAATACCTAACACATTAACAAAAGTTACTGAATATATCTATTGATATTTAATGTTCACATTTCTAATTGTTGTATAGCTGTCATATATAATATTTTACAATTTTAAAAATCAAATTCCAACTTAGGACCACATAATGATTAGTTTCTTAAATTTATTCTAATTGTTTATTCTCTTTGACAGGAAGAACATTTAATAATCCATAAGGACAAATCTGTTTATCTCTTAATAGCTGAAAACTTTTCTTTAATGAAAAACAACAGGTCATTTAGAAAGAAAAGTCTCCTAGCTTACGTGAGAAAAATAGTTTGATACTGTCAATTTATATTCAACTGGAGATGAAACCTACCTCCACTCCAGCTGCAGCCAGGAGCCACCGAATGCACTCCATTCTGCCACGTCCATTGAAGTAGTGTAACTTGGGCTTCCCTGCCATGATGGCAGTCTCCTGGTTTCTCTGAACATTGATGAATGAATGAATGAATAAGTGAATGAATGAACAAAGATAAAACCACAGAAGCCAAATGCATTTTATGATATATGGCTGAACAGCACCAACAGTGCTGAGGAAGTGTCGACCTCCTTCATGGCAGAGTTGGAAGAGTCCCTGGAATGTCTTCCTTGGTCCATATTCTCACCTCCTTTAAACCAATCATGGAAAATTGTCCCAAGCCATTCTCCAGTCTCCACTGGGTGAAATCTGATTGTCTTGGTATGCTAAGAGGTAAGTCTGTGGTAAGGATGATGGGTGGGTATTAGAGAGGGAAATGACTAGAGAGCTAGTATATATGTATTTTTAATTAATGCATTTATTTGACTATAATGGGTCTTCTCTGTGCCAGGCAGGATCTTCTTTTCAGTTGCACCATGTGGGATCCTTTAGTTGTGGAAAGCAAACTCCTTAGCTGTGGCCTGTGGAATCTAGTTCTGTTACAAGGGATATGTCATTGGAGAGCATGAAGTCTTAGCTACTGGATCACTAGGGAAGTCCTGAGTACTAGTATTTACTGAAAACCTCCTAATGGTCCTGCTCCAATAAGCGCTTTGGATGTTTAATCCTCACAGCAAGGATTAAACAATCCTCACAACAATCCCATGAAATAGTTTTTGTGTTTTTTTTGTTAATAAAACCAAAGCTCAGAGGTTAAGTGACATGTTCACAGTCATAATCCAGTTAATGATGGATGTGGATATCCACACCTAGGATTAAAATGAGGATAAGGCTGGAACCAACAGATGCAGGCCCTGGGACCCTGGGAGGGAGGGGCCTTGAAGCCAGAGGACTTCAAAGAGAGTGAGGAGGAGGAGGTGGAGACAGAGGCCATGTTCAGCTCCTTGGCTGTTACACTGCATTAGTTCAAAAGCTGAAATTAGGACTCAGATTTGCTTAACTGTTGCTCAAAAACCCTAATTCTTTCTACAGGCTTGGGACGCTAAGTCCTTCCATTTTCTCGCAATTCTAGATTCTATCTCTCTTGGTACATCTTTTATCTAGAACAAGGGATGTTGCTGCATGAACTTTACAGTCTGGGATGGAACTGACATTTGTTCAATGTCTGTCACACAATGTCACAAATTTATCTTCATTTAACCCTCCTAAAATCACCTGCTGTGAAGTTTATCATTGCTCTCACTGTGCAGTTGGGAATATTGAAGTTTCTAGGGTAACTTGCCCAAAGTAGGTGGCGGACCTGGGATTCAAAGCTACTTCTATATGAACCCAAAGCTTGGTTTCATTTTTCCATATTAGTGTTTTTCCAAATGTGCATGACAATCCTTCAGTGGACTATGAAATCCACCAATTTTTAAAGTAGAAGAAAATAGAAATAGGAAATATCAAAGTGCCTTCTATGTTCAAGAGCTAAGCATCATTCCATGAAATTTTAGTTTTGCTGTGTGTATGGATAAAGGAAAGCACATGGGCACAGTTATCTGGTCATTGCAATGGTAAAAGATACTCTGGTTGGGTCCACTCAATGGAGTTTAAAAGCCCTTGGTCTACAGCAGCCTGCCTGAGGGGTGGACATAGCAGGGGACCAGAGAATGAAACTCAAAGGCTCTGGACAGAACTAGTTCTATTATGACTGTGAATGGAAACATATAGGATTCATTAAAAGCAGGAGTCCCAAAGCCAGGATGTATGGACAAACAGCTGCATTTTCTATGCAAATCCCAATGTTTAGAAAGCACTAAGATTCTGTTGCAAAATTTTGTTGTTATGGAGCTTGGGACAAAAATATACTTCTGTTTACCCAATAATCATCTCCTGAAAAGTATACACGACTTGAATTTTAGATACCAAATGTTTTCAATATCCACATTTTAAATGTGAGATCAACGGTCTAACCTTTGGAAAATAAAGGATCCCTTGGAAACCTATGTATCTCATCTGTCTGGAAGTTGGAGATTGTGTATATTGTACTTTTTTTATCACAGGGAATGGAGGAGCTGTGATTCAGCAGAATTCTGAGAAAGTGTCGCTGTGAGGTGGAAGTCAGAGATTCCCCTCACACTAAGCTCCTTCTCACACTAAGCTCCCTCATCCAATGACCAAGGATCACATTACAAAGGGAAATGAATTTTTAACTTACATAATATTTTATCATATCGTTCTTATAATATCTTTCTTCATCTTTTGACAGCTGGAGCAAATGTGATATAAACTTCCTGGTCCCCAGAAAATGAGAACTAGAGAGATTCAGTGATTTGCCATCAGTCACACACGTGTGTTCCTGATTCACACTCAATAACTAGCAAGTGTGTCCACTTCTAGGACAACTCCGGGAAACGGCTTCTAGGATCCTATTATCAGGAGGAGGAAACTCGAGTTCAAAGAGCTGAAGCTACTTTCTTAGCTCACTCATTTTGTGAGCACTGGGGTCCTTTGAAGGCATCTTCTGATTTCTGATCTGGGGCTACCCCCAACCAGGTAACACTTATGCCCTCTCTCTGCTGATCTCTGAGACTTTCAGTATTAGTTTGTTACCCATTCAGAATCTGTTAGTCAATTAACAATTAAATGGGAGAGAAGGAAACATGAAATTCATAAGTTCAAAGTTGTTAGCTGATTCCTAGGGGCTTGATATGAGGAAGCACAAGCTGGAATCAAGATTGCCAGGAGAAATTTCAATCACCTCAGATACGCAGATGATACTACGCTTATGGCAGAAAGTGAAAAACTAAAGAGCCTATTGATGAAAGTGAAAGAGGAGAGTGAAAAAGTTGGCTTAAAGCTCAACATTCAGAAAACTAAGATCATGGCATCTGGTCCCATCACTTCATGGCAAATAGATGGGGAAACAATGGAAACAGCGAGAGACCTTATTTTAGGGGGCTCCAAAATCACTGCAGATGGTGACTGCAGCCATGAAATTAAAAGACGCTTGCTCCTTGGAAGAAAAGCTATGATCAATCTAGATAGCATATTGAAAACCAGAGACATTACTTTGCCGACAAATGTCCATCAAAACTATGATTTTTCCAGTAGTCATGTATGGATGTGAGAGTTGGATCATATTTAAACTGAGTGCCGAAGAATTGGTGCTTTTGAACTGTGGTGTTGAAGACTCTTGAGATTCATTTGGACAAATAGACGATCAGACCAGTCAATCCTAAAGGAAATCAGTCCTGAATATTCATTGGAAGGACTGATATTGAAGCTGAAACTCCAATATTTTGGCCACCAGATGTGAAGAACTGACTCATTGGAAAAGACCCTGATGCTGGGAAGGATTGAAGGCAGGAGAAGGGGATGACAGAGAATGAGACGGTTGGATGGCATCACTGACTGGATGAACGTGGATTTGAGGAAACTCCAGGAGTTGGTGACGGACAAGGAAGTCTGGCGTGCTGCAGTCCATGGGATCACAAAGAGTTGGACATGACAGAGCGACTGAACTGAACCGATATGAGGAAAAATGGATAAAAACATACCTTACTTTACCTGAAACCCTAAAAACTTACTATGAGTAAATTGAGCACTAGTATAACTCTGTTTGACCTTCACAAGGAGGTAGGCTTATATTCCCTGAAAGCGATGTGTGTGTATGTGTGAGTGTGTGTGCTTAGTTGCTCAGTCATGTCTGACTCTTTGTGACCCCATGGACTGCAGCCTGCCAGGCCCCTCTGAGCATGGAATTCTCCAGGTAAGAAACTGGAGTGGGTTGCCATTCCCTCCTCCAGGGGATCTTCCCAACCCAGGGATCAAACCCATGTATCTTGCATCTCCTGCATTGGCAGATGGATTCTTTACCACTGCGCCACCTGTGAAACCCAAAAGGAGTGTATCCTGGGATAATCCAGTGTGAACTAAAGGAGCTGTATCTGGGAGCTGGTAGGGAGCAGGGCCCTGATGACAGCGTTGCTTAGCAGAAAGAAGGAAGGCTTAGAGGCTAACTGCTTTCCTTATGAGGTACATACACTCAGGGGGGTTGTTTAATCTCTTTACCTCGGTGTTCTCTTTTTAAATATAGTTATATCTACTAGTGAAGCCTGATGAGAAAATTAAAGTATGAAAAATTCATAATAGGGACCAGGAAATTTCCCTCCTGCTCCCAGTTCCTGGGAGGTGGGCGAGTCTCCGAGCACACTGGGCAGCATGTGTCTATTTACCTCTTCACTCAAAGGTCTTGTAGACATAAGAACTTATACATATTTAGGTTTTTTCAACTAAGTCATACTGGTTCTCTTTTTATTTGGTTTGTGTGAAATATTAGTGATGATCACTGATTAGTTAACTTGGATTGCATGAAGTTTTTGGCAAAGGTTTAGGGAGATACATCTCAGCATATTTCCCTTTTGCATCCCCAAGATTGTAGCTGGCCCCTGGTTGAAGCATGCACCCTGCCTTGCCTTGCCCCTCAGGCATGGCCCTGCCCCACTCACTCCCTGTTCTGGACTCCCTGGAATTTTTCCTGCCCTATCCCTCACCCCCTTTGCCACAGCAGGAGCTCAGGTTCTCATTCTCAACACCTGATGGAAAAAGATCCCTTCTCTCCAACCTCTGGTTCCTTACCTGAATATGCAGACCCTTCACTGATCTTTCTTCAACACCTTATTTCTGGTTGATGTGTATGCGTATTTCCTCCTCTTAACAAGTTTCCTTCAAACCTTCTAAGGCCTTTGTTTTCCCCCCAATATTAGTACTTACAACAGTGCATTAACTCCTGCATTCCAATTCGAATGTCGCTCAGTTGTGTCCAACTTTTTGTGACCCCATGGACAGAGGAGCCTGGCAGGCTACAGTCTAGGCAGTCTACGGGATTCTCCAGGGCAAGAATACTGGAGTGGGTTGCCATTTCCTTCTCCAGGGGATCTTCCCAACCCAGGGATTGAACCCACGTCTCCTGTATTGCAAGCAGATTCTTTACCATCTGAACCACTGGAGAAGACCTGTACCTTCTAGCCAGCTGAATGTCTGTGCTTTTTAAAAGCTGGTTTCTGCTTCCATATTATTTAGTTTTCCATCCAGACCACTTTTGGAGGTTTGCCAAGAGTTGTTGAAACCCAAAGAGAGAAGGGGATTTGCCAGCTGGCTAATCACAGCACACAGTTTCTGTTGACATTCAGACTTATTCCTATAATAATATATCTTAATTTTCAGTCTTCACAGCCCACGTAGTATTACAACGCCACAGTTTTCACCTGTTGTGTGTTGACTCTGTCTATGGAGAAACTTACTTCAGCAAAAACATCTATTCTCTCGTTCGCACTGGTCATATTCTCCGATTGTCTAAAAAATTCTTTTTTCTCTTCACATCATGAATTTTTCTCAGATCTAAGTTCTCACACTTAGTGTTTTACGTTCTTTATTTTTACACCTCTGTAAAGCTATATCCAACAAAAGTAGACTAAACAACTTGAAATGTCCCTTAAGAAACCACGATATGAGTACAAAACAGAGTTTTTCTTGTGCTATGGGCACATTACACTGACGTATAAAATCAGTACTTACCTTAGGACTGTCTGTCTCCCACTTGGCTCAGACCCTTAATGCCAGGTCCACGTGTGTTTATAAGCTGCTGTTACAGTTGACTAACTCCGCCTCTTTCAAGAGGGCAAGAGCCCAGTTAGGGAAAAAGCTCTCCTACAGTGTTCAGAGCTGCAGATTCCATGCTAGATTTAAAAAAAAAAAAAATGATGAGTCATTCCCTTATCATGATACTAGTTAATATGTTCCTTTCAAGGTTGGCAATTAAAGATTAAACACAAAATTTCAAGTTGCTGGACCCACTGTGCAAGAAGTTGAAGTTTTGAAGTATGACTTTTTCTTTTCTTCAGCTTTTTTAACCATGAGAAAAAAATTGAAATATAGTTACTTACAATGTTGTGTTAGTTTCAGGTGTACCGCAAAGTGATTTAATTTTATACATATATATAGTCTTTTCCAGATTCTTTATGCTTATCAGTTATTTCAAAATACTGAGTATAGTTCCCTGTGCTATATAATACATCCTTGTTGCTTGTCTCTTTTACATATGGTAGTGTGTGCTGCCATCTATGGGGTCGCACAGAGTCAGACACGATTGAAGCAACTTAGCAGCAGTAGCAGCAGCAGCAGTGTGTATATGTTACTCCCTAATTCCTAGTTTATCTCTCCACCACCTTTCCCTTTGGTAACCATAAGTTTGTTTTTTAGGTCTGTGGATCTATTTCTGTTTTGTAAGTAAGTTCATTTTTTTTTTTTTTTTTTTACATTTCACATATAAGAGATATCATATGATATGGTATTTGTCTTTGACTTACTTCACTTAATATGATAATATCTAGGTACATCCATGTTGCTGCAAATGGCATCATTTCTTTGTTTTTTATGGCTGAATATTATTCTATTATATATATACAGCATCTTCTTCATCCATTCATCTGAAGATGGATATTTAGGTTTCTTCCTTGTCTTGGCTACTGTAAATAGTGCTGCCATGAACATGGCACATATCTTTTTGAATTAGAGTTTTCTCTGGCTATATGCCCAGGAGTGGGATTGCAAGATCATATGGTAAGTCTATTTTTAGTTTTATAAGGACCCTCCCTACTGTTCTCTATAATGGCTGCACCAATTGACATTCCCACCAACAGTGTAAGAGACTTACTTATTTTCCACATCCTCTCCAGTCTATTTTTTACAGACTTTTTAATGATGGTCATTCTGACTGGAGTGAGGTGATGCCTCACTGGAGTTTTGATTTGAATTTCTCTAATAGCTAGTGATATTGAGCATCTTTTCATGTACCTTTTGCCCATCTGCTTGTTAAATTATGTTTCTGTGAAAAACTGAATGTAAGGCTTTCGTGAATTGGATACAAGGACTCGGGCAGATGATAAACCTCTACTGTGGGGACACCAGGGAGCTGGTATCATTAAAGGGCATGTGCACCTGTGGAATACTTTATTACATTAGGTTGTGGATAAACTACAGGACACTCAAATTTAGGCACACAATAAATAATTTTTCATAAAAGTATGCTCTAAACACTGTTTGAAATATATTAAAAAATTACTTATTGTATATCAGAAATTCACATTTAACAGGTATCCTGTATTTTATTTTATCTACTAAATCTGAAGGAGGAAACAGACTTAACAGACTCCATCTTGAAAGCAGGACTCCATCTTGGGCCAGACTGTGGACTTTGAGCTATATGCCCAGTATCTATGGAAATGACATACCAACTGGAAAACCAGACCTCAAGATGGAAGGGCCCCAGGGTTCATATCCAGACTCTCCATCACCTAAAAGAATACCCTAATTAGCTGTGAAACTGAATAAAATCATAAATTCTATTATGCTTATTGGAGTATGACCACAGGCCTATTGATAACTGTCCACTGTTAACTACCCAGGCTTAAGGCATAAGAATCCCAGGTTAACTTGGATTGTATCTTTCTTTTCCTTTGTTCAGACTAGTTTCAGGGAATTTGGGGAGGTGGGTTTGGGCACGTACACTTAGGGAACAAAACGTTTTCACAAAAACTGGTCGGGGTCCTTGGCTAACAGGAGACTCTGCCTTGGGCCCGCCAGTGTAAAAATCTGCACTCCACTATCTGCGTTGTCCTGAGTGAGTTTGTCTCCCAGAACGCATGGCTACAACAAATCTGGCAAAGCAAATTTTATACTTTTTCCTCCTTGCCTCACTCAAATCAGCCTCCCTACTGTCTGGACCTTTGCTCATGCTATTTGTTCTGTTCAGAAAAATACCTTAGAACTACCTTGAGCTCCTACTCTACATAATGTCTTTTCTTACATTACATTGACACTGTATGTTTTAATATTAAATTAAATTTGAACTCCCCGTAGAGCCTCCAGAGAAAATGCGGCCCAGTCTGTGCCTTGACTTTGGACTTCATCCTGTTGACTTTGGAATTCATCCTGTTGACTTTGGAATTCATCCTGTTGTTTAAAGCCCCCAGTTGTAGTAAGCTGACACAGCAACCACAAGGAACCAACACAGTCCTGCTTACTCCCTCACAGCACAGGATACTGTGCAGCAAATCCTACACAGCTCATGACTGCGTCCATCCCACAACTAGTAAAGGAAGAATTCTTTTTCTCAATATAATTACACTGTTGTATCACTCTAAAATTTTATAATTTATATAATTTACAATTATAGCTCCTTAATTTCATTGAATTTTCAACATTCTAATTTTCCCCATTGTCTCATAAAGATTTTTTGGTACTTGGTTTCTTTGCAATAGGGCCCAAGCAATGCCGTCATTAGAGTGACATGAATACGTATGTCTTGAAGACTTGGATGAATGAGGAATTCCCACAGTCTATGAAGGAGGAAACAGAACAGGCTCTGTCTTGAAAGCAGGACTCCATCTTGGGCAGGACTGTGGACATTGAGCTATATGCTGGTTTCAGTATATATGGAAACAACATACCAACTGGAAAACCAGGCCCCCGGAAGGAAGAGCCCCAGGGCTGTCTGTGGCCTAAAAGAATACCCTAATTATCTGTGTAACCAAATAGAATCATGCATTCTATTATGCTTACTGGGGGATGACCACAGGCCTACTGATAACTGTCCACTGTTAACTACCTAGACTTAAGGCATATGATCATGGGTTCACTTTGATTTTATCTTACTTTTTTCTTCGTTCAGACTAGTTTCAGGGAACCTTATAAGCATAATAGGATGTATGATTCTATTTGGTTACACAGATAACTAGTGTATTCTTTTAGGCCACAAAGAGTCTAGATTCGAACCCTGGGGCTCTTCCATAGTTGGGGTGGGGTCCTGGCTTTCCAGTTGGTATGTCTTTTCCATAGATACTGGGCATATAGCTCAAAGTTCCACAGTCTGGCCCAACATGGAGTCCTGCTTTCAAGATAGAGCCTGTCCTGTCTGTTTCCTCCTTCAAAGTCATATATATTCATTCATATCAAATTCACACATGTCATCTGTGTCATAGAGATCAGATCTGGGGGACCCCATCAAATGGGGGTGACGTCCTCATGCAGGGCCCCACAGAGCCTCATGCAGCAGAGCTGTGATGACCAGACAGCCACAGCAGGGTCCCCTGAGCACAGAGCTTGGGTCCCTTGGATTCTTATTATCACCCCACCTCCCAGAACACTGGAGAGCCCACAGTAGACAAAAGAGTTATTCAAAAATGGGTAAGAAAAGACATTTTTATTATTAGATGAAAAATGTCTCTCAAAGAAATACAGAAAATGTCTTTCTGCCATGACCCCAGAAAGGTAGCTCTTTCCTGTGAAAACCTAAGACTGTCAGATATAAATTGTTACACTTTTCTCTTTGTTGGTCTATGTCACTGATGTTATAGGATGATCCTTGGAAAATATTAAGGGAATATGTAATGTTTCCTGTTCTTATTTATATTTTAATTCCAAATTGTTTTAGCCACATGTTCCGGGAAACAAACTCACTCAGAAGGACGATGCAGATAGTGGAGTGCAGTTTATTACGCCGGCGGGCCCAAGGCAGAGTCTCCTCTTAGCCAAGGACCCCGATCAATTTTTTTGAAAACCTTATATACCCTAAGTGTACATGTTCAAATCCACCTCCCCAAATTCTCTGAAACTAGTCTGAACAAAGGAAAAGAAAGATACAATCAAAGTTAATCCGTGATTCATATGCCTTAAACCCGTGATTCGTATGCCTAGGTAGTTCAGTTCAACTCAGTTCAGTTCAGTCGCTCAGTCATGTCCGACTTTTTGCGACCCCATGAATCGCAGCACACCAGGCCTCCCTGTCCATCACCAACACCCGGAGGTCACTCAAACTCACGTCCATCGAGTCGGTGATGCCATTCAGCCATCTCGTCCTCTGTCGTCCCCTTCTCCTCCTGCCCCCAATCCCTCCCAGCATCAGAGTCTTCTCCAATGAGTCAACTCTTCGCATGAGGTGGCCAAAGTACTGGAGTTTCAGCTTTAGCATCATTCCTTCCAAAGAAATCCCAGGGCTGGTCTCCTTCAGAATGCACTGGTTGGATCTCCTTGCAGTCCAAGGGACTCTCAAGAGTCTTCTCCAACACCACAGTTCAAAAGCGTCAATTCTTCGGCGCTCAGCCCTCTTCACAGTCCAGCTCTCACATCCATACATGACCACAGGAAAGACCATAGCCTTGACTAGGCGGACCTTTGTTGGCAAAGTAATGTCTCTGCTTTTGAATATGCTATCTAGGTTGGTCATAACTTTCCTTCCAAGGAGTAAGCGTCTTTTAATTTCATGGCTGCTGTCACCATCTGCAGCGATTTTGGAGCCCAGAAAAATAAAGTCTGATACTGTTTCCACTGTTTCCCCATCTATTTCCCATGAAGTCATGGGACCAGATGCCATGATCTCTGTTTTCTGAATGTTGAGCTTTAAGCCAACCTTTTCACTCTCCACTTTCACTTTCATCAAGAGGCTTTTTAGTTCCTCTTCACTTTCTGCCATAAAGATGGTGTCATCTGCATATCTGAGGTTATTGGTATTTCTCCTGGCAATCTTGATTCCAGCTTGTGCTTCTTCCAGTCCAGCATTTCTCATGATGTACTCTGCATATAAGTTAAATAAGCAGGGTGATAATATGCAGCCTTGACGTACTCCTTTTCCTATTTGGAACCAGTCTGTTGTCCCATGTCCGGTTCTAACTGTTGCTTCCTGACCTGCACACAGGTTTCTCAAGAGGCAGGTCAGGTGGTCTGGTATTCCCATCTCTTTCAGAATTTTCCACAGTTTATTGTGATCCACACGGTCAAAGGCTTTGGCATAGTCAATAAAGCAGATGTTTTTCTGGAACTCTTGCTTTTTCAATGATCCGATGGATGTTGGCAATTTGATCTCTGGTTCCTCTGCCTTTTCTAAAACCAGCTTGAACATCAGTGGACAATTATCAATAGGGCTGAGGTCATACCCCAATGAGCTTAATAGTATTTATAATTCTATTTGGTTACACAGATAATTAGTGTATTCTTTTAGGCGATGGAGAGTCTAGATACAAGCCCTGGAGTTCTTCCATTGGGGAGGGGCGGGGGGTCTGGTTTTCCAGTTGGTATGTCGTTTCCATAAATACTGGGCATATAGCTCAAAATCCACATACCGGCCCAAGATGGAGTCCTGCTTTCAAGATGGAGCCTGTTCTGTCTGTTTCCTCCTTCCTTCCCCCCTTTTGATGCTCTTAAGTCATAGTATGAGCACCACTCACAGGGATATAGAGCACCCTGGCTCTCCAACCCCCAATCTGGGAGAACGACACCAACCTTTGGGTTACAAAGTTCATAATACACTGTAAGATGCAAGGTCCACAGAACAGAACTATCAAGGCAACTATACAATGGTAAATTAATTTTATGCCAATCACCCTTCACCCAAGAGAGTACCAAAGTCCAGAAAGGAATGTTTTCATTTGATATTGCTTTTACCTGTTTTTTTCATGACATCTAAAGCAGCTGATACATTGTCAGATAAATCAGGAATATATACATAACATTCAACCTTAATTATAGCACAGGTCCCTCCTTGAGCAGCTGTGAGCATGTCCAAAACCATTTTAATTTGAATTACCGCTTCTGTTACTTTTATGAAACTGGTGTTTACATAATATGTAATCCCATGACCCAAGTCTATTGACTGTAGGTCTGGCTTACATCAAGAGAGCAGAGAGAGATTTTCTGTGTCCCAGAAAAGAGCAGAGTGGTTTAAAGTCTCCTTGGCAGAGTGGTGACAGCCACCAGGGAAGTCTCCCCATCACAGACAGGGGCATAGCCCTACATACACAACAGTTGGAGGTATTTTGGAAGTTGACATGTCGATGAGGTCAAGCAGCAAGAGTTGATCATGCAGCTTCATCCTGAAGGGGTTTGTCTGGGATCTTCTTTTCCTTCTTATTAAGGATGGTCTTAGTCTCTCGAGGGTCAGCGGGGTCCCTCTGTGCAGTCCACACAGCGTTTTCTGGGTCTGTGTAGTATACTCTCTTCACCCTGGTATGATGGATCCAAGGGGCAATATCTGCAACTTTAACTGCTGTAGGGGTCGTTAGAATAATATAAGGGCCCTTCCACCAAGGGGCTAGCCAATCATGTTTTCAGTCTTTGACCCATACTTAGTCACCAAGCATAAACTTATGAATCTGTTCCCCAAGGGGGAACAGCACCCTTTCTTATACAAACTTAGTTACCCGATTTACTACCTTATCCAGTTCCATCTGCTGTGAAATCCCATCCCCCCTTGCCTGAGGCAAATTTGTTGACACCTGTTTTATTATGGGAGGGGGCCTCCCATACACAGTTTCCTATGGAGAATAGCCTTGGGACTGTGGGGTCATCCTGAGTCTGAGCAGAGCTGTCAGAAACAAGTCTACCCAGGAGCAGTCAGTCTCAACGATCCACTTGGAAAGTCTCTTTAAGTGTCAGGTTGGTTCATTCCACCATCCCAGAATTCTGGGCTATCGGGGTCCAGCCCTGGTTGAATCCAGGGATTCCCTCAGGAGGGTGGCGTTGGCTATTAGAATAGCAAAGCAGAGATTTATTAGATGCTCAGTAATAACTGGTTTACACGGGAAATCAATAAAGTTCATGACACCAAACTTGCTTTAACCACGGAGGCCGCAGGCACCCTCTCAAATAGCAGAAGGTGCCCCACCTTAGGCACTTTCTTGAGTGGGTCTTAGAAGCCCAGGCAAATAAGTGGTCCCAGAGGACCCCTGCACCCCAATTATTTTGGCGTGAAGGAAGAACAGAAGAGAAAAGGAGGAAAAGGGAACAAGAAAGAACGACATGGGGAGACCAAGCTTCGGTGAGCAAAGCCCATAGCTTTATTTTCAACAGGGGCTTTTATACCCTAAGTTTCACATAGAGGATAATAGAGGGTGTGAAATCATGCAAAGTCAGCAGTCTTTAATCCTTATCGAAACCGGGGTTTCTTTTCTGCAGACTTATCATAGACAGTTTATTGTGAAAGAGATGGGAATACCAGACCACCTGATCTGCCTCTTGAGAAATCTGTATGCAGGTCAGGAAGCAACAGTTAGAACTGGTCATGGAACAACAGACTGGTTCCAAATAGGAAAAGGAGTACGTCAAGGCTGTATATTGTCACCATGTTTATTTAACTTCTATGAAGAGTACATCATGAGAAATGCTGGTCTGGAAGAAACACAAGCTGGAATCAAGATTGCTGGGAGAAATATCAATAACCTCAGATATGCAGATGATACCACCCTTATGGCAGAAAGTGAAGAGGAACTCAAAAGCCTCTTGATGAAAGTGAAAGTGGAGAGTGAAAAGGTTGGCTTAAAGCTCAACATTCAGAAAACGAAGATCATGGCATCTGGTCCCATCACTACATGGGAAATAGATGGAGAAACAGTGGAAACAGTGTCAGACTTTATTTTTCTGGGCTCCAAAATCACTGCAGATGGTCACTGCAGCCATGAAATTAAGACGCTTACTCCTTGGAAGGAAAGTTATGACCAACCTAGATAGCATATTCAAAAGCAGAGACATCACTTTGCCAACAAAGGTTCGCCTAGTCAAGGCTATGGTCTTGCCTGTGGTCATGTATGGATGTGAGAGTTGGACTGTGAAGAAGGCTGAGCGCCGAAGAATTGATGCTTTTGAACTGTGGTGTTGGAGAAGACTCTTGAGAGTCCCTTGGACTGCAAGGAGATCCAACCAGTGCATTCTGAAGGAGACCAGCCCTGGGATTTCTTTGGAAGGAATGATGCTAAAGCTGAAACTCCAGTACTTTGGCCACCTCATGCGAAGAGTTGACTCATTGGAGAAGACTCTGATGCTGGGAGGGATTGGGGGCAGGAGGAGAAGGGGACGACAGAGGATGAGATGGCTGGATGGCATCACTGACTCGATGGATGTGAGTTTGAGTGACCTCCGGGAGTTGGTGATGGACAGGGAGGCCTGGCGTGCTGCGATTCATGGGGTCGCAAAAAGTCGGACACGACCAAGCGACTGATCTGATCTGATCTATCATAGGCAAATGGTTTAGGTGATTTACATCATCTTCTGGCCAGAAGGCCTGTTAACATTTTATGACTCTGACAAAAGTTTGTCAACCATAAGACTTATTTTCTCTAAGAGAAATTATTTTAAAGTTTGGCGCCATCCTCCTAAGGTGTTAGATAAAGTTGCATTCCTATAGGGCAGAGGTGAAGTGGGTTTACAACAAAGGAAAGAGTTTATTACCTTAAGGGTCTAAAGTTGTTAACACCAAGGCCACTACTTATTTTTTCTACATACCAACTATATTAATTAATACACTTCCAAGGATACAATACAGGGGATGTGGAAACTTGGCAGCAAGCATTGGCTCAACAATGAAATCTTCTATTAGTTCTATTCTGACAGTTTCTAACTCTCCGAGAGGCTCTATACTATTTGAATATCTTAAGCTCCCCTTGCCTCTCGCGGTTGGGAGACTGTAGACAATCATATGCATAGCTGTAGGAGTCCAGGTAAACTTGTCAGGCAAGTTAGAGAGCCATCTGAGGGGTTTGTGAACTAAAACACTCTTGTCATGCCCAGGAACTTTATTAACTGGACCTGTAAGTTAACTCTTTTTCAGAGAGGGAGATGGTGGTGGGGGACGGCCTCCCATAAAGTCAGAGGTGTGGGTGAGAGCACAAAGCAGTAAAGTAGGCAGACTCTGGTTTTGGGATAGACGCTCAGGCAGGCCCAGAGGGATACCCCTCGAGTTCTGGCTCGCCTTGACCACCAGAACTCTCCCACATAACCTTGTTATGGGTGGGGACTCCCGTGCTGGCTCGCGGCACTGGGCCTATATGCAGTGTACAGTTTCCATTTCATGTTTAAAGTTTTGCTTACTTGTTGTACTAAATCAGCTACGAAAGTCATTGTCTGATCCAATGCTGGTAGGAAATCCAAATCTGGGAACTATTTTCCTAAGCAGGCACCGGGCTACTTTTGATGCTCTTTCAGTCCAGGTAGGAAAAGCTTTTACCCATCCCAAGAACATACATACCATGACCAGCAACACTACTAGTAACGGTAGTGTTGGTGAGGTTTCATTTCAGTGAAGCCCACTTCCAGGTGTTCAAAGGGCAGTGTGCCTTTTAGTTGAATCCCCAGAGATTTCTGTTTCAGAACCTGTGAGCAGGCAGTGCAGTTCTGAGATTCTGTCCTGCATAGGGAAGAGAGGCAGGGAACCAAGAAATATTTTCAAATTAGCTCTTTCAGTTTATCATGGCCTAGGTGGGTTGCTTGGTGTGTTTAGCTTATCAGAATGTGTGCCAGCTCCTCCAGTACCAATGATTTGCCACTTGGCAATTCCCACCATCCCTTTTCAGTCCTGATGGCCCTTTCTGCTTTGACTAGTTGGTTTTAGGCTTCATTGTATTTTGGAGAGTCCAGCGTTAGCTCCGGCAGCTCCACCAATATGAGAGCTTTAAAAGAGGCTTCACTTGTCACCCCCAAGCCCTCAGCCACTTGTTTAGTGGTCTTATCTGCCAGTCTGTTTCCCCGAGCCCAAGGGGTATCCTCTCTTTGATGTCCTCAGCAGTGTATGGGCTGCCGTCTATGGGGTCGCACAGAGTCGTACACGACTGAAACGACTTAGCAGCAGTAGCAGCAGTAGCAGTGTATGACCGCAACGCTTTCTGGTTCACAGGCAGCATCTAATAGGGTCTTAATTTCTTCCTTATTTAATATTTTTTTCACTAGCTGTCAAAAGGCCTCTCTCCTTATACAGAGCCCTGTGTACATGTCTTGTGGCAAAAGCGTACCTGGAGTCTGTGTAAATGTTTGTCTTCTTACCTTTTGACAGCTGGAGGGCCTGGATCAGAGCGTACAGTTCGGCCCATTGAGCTGACCAGTGTGTTGGCAGAGAGCTAGACTCAACGACGGTTTCTTCCATGACTACTGCATATCCCGAAGTCATTGTCCTTATTTCGCCAGGCTGGTGCCATCAGTGTACAGGACCCAATCTGGGTGCGGGATTGGCTGGTCTCTCAAGTCAGGTCTGTTGGCATATTTCCTTGCAATCATGTGAGGGCCCACCCTCTCCCACAGGAAGGAGAGTGGCCAGATTCAGGGCCTGACAAGGCTCAATAGTAACATGGGGGTTTTCACATAACAGCCCCTGGTATTGAGTAATCTGGGATGTTGGCAGCCATTTATGGGGGTCCCCTCGCAGGAGAGTGTTGACCTCATGGGGGACTTTTATGATCAAATCTTGGCCCAAAGTCAGCTTGGTTGCCTCCCGGACCAATAAGGCAACTGCAGCAACTGCCTGTAAGCATCCCACCCAACCAGTGGCAGTATTGTCCAGTCATTTCGGGAGATAAGCCACGGGTCTGTCCCATGTCCCCATAGTCTGGGACAACACGTCCATAGCCACCTTGTCCTTTTCAGTCAGGTAAAGAGTAAACAGTTTACATAAGTCTGGCAAGCCCAAGGCGGGTGCTGATGTAATTGTACTGGGTTTGAGTTCTATTACCAATGGGACTGGTTTTGCAAGCCTGGGGGTCGGGGGCGGGTTGTCTTCCTCCCAGACCTCAGGGAGGTTGAGTTAACTCTCTCTCTCTCAACTGTTTAGCCCATCCGGTTTCCCTTCTGGGAGATCGTGCAACCTCCATTCATCTTGAGGGGTTACCGAGAGGAAGAGTAAATAGGTGGTTGATCCCACTCGAAGAGTGGGTCTTTCGTGGAGCGGGGGACGGTCACTTGTGCCTCCAGTTTAGCAAGTCTGTTCCCAACAAATGTACTGGGCATTCAGGGATGTATAAAAATTCATGTGTCACTTGGTGTCCCCCCATCTGACATTTTCGGGATAGGCTTGAGACACAAAGCCTGCATTTATCACCATCTGAGACCCAGCAGCCTCTGGATCTATTGGCGTATAAAGTTTACAGGCCTCACACAGTCTTTCATAGAACTCAGAGGGTGATTCGCTTTCCCTTTGAATCACTTTGGAGAGTTATGCCATACTTATAGGTTTTTGGGGCCCCCTCTTGAGGCCTTGTAAAATAGCTGCCCAATATCTCTCCAGGTGGCCCCTCCCTTCCTCTGTGTTACAGTCCCAACTGGGCCTCTCATCAGGGGTGGCTAGCTCTGCCCACCACTGCAGGTTTGCAGTACCCTCAGGTGCCATTTCTCTTAACCATATTCTGGCCTCAGTCAGGAGCCTGTGTCTCTGCCAGTTTAATATATCTGTAGAGGAAAATAATAATAGGCTACAGGGGGCTGATGGTAGTGTCCACATGTGTCCTGAACCAGAGGCTGCTGTAGCTCTCTGAGGGGCGTCTGTAGTGGGGTTCTTTCCCCCTGTTCCTTGGCAGAGCGCAGCCTCTGTCTAATTCCTGTGTTTTCTTTCCCCTTCCCATCAGTACTCACTGAGAGAGGTGGATACAATCTAGGAGGTCCGGCTGAGATGGAATGCTGGGGGCGTTGACCAGAGGTCTCTTGCTGGGATCGGAGCCTGCCGGAATGATGCTAAAGCTGAAACTCCAGTATTTTGGCCACCTCATGCGAAGAGTTGACTCATTGGAGAAGACTCTGATGCTGGGAGGGATTGAGGGCAGGAGGAGAAGGGGACGACAGAGGATGAGATGGCTGGATGGCATCACTGACTTGATGGGTGTGAGTCTGGGTGACCTCCGGGAGCTGGTGATGGACAGGGAGGCCTGGCGTGCTGCGGTTCATGGGGTCTCAAAGAGTCAGACATGACTGAGCGACTGATCTGATCTGATCTGATCTGACGATCTCTGGGAGAGCTGGCAGAAGAGCAGAGGCTGCTGCAGGACTTCTCCTGGCCCTGGATTGGGCATTAAGGTGGGCTCCGGTCCTGGTGGAGCACTAGGAGGCAGGCACGTCATTGTCCAGTATGGGGGAGGGGTCAGGTCATCCCTATCCAAATCCTGTAGAATTTCCTTTTTATCATCAGTAGATTTTTGTGCCATTAATATTTTTCCCTTTCCCTTCTGGAATACAGAACTTTGTCCAAGTAGGAGGGTCTTGAGCTAACCCTAGCCATGAGTCAATATATGGATATTGATCCAGGTGTCCTGGCTCTCCTGTGACTACTGTATAGACTGCTTCCACTATTTTTAAGTTCCTGGTGTTCTCTGGTGGCCATCCTACTCCCATAGGGGGCCTTACAGAGTATGTGGAGGCAGTTAGGCATCATCTTCACCCCCCCATAGTCTTCTCCAAATCCCTTCTTTAAATTTTAAATCATGCACTCCAATACAGTTGCCTTAGATTTACTTCCGCCTATCTTGCTTACCTTCTCGGACCTTCTTCTACTTTTCCTTTTCGTTCTGTCTACGAAATTCTCGGTACCATATGTACTTCTGATATTTCCACTCAATGACACTTAAATTGCCATTCCGCCTTCTTCCTAATTGGGGTGAGAAGAGCCTTACATGCCAGATGCCAGAGGGAGAAGGGGGATTGGCGTGCCTTCACCTGCCGGTCAGCATGGCCAAACCAGAACACCACGTGGTCCAAGACTGTTTCTCCCTTAACTTTTAAAGTCTATTCTGCCTTGGTGGACTTGATCAGGTGCGGATGAAAACACAGATGGGTTAAATTTCCCACGTCCTAGACCATCTCTGGAAAAGTCAATTCATACTCACTTATGTATTCCCCTTCTTCTAGCCTGACAATTCCGAGGGGGTCAAGAATGTCACAGCAGATGGGACACCTCCCGGGGGAGGGTAGAATATGAGCACACAAGAACCAAGTTTCTTCTCCTAAAAATCCCTTTGCAATTGCTTGCTATTAATTTTTTCCAAGACGGCATGGACACCAGCCCCTAAATGACCTTCACAAATTTCCTTCCTAAACCCTAACATGCTTGTCAACCTGTGTACCAAGCAGTCACTGCCACCTGTCTATTCCAGGCCCCTGTGGGTCTGTGCCCCTTCTAGTCCCTCCCAGGGGGGTGATCAGACCCCCTCTTCCACCCTGCTGGGTTCCTCCTCACCTGAGCGCTCAGTTCCCTTGCGGCCGTTCATGACCTGCCAAAGCGAAGTAACCGGGCATTGAAAGGCTGAATTCTTCCAGAGGGGCGAGGTGCCTTCCCCCTCTAGGAGATTCAAGCCACAAAGCCTCAGGGTGGCCTCAAATGAGACCTCAAAGTAAGGAGTTTCCCTGCCCATGCACCAAATATTGTAGCCACGTGTTCCGGGAAACAAACTCACTCAGAAGGACGATGCAGGTAGTGGAGTGCAGTTTATTACGCTGGCGGGCCCAAGGCAGAGTCTCCTCTTAGCCAAGGACCCCGACCAATTTTTTTGAAAACCTTATATACCCTAAGTGTACATGTTCAAACCCACCTCCCCAAATTCTCTGAAACTAGTCTGAACAAAGGAAAAGAAAGATACAATCCAAGTTAACCCTTGATTCATATGCCTTAAACCCGTGATTCGTATGCCTTAAGCCTAGGTGGTTTAACAGCGGACAATTATCAATAGGCCTCTGGTCACACCCCAATAAGCATAATAGAATTTATGATTCTATTTGGTTACACAGATAACTAGTGTATTCTTTTAGGTGATGGAGAGTCTAGATACGAACGCTGGGGCTCTTCCGTCGGTAGGGGCGTAGTCTGGTTTTCCAGTTGGTATGTCATTTCCATAAATACTGGGCATATAGTTCAGAGTCCACAGTCCGGCCCAAGATGGAGTCCTGCTTTCAAGATGGAGCCTGTTCTGTCTGTTTCCTCCTTCAAAACCATAAAGGTGAGAAGGAGATCGTAGTGAAAAAGAACACATTGAAAGTAAATCTGCTCATGCTGCTAAGTTGCTTCAGTCGGGTCCGACTCTGTGCGACCCCATAGACGGAAGCTCGCCAGGCTCCCCTGTCCCTGGGATTCTCCAGGCAAGAACACTGGAGTGGGTTGCCATTTCCTTCTCCAATGCATGAAAGTGAAAAGTGAAAGTGAAGTCGCTCAGTCGTGTCCGACTCTTAGCGACCCCATGGACTGGAGCCTACCAGGATCTTCCGTCCATGGGATTTTCCAGGCAAAAGTACTGAGGTGGGGTACCATTGCCTTCCCCAAAATCTGCTCATAGGAGGTTTATTGTTTCATTGTTAGAAAATTTCAGAAGATTTGTCCCGGGCAGGCAGCTTTATTAAAACCTAAAAACCTTCCTAACTTCTTCTATTATTTTCTCATCTGTGGGAGGCTTCCTCTGGCTGCCGGGCTGCAGAAATTTCTTCACAGCCGAGAGATTGCTGACTCTGGCTTTTGGGCCTGCAATGCATGAGAACACAGCTCAAAGTGCATCTAAAGAGCAGCCCTGTCACTGACGCAGGCGAGAGGGACTCTGAGACCCTCCTAGACAGGGCCAGTCGAGATTCCTCCATTAGCACCAGGAGGAGGCCCATGAGACAGGAAGGGGACAGCCCAGGAGTGTTTTCCCCAGAGAGGTCTTAGTGTAACAATCCATTCGGCTTCCTGATCTTCCTACACACCAGTCCTGAAGGGTTCACCCTCGAGTGCAGTGTAACAAAGAGGAGGGTGTCAGATATCAGCACAGATTAAGGCTCCAGATGTCAAGACAAGAAGAGCTAGGACACGGGGCCGGAACTGAAGACGGAAATCATGAAAGGTCATGTATGAGGTCAGTCAGAGCCAATCTGCCCTCAAAGAGAGTGATGGGGAGAGAAAAATCAATGCGTGAGAGAAGGAACAGGAATTGAAGGGAAGAAGTGAGATGGTGGGGAACCAACTCAGACAGACTCAGGGAAAGAGGGACACATGCGAGACAGAGGGGAGCGAAGAGGAAATGAGGACAGAGGCTGAAGTGGAAGAGGGACCAAGAGAGATTCAGCCCTGGGTCTCTCTCCTGGTAAAAGGCAGGGCGTTTTCCGTGGGGCAGAGTCCACCTCCGATGTCCTTGGCTTGACAGAGTCTTTCCACACTCCGGACCAGGGCCTTGGAGTGAACTGAGGGGGCAGCGAGGCCTGGACAGGGATGGGACCCTAGCACCCCAGTCCCAGGGTCCAGAGAGCAGATGCCAAGTGAGGTTGTGTCTGGCCCCCAGGGCCGTGGGAGAGCTCACCTTCAGCAGAGGGAAGTTGGCCAAAAGGCTGGGGTCCAGCTCTTCCACATAGTAGAGAAGTTCAACCACGTGGATATCAGCCCTGCTCAGCTTGTTGCCCACCAGGTAGTCTTGTCCATGGCTCTTCAGCACCTGCCAAATGGAGGGGTCAGATCAGGGACACAGGTCCTGGCAGGCTGGACCTCTGCTCCTCCCTTGCCCATTGTCCAGCCCCACTTCCATCTCTTACCCTCGCTGAGTGGGTGGGAACCTCAAAACTTCTGCTCCCTCCAACTCAGAGATGGGCCAGGCAGGTTCTTGCTGTTCCCTCCTCATCCTCAGTGGAAGGCAGACCACCATTTCCTTTTCCAGTTCCCACCTCGCTGTGGCTGCCTTACTTCTTCTTCCACTGGGCCAAGGCCTTAGCACCATCTGCACCCTGTTTTTGTGGACCACACACCCTCAAGTGTGCAACCCTGAACTCCACGACATGATCCTTCTTCCATCTCTCTCTGTCCTTCTCTCCCTCATCCTTGGGCAGTGTCTCCATCTTCATGACAGCCTTCTACCATCCTGAACAAACTAATGCAGACTCTGTATTCCTTCTCATCTCTTTTCCTCTCCTCATTGGCTGGTTTTACAATCATTTTTTTTTTTTTTTTTTGGTTCATCATTTTAGTTGAGCATGATTTCATGTAGTTTTTGATCATTACTTTGCCAACAAAAGGTCTGCCTAGTCAAGGCTATGGTTTTTCCAGTGGTCATGTATGGATGTGAGAGTTGGACTATAAAGAAAGCTGAGCACCAAGAAATTGATGCTTTTCAACTGTGGTGTTGGAGAAGACACTTGAGAGTCCATTGGACAGCAAGAAGATCCCACCAGTCCATCCTAAAGGAAATCAGTCCTGAATGTGCATTGGAAGGACTGATGCTAAAGCTGAAACTCCAATACTTTGGCCACCTGATGCGAAGAACTGACTCATTGGAAAAGACCCTGATTCTGGGAAAGACTGAGGCAGGAGGAGAAGGGGATGACAGAGGATGAAATTGTTGGATGGCATCACTGACTCAATGGACATGAGTCTGAGTAAACTCCAAGAGCTGGTGATGGACAGGGATATCTAGCATGCTGTGGTCCATGGGGTTACAAAGAGTCAAACATGACTGAGCAACTAAACTGAACTGAACTGAAGTGATCGTGAAATGTTCAAACAGAAACAACTAAAATATGTACTAGGCATAATGATGGAACACTACTTTATTGATTTTATTTCACTTTCTTAAATAGACTGAGAACCATGTATCGAAATATCTAGATTATTGTTTCCTGAACAAGTTTTCCTCTGTCTCCTTCTCTCCACCCCACTGCCACCATATCTATCTAGATACATGTCAATCATCTCAAAACACTACCACATTCCCCTGATGGGTAGCTGGTCTCATGTCTTCCTACACAGGACACCAGAATATTTTCTGATGTATTGCTGACATCATGCTTCTTTGGATCAAAGCCCCTGCACCGTGTTCTGAGGATCCATTTATTCCAGGCTCCAGTGTGGCTCTCAGAGCTTCCATAGTCCAAGCTCTAAGTATAACCATGAAATTCCATTGAGTAGAGAATTCCAGATTGGGTTTGAGTAAATAGAACTTTCCTGAAAAATTATAACTTGGCTAAAACTAGTACAATTCTTCTACACATTCAATTTTTATAAAGTGCCCTGAGAGTCAGAGTACTACATTAGTATTTAGAAAGGCTCACAGAGGTGAAGGTTAATGCCCTGGCCATGCCAGGCACTATTTTTCTTCGTCCTCTGACCTCACTGCCAAAAATGCTGAAAAGTCCACATATGTGTTCAAATGCAGGGAGATAACGGTTTGTTGTCTTTTCTTGGATTAGGGTCAGCTTGGTATCTTTTTCAGCAGGTGGCTGCTGCTGCTGCTAAGTCGCTTCAGCTGTGTCTGACTCTGGGCACAGTGGCAAATGCATGATCATTTCACCCAAATCTGCCACACCCTCTGAATACATATCAATCCTGAAAAGATAAAATAACCAAATTGTCAAATGTCTCTGCCTTAGATTTTGGAATGGGTAAGAATGAGACATTGAGATGTAGCAAAGTAATTCTCCTTTGGTGCATTTTTCTATGCCAGACATTTAGCTTTGTTTCTTAAAACTATTTTTAACATTCCATTCTAGAACAAGCCATCAAGTAAACATATGTATAACATTTTTGTTATCAGATCAGATCAGATCAGTCACTCAGTCGTGTCCGACTCTTTGCGACCCCATGAATTGCAGCACGCCAGGCCTCCCTGTCCATCACCAACTCCCAGAGTTTATTGAGACTCACATCCATCGAGTCAGTGATGCCATCCAGCCATCTCACCCTCTCTCGTCCCCTTCTCCTCTTGCCTCCAATCCCTCCCAGCATCAGAGTCTTTTCCAATGAGTCAACTCTTCGCATGAAGTGGCCAAAGTACTGGAGTTTCAGCTTTAGCATCATTCCTTCCAAAGAATTCCAGGACTGATCTCCTTCAGAATGGACTGGTTGGATCTCCTTGCAGCCCAAGGGACTCTCAAGAGTCTTCTCCAACACCACAGTTCAAAAGCATCAATTCTTCGGCGCTCAGCCTTCTTCACAGTCCAGCTCTCACATCCATACATGACCACAGGAAAAACCATAGCCTTGACTAGACAGACCTTTGTTGGCAAAGTAATGTCTCTGCTTTTGAATATGCTATCTCGGTTGGTCATAACTTTCCTTCCAAGGAGTAAGCGTCTTTTAATTTCATGGCTGCAGTCACCATCTGCAGTGATTTTGGAGCCCAACAAAATAAAGTCTGACACTGTTTCTACTCTTTCCCCATCTATTTCCCATGAAGTGATGGGACCAGATGCCATGATCTTCATTTTCTGAATATTGAGCTTGAAGCCAACTTTTTCACTCTCCACTTTCACTTTCATCAAGAGGCTCTTTAGTTCTTCTTAGCTTTCTTTCATAAGGGTGGTGTCATCTGCATATCTGAGGTTATTGATATTTCTTCCGGCAATCTTGATTCCAGCTTGTTTCTTCCAGACCAGCATTTCTCATGATGTACTCTGCATAGAAGTTAAATAAGCAGGGTGACAATATACAGCCTTGACGTACTCCTTTTCCTATTTGAAACCAGTCTGTTGTTCCATGTCCAGTTCTAACTGTTGCTTCCTGACCTGCATACATAACCAAATATAGGGACAGAGCACATCAGTAAACTGTCCATAGTCACAGGCATGAGAGATTGGGTGGAATCATCACAGGTAAGCACTGGGACCACATGTGGGTGTGCCATCTCTGCCAGGACGTGATCTGAGCATGGTCGGTGTGATGCATTAGGACCACCTCAGTCATGTCCAGCAGAGTCCTGGCACCTCAGTCCCAGTCACATCCCTCTTCCTCTCTCATCCCGTGAGAACACCAGGCCCATTTAGAGTCCCAATACCAGCACTTCCTCCAGTTATTTCCCATAGAACCTGCTTCCGTAACACTCTCCATATACTATTGCCAGACTCTGGTTCTGTTTGAATTTCTTAAGACTGTACCTTTCATTCCTTTTCACGGCCGAATAATATCCCCCTGTATGGATGGACCAACTCTTGCTCTTTCTTCCATCAGTTAATGGACATATTTGTTGATTCCAATTATTAATTATGAACAACACTGCTATGAATTTCTGAGTATAAATTTTGGTGTGGGGGTGTTTTTAATCCTCTTGAAAGAAATTAAGTTACCATATGCTGAGTCCTATGGTAACTCTATGTTTAACTTTTAGAACAATGGCAGTAGTTCCTAGAGTGCTAATTCACTTCAGATATGACCGACTTTTTGTGACTCGGTGGACTATAGCCCACCAGGCTCCTCTGTCCATGGGATTCTCCAGGCAAGAATACTGGAGTTGGTTGCCTGCCCTCCTCCAGTGGGTCTTCCTGACTCAGGGATCAAACCCAGGTCTCTTATGTCTTCTGCGTTGCAAGCAAGTTCTTTACTGTTAGTGCCACCTGGGAAGTTCCTTACATGATTTTAATTTAAATTGTGTAGTCCCATCACAACAGAGAGAATACCCCTCACCCCCAGGATATAGTTGTACTGAAAAATCTGGCTGACTAAAACTATATCGAAATGCTTGATGTAAACTTACCATATTGAGCTCAACCTCTGCTAACCCTTGTCTAGTGGCCAGTCCATATAAAGGGCTAATAAGTTCTTGGTCATCATTCTTTGAATTTTTGGAATTCAAGAACCAACTTCTTTAGATCCTTTCCTTTCTAAGCTTTATCTTCTAGACACTCAGATGCTTTGTCCTTGTCTCTGGCTGTTGGTGGGTGGCCAGTTCAGATGAACCTGAACCCCTGGAGTCTTGGTTCTACCATCCTCTTCACTTCACAGACCATCCATGTTTGGAAACCTTGTCACTGTGTTATATCCATGGATGGTATCCTCTTCCATAGGCAGTTGATTTCACTTCAAGTTTATTTACTCTTCTCTCATACTCACAGGTCTTTGCTGTACTGGATTCAGTTATGCCCCACAAGGCTTATACCATCATGTTGGTCATGATGCCCTGCCTTGTTCCTGCTCAGTCAGGGAAGGACCTAAATTGTTCCTATTAGTTGTTGATGAAAAAACTAAAAACTACGGTACAGGGCTCTCTCCTTCATGTCTTTCCCATAGAGGTTGTATTTGATGGCAGTGTAGTTGAGAATGGCTCTGGTCTGCACCAGCTTCATCCCATCAATTTCAACCATTGGCACTTGCTGGAACATCAGACTCCCATCTTTTGAAAGAAAAAAAGAAGGGTGAAAGTAAAAAAGAAGGATATGTTGCACCCTTTTAAGATGAGCAAATGTTTGCTGAAATAACTGAAGATATAAAGTGAAACACTAAAATGACCTGGTAAGCTTAAGCAGGATGACATTTTGCTTTCCTTTTACTTTCTAACCTATTAGTTCATTTATCTTTTTATTTCCCATTCAGACATATGGGCGATCCCTTGTAAATCTGGGCTGATTTGTCTTCATGTATGTTTTAGAAAGAAGCTGGAAGAGGCTGCAACAAGTGTGCCAAAGAGTTGCCGTTTAATGGAAGTTCCAGAGAAAATCTCCAAATGCATAAGACATGTTTTGAGAGAGTTTGCCCTTTCTCTGCTCACTGAGTCTACATTATTGCTAGGATGTTACTTTGCCAAACCCGGACTCACAGCAACTTCTGGACATGTTTCTCCTTTCTTTTCTCAGATGCACACCTTTTCCTGACCTTAGATGTGAGCGCTGTATGGTCCTAACAGATAGTCACTCAAGATGCAGAAAGGCAGAGAGAGCACAGAGAGAGCATTCACGAGCACCTTTAACAAACTCTTGAGTTCCAGCCCTTCCTTGTCCCAAGTGAGTTGCAAGACTTTTTCAGGGAGCTCGACCTCTTACCTTTAACCATATTTCTCCCTCTTTATTAACCCCACTTCCGCAATGCACACATATGACATTGGTGGGGTTGAAAACTCACTTTAAGACTTCTACTGGATACTCCCATCAGGGGAATTTAGTTCTTGGGCTTACCATTTTTTAACTTATCCAAGTCTTCTGGTTTTACTATAAATATCTCTTCAAACTGAAAAGCAGAAAATGTCAAAGAGTTTTTGTTACTTTATTCCATAGCATTGCTGAACTTACATGGCCTTTGTCTGGTGCCCACTATGGAGATTGTAGGATTTCCAACTTTGGCAGAGTGCACAGAGGACAACGATCAAGGCCATTTGGAGATTTAGATTAGAGCCACCAAAATAAAAGCATGGGTTGCAGCAACTAACTGCTTATTTTGCAGGTTAATTTACCTCTATGTTGTCCCCACTTCTGTCAGTGATTAGGTAATGATTTGAGGGAGGGGAATATCACTGGAGGGAAGGGACTGGGAAGTTCTAGTTATGGAGTTTTAATGTACCTGGAAAGCCTTTCTCTCCCTGTGTGATCAGGACAGGATTTTGAGGTGTCCCCGAGTATGGTGTATCCATGGGGCCATTGACCCCCAAGAGGCTGCCATTGGGGTCCTCTGCTGTATATTACCTCCCTCTATTCAATTTTTTATTTTAAACTTGGATCTTGATGGTGAAAAGTTTGAGAATTGGGGATTTCTAACTGACTCAGTGGAGTAGTTTATTGTGGGTCAACATGATCCCATAGGGTGAGACTATACAGATAGTGAGTATATGGGCAACAATTTTTAAAGCACCCAGTTCAAGACAACCCTAAGAGGCGTGGATGGGTAGTCATTGTGAGAAGGGGCTGGCTGGTCAGCTGTTTCTTGTGAAACTGATGGAGATGAATGGGATTGTGAGGATCAGGCTCTGGGCCCAGAGAACCCAGAATTCCAATGTTCTTTGGTCAGTCGAGCCCCACACCCTCCTCCTTCAGGCTGGGCTGGACAAGAGGAAGCCTAGATGCTCTCATTATCTCCCACTTCTTCACCGTCCTGTGCTGAACTCATCCTGCCCAGGGACTCTGAACACATCCTTGAACCCCAAGGTTGAACCGCAGTGAAAACTGTTGGTTGTTGATTTATAGATTTAAACAACCTGGAATGGCACTGTTTGAATTTTCTGTGTACTTGTTTCTTTACACACTTGAAAATGGACCAAGCTAATGTGCCCTGCATTCCTGAAGCAATGGAGAAAGTATAATCTGAGGCTTAGGTAAACATGTTTTTAGGAGCTAAGGGAGCACACTAGAGGTTCCCTTTGCAGGACGCCACCTCACCTGAAGCCTTCTTCTACTGTTCTCCCCTAAGGGACCAAATCTCTGACGTCTGTCCATGACTCCCTCCCCAGGAAACCCTCACAGAGTTGCTGGCTCCCTCTGATCTGAGCTGAGAAGTGCTTTTCTGAGTGACACCTCTAGAGGGCAGCACTCGACAGAGTCCCACAGAAACCAATCCGTTTACTACTGAGAATATGGCTTTTTTTTCACTCAGGTTTTGGGTGTCCTCCTAGGTGCTCCCAGTCCTCTTTTAATCACCCACATACGTGTCTGCATCCTCGCTAGAGAGTAAGCTGCCTGAGGGTAGGGACTGTATCTATCTTGACCATTCTTGTATCTCCAGGACCTGGTACGAAACCCGGCACTTCAAGTTCAGTTCAGTTCATCGCTCAGTCGTGTCCGACTCTTTGCGGACCCCGTGAACTGCAGCACGCCAGGCCTCCCTGTCCATCACCAACTCCCGGAGTTTACCCAAACTTATGTCCATTGAGTCAGTGATGCCATTTAACCATCTCATCCTCTATCGTCCCTTCTCCTCCTGCCCTCAATCTTTCCCAGCATCAGGGTCTTTTCCAATGAGTCAGCTCTTTGCATCAGGTGGCCAAAGTATTGGAGTTTCAGCTTCAACATAAGTCCTTCCAATGAACACTCGGGACTGATCTCCTTTAGGATGGACTGGCTGGATCTCCCTACAGTCAAAGGAACTCTCAAGAGTCTTCACAGTTCAAAAGCATCAATTCTTCAGCGCTCAGCTCTCTTTACAGTTCAACTCTCACATACATACATGACTACTGGAAAAACCATAGCCTTGACTAGACAGACCTTGGTTGGCAAAGTAATGTCTCTGCTTTTTAATATGCTACCTAGGTTGGTTATAACTTTCCTTCCAAGGAGTAAGCATCTTTTAATTTCATGGCTGCAATCACCATCTGCAGAGATTTTCAGTCAATTCAGTTCAGTCACTCAGTCGTGTCCGACTCTTTGTGACACCATGAATCGCAGCCCTCCAGGTCTCCCTGTCCATCACCAACTCCCGGAGTTCACTCAAACTCACGTCCATCAAGTCAGTGATGCCACCCAGCCATCTCATCCTCTGTTGTCCCCTTCTCTTCCTGCCCCCATTCCCTCCCAGCATCAGAGTCTTTTCCAACGAGTCAACTCTTCGCATGAGGTGGCCAAAGTACTGGAGTTTCAGCTTTAGCATCATTCCTTCTAAAGAAATCCCAGGACTGATCTCATTTAGAATGGACTGGTTGGATCTCCTTGCAGTCCAAGGGACTCTCAAGAGTCTTCTCCAACACCACAGTTCAAAAGCATCAATTGTTCGGCACTCAGCTTTCTTCACAGTCCAACTCTCACATCCATACATGACCACAGGAAAAACCATAGCCTTGACTAGATGAACCTTTGTTGGCAAAGTAATGTCTCTGCTTTTCAATATGTTACCTAGGTTGGTCATAACTTTTCTTCCAAGGAGTAAGCATCTTTTAATTTCATGGCTGCAGTCACCATCTGCAGTGATTTTGGAGCCCCCCCAAAATAAAGTCTGCCACTGTTTCCACTCTTTCCCCATCTATTTCCCATAAAGTGATGGAACCAGATGCCATGACCTTCATATTCTGAATGTTGAGCTTGAAGCCAACTTTTTCACTCTCCACTTTCACTTTCATCAAGAGGCTTTTTAGTTCCTCTTCACTTTCTGCCATAAGAGTGGTATCATCTGCATATCTGAGGTTATTGATATTTCTCCCTGCAATCTTGATTCCAGCTTATGCTTCTTCCAGTCCAGCGTTTCTCATGATGTACTCTGCATAGAAGTTAAATAAGCAGGGTGACAATATACAGCCTTGACGAACTCCTTTTCCTATTTGGAACCAGTCTGTTGTTCCATGTCCAGTTCTAACTGTTGCTTCCTGACCTGCATACAGGTTTCTCAAGAGGCAGGTCAGGTGGTCTGGTATTTCCATCCCTTTCAGAATTTTCCACAGTTTATTGTGATCCACACAGTCAAAGGCTTTGGCATAGTCAATAAAGCAGAAATAGATGTTTTTCTGGAACTCTCTTGCTCTTTCGATGATCCAGCAGATGTTGGCAATTTGATCTCTGGTTCTTCAAGGTGCCCAACAAATTCATTGCTGAGTGAATGCATTAAATCCAACAGGCAGTTTGTTACAATCTGCACTGCTCTATATTTCTGATTTATGTTTTAACTTTAATTACATTTCTTTTCTGATATGTATATTTTTTCTTTTTATTATGGAAATTTGTGGCATACACAAAATAAAAAATGCAATGATTCTCCTTGTAACCGTCAACCAGCTTCAAGAATTATCAGCACAACCCAATTGCAAGTCATCCATATGCCTACCCCACTGTCCCTGGTAATAATTTGAAACAAATCCCAGATATTATATATTTCATCTTTAAGTACTTCATGGTATATCACTAGATCATTAAACTTATTTTAAAACTGACCACAATATATTAAAATGCCTGACATATTAATAATAATTACTTACTATCAATTGATATTTAATATTCATGTATCTAATTGTTGCATGAATGTAATAAATAAATATGCCAGGAGCCAGCATGGGAGTCCCCACCCATGACAAGGTCATGTGGGAGAGTTCTGGTGGGCAAGGCGAGCTAGAACTCCAGGGTGCCCCTCTGGGCCTGCCTGAGCGTCTACCAAAACCAAAATCTGTCTGTTTTACTATTTTACGACTTTCACTAACTCTTCTGACATTAACAGGGGGCTATCCCCGACCACCTTTCTCTGTAAGAAAATCAACTTAAAACTTTAGTTAATAAGTCTCCTGGGCATAATAGGAGTGTTTCACTTCAAACCCCTCTTATGACTTTCTAGCTTGCCTGACAGGTTTGTTCAGATTCACAGCCTCCCAACCATGAGAGAAATGAGAAGCTTAAGATATTCTAACAATGCAGAACTTCTCAGAGAGTTAAAATTGTTAAATAGAACTAGTAGAGGATTTCTTTGTTGAGCTAATGCTTGCTGCCAAGTTTCCATATCCCTTACCTACTGTGTCCCTGGGAGTGTATTGATTAATATAGTTGGAGCATAGAAATGTAAGTAGTAGCTTTAATGTTTGTAACCTTCGACCCTTGAGTTAATTCTTTTCTTGTTATAGCCCACCACACTTTTGCCCTATAGGAATGCAACTTTATCTGATGCTTTCGGAGGGTGGCGCCTGACTTTAGAATAATCACCTTTAGAGAAAAATAAGTTTTCTGAAGAAAGGGTCATAGAATGTTGACAGGCTTCCTGGCCAGAAGATGATGTAAATCACCTAAAATTTTTGCATATGGTAAGTTTGCAGAAAGAAAGCCTGGCTTCAATAAGCATCAAGGACTGCTGACCTTGCATGACTCTACCCCCGCCCCCCCACCCCATTATCCTCTATGCACAACTTAAGGTATAAAAACTACTTTGGAAAATAAAGTGCGGGCCTTGCTCATTTAAGCTCGGTCTCCCTGTGTCGTTCTTTCTCATCTCCTTTTCTCTCCTTTTGTCTCTACTCTTTCTTCAGGCCAAAGTAATTGGAGTGTGGGGGTCTGCTGAGACCACTTACTTGCCTGGGCTTCTAAGACCCCACTTGAGAAGGTGCCTAAGGTGGGGCACCTTCCGTGATTTGAGAGAGCGCCTGTGGCCTCTGTGGTCAGTGCAAACCTGGTGTCACGGGTTACATTGATTTCCCATGTAAACCAATTATAATTAGGCTTCTGATTCTCTCCACTGATGCTATCCCTTTAAATCGCCGACGCTGTCCTCCTGAGGAAATCCCTGGATCCAGCCGGGGCTGGAGCCCCCGGCAATTTTACAGTTCTGAAAATCAAAACTCAGGAAATTTTCTGACAATTCAGTGGTTAAGGCATGGGCTTTCACTGTTGTGGGCCTGCTTTTGATCTCTGGTCAGAGAATTAAAATCCTGCAAGCCTCACAGCCAAAAACAAATAAACAAATTTATTTTTATTGTTTATTTTCCTTGAGAAGAAGAAATTTCAATAAAAATCTGTTAATCTAATACCTAATAAATGTTTTTAATGCAAAATTCTTAGCAGTTCATTTTATAAGGAAAATTTCCTCTGTGATAAAAGTAGTTTGATATAGTCAATTTTCCTAGAGTGGGAAATGTCAACCCACTCCGGTGTTCTTGCCTGGAGAATCCCATGGACAGGGGAGCCTGGCAGGCTCTGGCCTATAGGATTGCAAAGAGTTGGACACAACGGAGAGACGAGGCATGCTTAGTCACTTCAGTCGTGTCCAACTCTCTGCGACCCCATGGACCATGGCCTGCCAAGCTCCTCTGTCCATGGGATTCTCCAGGCAAGAACACTGGAGTGGGTTGCCATTTCTTTTTCCAGTGATAAAGTATGAAGTGAGTGAGGTGAAGTTGCTCAGTTGTGTCCGACTCTCTGCAGCCCCATGGACTGTAGCCTACCAGGCTCCTCAGTCCAAGGGATTTTCCAGGCAAGAGTACTGGAGTGGGTTGCCATTTCCTTCTCCAAGATACTAGGCATGCACAGTCAATTTAGATCCAACTGAAGATGAAACCTACCTCCACTCCAGCTGCAGCCAGGAGCCACCGAATGCACTCCATTCTGCCACGTCCATTGAGATAATGAAGAATGGGCTTCCCTGCCATGATGACAGTCTTCTAGTTTCTCTAACCCTTAATGAACCAACAAGTGAATGAATGAATGAATGAATGAACAAAGAATAAAAACATAGAAGCTAACGCCATTATGATACATGGCTGAACAGTACCAACAATGCTGAAGAATCAGCCTTCCTCATGGCAGTTGAAAGAGTCCTTGGAATGTCTTCCTTAGCCCAAATTCCCACTCTCAATAGCCAGCTGTGGGAAATTCCACCAAACCATTGTCCAGCCTCCACTGAGTAAAATCTGTTTTATTGGCAGGCTAAGAGGTGAGTCTGTGGTATGGATGCATGGGTTGGTGTTGGGGAGGGGAAGGATTAGAGAACTAGTATTTATTGCAAAACTCCTAATAGTCCTGCCCCAATGCTGACCTCTTTGAATGCATTATATCTTTAATCCTCATAAGAATCCCATGAAATAGTTATTATCTCCATTTTTCAGTTAATGAAATGGACCTCAGAGCTTAAATAACATTCGTGGGAATCCACACCATGGATTAAAACCAGGGCAGGGTGGGAACCCACACATGTGCAGGTCCTGGGAGCTTGGGAACGAGGGAACTTGGAGCCAGAGGATTTCACAGACAGGAGGAGGAGGAGGAGGAGACGGAGTCCATGTTCAGCTCCTACCCTATTATGCTGCATTTGTTCAAAAGCTGAAATTAGGACTCATATTTGCTTTACTGCTGCTCAAAAGGTCCTGATTCTTTCCACCTACACAAGATGCCAAATCTTTCCATTTCCTTGGAATTGTACATTCTGCCTGTCTTGGTGCATCTTATGTCTAGAGAAAGGGATGTTATTGCATTAAATGTACATTCTAGGTGGAACTGACATTTGTCCTATGCCTGTCATGCACTGCCCATTCTCACAAATTTATCTTCATTTAACCCCACAAGAATCACCTGCTATGAAGTTTGCCATTGCTCTCATTTTGAAGTTGGGGATATCGAAATTTCTAGGGTAACTTGCATAAAGTTGGTGGCAGACCTGGGATTCAAACCCATTTCTATATGAACCCAAGTCTTGGCTTCATTTTTCATGTTAACATTTCTCAAAATAGGCATGACAATCCTTCAGTGGACTGTGAAACTTTCCAGTTTTTAAAAGAAAGCATCATTTCATGAGTTATCAGTTTCAGTTATGTGTTCGTTGCATGTTCACGTGGAAGAAAGCATGTGGGCACACTCATTTGATCATTGTAATGGTTAGAGATACTTGGGTCTTGTCAGGTCCATGAAGTTTGAAAGCCCCTGGTCTACAGCAGCCTGTGTGTGGAGTGGACATAGCAGGAAACCAGAGAATGAAACTCAAAGGCTCCAACAATGGACAGAAATTATTGGGTTGGCCAAAAAGTTCCTTCAGGTTTTTCTGTAAGATGTTACATGAAAACTCAAACAAACATTATAACCAACCCAATTGTTCTCTCATGAAAGTGAATGGAAACATACAGGACTTAGTACAAGCAGGAATCACAAAGCCAGAATATAGGAAGAAACAGCTGCACTCTATCCAAATCCCAGCTCTGTTTGAAAGCATTAAGATCTTCTTGCAACATTTTGTTGAATGTTCAGGACAAAAATATACTTCTCTTTAGCTGATAAAGTATGAAGAACTTGAATTTTAGATAACAAAATGTTTTCAATATTCACATTTTAAAATTTTTATTTAGTTTTGGTTTATTTTTTTATTTCAATATTCATATTTTTAATGTAAGAATCAGTGCTCTAACTTTTAGAAAGTAAAGGATCCCTTAGAAACATACTTAACTCATCAGTCTTGAAGTTGGAGATTGTGTATATTGTACTTTTCTTATCATGGGGAATGGAGGAGCTGTGATTCAGCAGAATTCTGAGAAGGTTGTCCCTGTGAAGTAGAGGTCACAGGTCCCCTTACACAAAGTTCCCTTATCCGCTGACCAAGGATCATGTTACAAAGGGAAATGAAGTTTTAACTTGCGTAATATTTTATCTCATCTTTCTTAGAAGTAACTTTCTTAACCTTTTGAAGGCTGGGGCAAAAGTGATATAAACTTTCTGGCTCCCAGAAAACGAGAACTAGAGACGTTCAGTAACTTGCCATTTGTCACACACGTGTGTTCCCAATTCACACTCAATATCTAGCAAGTGTGTCCACCCTCAGGACAAACCCGGAAACAGATTCTAGTATCTTATTGTCGGGAGGAGAAAACTCCAGTTCAAAGAGCTGAAGCTGCTCTAGCTCACTCGTTTTGTGAGCACTGGGGTCCTTTGAAGACATCTTCTGACTTCTGGTCTGGGGCTCCCCCCAAACCATGTAATGCTTATGCCCCCTCTCTGATGGTCTCTGAGACCCTCAATATTAGTTTGTTCCCCATTCAGAATCCGTTAGTCAATTTTCTCCAGGCAAGAACACTGGAGTGGGTTGCCATTTCCTTCTCCAATGTGTGAAAGTGAAAAGTGAAAGTCGCTCAGTCGTGTCCGACTCCTAGCGACCCCACAGGCTGCAGCCTACCAGTCTCCTCCGTCCATGGGATTTCCCAGGCAAGAGTACTGGAGTGAGCAGCCATTTCCTTCTCCAAATAGGAGAGAAGGAAACGTTAATTCTGTTAGCTGATTCTTAGGGGCTTGATATGAAGAAAAACGGATAAAAACATTCCTTACTTTACCCCAGACCTTAAAAACTTACTGTGAGTATCCTGAGCACTAGTATAATTATATTTGACCTTCATAAGAAGGTAGGCTTACATTCTCTGAAAAAGAATGTGTCTTGGGATGATTCCAGTGTGAACTAAAGGAGCTGTATCTCAGGGAGTAGATGGGAGGGGGCTCCTCATGACAGCGTTTCTTAGCAGAGTGAAAGGAGGCTTAGAGACAAAGCCCAACTCCTCTCCTTATAAGATAAATAAACCCAGGAGAGTTGTTTAATCTCTGTACCTCAGTGTTCTCTTTTGAAATACAGCTATGTCTACTAGTGAGGGCTGTTGAGGAAATTAAATTAGATAAGGCATAAAAAATTCATAACAGGGAGCAGCACATCCAGCTTCCATCCTGCTCCCAGTTCCTGGGAGATGGCTGAGTGTGCACATTGGGGAGCACGTGAGGCTTCTGTCTGTGTTTCTGTCTGTCTGCTATCTCCCTCTTGACTTCCAGCTCTCGTGCTGTGCTCTGCTGTGCTAAGTCACTTCAGCCCCTATAGCTCTAATAGGAACAGGATTTTATATATATCCAGATTCTGTCAGCTACTTTATATACTGGTTCTCTTTTTATTTGTCTTGTGTGAAAGATCAGTGATGCTCGCTGACTAGTTAACCTGGATTGGAGGAAGTTTTTGGCAAAGGTTCAGCGAGATCTGGCACAGCCTTTTGAAACCCCAAGACTGAAGTGGACCCCTGGTTCTACCCCTGAACCATGCACCCTGCCTGCCGTTCCCCCAGGCCTTTGCCCTCCCACTCATTCCCTGATCTGCACTCTCTAGAATCTTCTGCCCCCCATCCAGCCCCTTTGAATGGGTTCCAGCCATGGCAATGGGAAACCCACCCCTTTCTATAGCAGGAGTCCAGGGTACCCTTCTCTCCACCCTCCTGTCCCTCACTGATCTTTCTTCAGCATCTTCTTTCCGGCTGACCTGTCCACAGATTTCCTCCTCGGCAAGTTTCCTTCAAACCTCCTCAGCTAACACTCATTGAACAGTTGCCTGCTAAGAAATGATGGCTGGTGGGGAACACAAGAGGAATCTGAGGTGGTCCCTGCCCTGGAGGGGTTGAAATCTAGTCAGAAAAAGAGGTTTGTAGACAACTGACAGCACACAGAGAGCCCTGCAATGACTTCACTTGAATTGGTTCCACGCCAAGGGCTGTGATTCTCTCAGCCAACAAGTCAGAACAAGGGGAGAGGCTGCAGGCTGAGAAAGCAGAAGGTACTGCCCGCCTGCCCCGGTTGGCCCAGGAGCCATAGCATCTCAGCCTCTAAGCCAGTGATTCTCATGGGCTCAAACCTCATCCCCACCGAAACGTTGCTCTCTGTAGCATTTAGCACAGTACTTCTGAAGGAGGAAACAGAACAGGCTCTATCTTGAAGGCAGGACTCCACCTTGGGCCGGACTGTGGATAGCTATATTCCCAGTATCTATGAAAACACCATACCAGCTGGAAAACCAGGGCCCCAGAAGGAAGAGCCCCGGGGCTCTCCATCACCTAAAAGAATACCCTAATTATCTGTGTAACCAAATAGAATCATACATTCTATTATGCTTATTGGGGAATGACCACAGGCCTATTGATAATTCAGATCAGTCGCTCAGTCGTGTCCGACTCTTTGCGACCCCATGAACTGCAGCACGCCAGGCCTCCCTATCCATCACCAGCTCTCGGAGGTCACTCAGACTCACATTCATCGAGTCAGTGACGCCATCCAGCCATCTCATCCTCTGGCGTCCCCTTCTTCTCCTGCCCCCAATCCCTCCCAGCATCAGAGTCTTCTCCAATGAGTCAACTCTTCGCATGAGGTGGCCAAAATACTGAAGTTTCAGCTTTAGCATCATTCCTTCCAAAGAAATCCCAGGGCTGATCTCCTTCAGAATGCACTGGTTGGATCTCCTTGCAGTCCAAGGGATTCTCAAGAGTCTTCTCCAACACCACATCAAAAGCATCAATTCTTCGGCGCTCAGCCTTCTTCACAGTCCAGCTCTCATATCCATACATGACCACAGGAAAGACCATAGCCTTGACTAGGTGAACCTTTGTTGGCAAAGTGATGTCTCTGCTTTTGAATATTGATAATTGTCCCCTGTTAATTACCTAGGCTTAAGGCACATGAATCACGGGATAACTTTGATTGTATCTTTCTTTTCCTTTGTTCAGACTAGTTTCAGGGAATTTGGGGAGGTGGGTTTGGCACGTACACTTAGGGTATATAAGGTTTTCAGAAAAACTGGTCAGGGTCCTTGGCTAAGAGGAGACTCTGCCTTGGGCCCACTGGTGTAATAGTGTAATAAACTGCACTCCACTATCTGCATTGTCCTTCTGAGTGAGTTTGTTTCCTGAACGCTACAACACTTCTTCTCTACCCAGTATCAGTATCTTCTCTTTTCAGGCTTAGGTACCATATTTCCCCTGAGAACTGCCATGCCCTGGACAACTCACAGTTGTACGACCCTTTGATACCCTATGGACTGTACCTTGCAGGCTCTTTTGTCCCTGGGGTTTTCAAGGCAAAAATCCTGGAGTGGGTTGGCATTCCATCCTCCAGGGGATCTTCCTGACCCAGGGATTGAAACCGGATCTCCTGCAGAAAATTACAAGTGAATTCTCTACAATGTGAGCTATGATGGTGGTCTCCAAAAGAAAAAAAAGTCCACGTCTAAATACCTGGAACCTCTGGATGGGACCGAATTTGGAGAATGAGTCTTTGCAGGGGCAGTCAAGAAACCTGAGGTGAGACTATCCTGGATTATATGGATAGGCCCAAACCCAACAACACGTGTGCTTATAGCAGAAGAGAAAATACACAGACACACACATATGGGTGATGTGAAGATGGAGGCAGAGAATGAAGTGATGTGGCCATGAGTCATGGAAAGGAAGGATGCAAAAAGCCACCAGAAGCCGGAAGAGGCAGAGAAGACTTCTCTCAAGAGTGTCCAGAGGCAATGCGGCACCTTAACTTTGGACTTCAGGCCTCCAAAAGTGTGAGAGAATTCATCGTGTTGTTTTAAACCCCCCAAGGCAATGGCACCCCACCCCAGTACTTTTGCCTGGAAAATCCCATGAACGGAAGATCCTGGTAGGCTCCAGTCCATGGGGTCGCTAAGAGTCGGACACGACTGAGCAACTTCAGTATCACTTTTCCCTTTCATGCATTGGAGAAGGAAATGGCAACCCACTCCAGTGTTCTTGCCTGGAGAATCCCAGGGACAGGGGAGCCTGGTGAGCTTCCGTCTATGGGGTCACACAGAGTCAGACACGACTGAAGCGACTTAGCAGCAGCAGCAGTAGCAGTTCTAGCAAGTTGACATAGCAACTGTAGAAACCAACACACAGACCTGCTTACTTCCCCAGAGCACTGGATTACTGTGCAGCAAATCCTATACAGTGCATGACTGCATCCATCCCACGATTATTAAATTTACCTCTAAGAGATAAGGACTCTTTTTCTAAACATAATCACACTATTCTATCACACTAAAATTTTATAATTTATATCTTTTATACTTAAAGTTCATTCATTTGATTAAATGTTCAGCATTCTAATTTTCCCAATGTCTCATACTTATGTGCAGTTGGCTTACTTGCATTAGGATCAAAGCAAGGTCTGCCCCTAGCATTGGAGTGATATGAACATCCTGGTCTTGAAGACTTGGATGAATGAATAGAGCTGTGAGGCAGTTGAGAGTGGGTGGGGATGTGAGGAATTCCCACAGCCAGACCCCTGGGCCATGGAGGTGTGTGTGGAGGTACCACCATTCATGGTGGAGCCCTGGGGATACACAGGGCTGGGCCCCCATCAGGAACTCACAGATGCTGAGAGAAGCCAGTGGCCTTCAGGGGGTTTACTGGGCTCTGGGGGAAGCAAAGAGGTGCGTCCAGCTGTCCCCAGGGAGCGCAGAGCTCAGTGTGGCCCCCGGGGTGGAGCTGACCTGGGAGGGAACAAAGGTGCCCAGGCAGGGAGCAGGCCACCCCCACCCGTCTTGTGTGATGGGACTGGCACTCAGGGGGTGAGGAGGGAAGGCAGGAGGGCACCCTGCGGGCAGCGGGAGTCCCTGAGGGAGGTAAAACAGGGTGGTGATTCTCAGGTTTGCTTTTCAGAAAAACAAACATTTTGATATCAGTGGAGAACAGACCAGAGGGAGGGAAATGCAGGCAGGGACCCCCATGTGTCTGTCAGCTACGGCCCCGCCTCTTTATCTTGGGGTTCAGGGGTGACGGTGAGGTGGGCAGCTCACTCCAGGAAGAGGAGAACCTGATACTCCAAAGGCCAGGTTTCCTGGGGAGTGTTCACCGCAGGGCCCACGTATGACCAGAGCCAGAATCACTCCCAATCCAGGCTCCCTGGCTCCATGAGAGGCCAGGGGAAATGACGTCATATATATTCATTCACATTAAATTCACACATGTCACCTGTATCATAGAGATCTGATCTGGGGGACCTTGTCAAATGAGGGTGAGGCCCTTGTGCAGAGCCCCACAGAGCCTCTTGCAGCAGAGCTGTGATGACCAGGCAGCCACAGCAGGGTCCCCTGAGCACAGAGTTTGGGTCCACTGGGTTCTTATTGCTTGCCCACCTCCCACAACACTGGAGAGCCCACAGTAGACAAAAGAGTTGTTCAGAAATGCATAGGAAAAGACATTTTTATTATCAGATGGAAAATATCTCTCAAAGAAATAAAGAAAATGTCTTTCTGCCATGACCCCAGAAAGGTAGCTCTTCCTGTGAAAACCTAAGAATGTCAGATATAAACTGTTACACTTTTCTCTTTGATAGGCTATGTGACAGATGTTATAGGATGATCCTTGAAAAATATAAAGGGAATATATAATCTGTTTGCTGTTCTTATTTATATTTTAATTCCAAACCAGAAAGGTGAGAAGGAGATCGTAGTGAAAAAGAACACACTGAAGTAAATCTGCTCATAGGAGCTTTGTTGTTTCATCGTTAGAAAATTTCAGATTTGTCCCGGGCAGCCCCGCTGGCTTTACTGAAACCTGAAAATCTTCCTGGCTTCTTCTATTTGTTTCTCATCCGTGGGAGGCTTCCTCTGGCTGCCAGGCTGCAGAAATTTCTTCACGGCCGGGAGACTGCTGACTCTGGCTTTTAGGGCCTGCAATGCACAAGAACACAGCTCAGAGTGCAGCTAAAGAGCAGCCCTGTCACTACACAACCCAGCAGGGACTCTGAGACCCTCCTAGACAAGGACCAGCAGAGGCCCCTCCATCAGCACCAGGAGGACTCCCATGAGACAGGAAGGGAACAGCCCAGTTTTCCCCAGAGAGGTCTTCGTGTAACGCTCCATTCTGCTTCCCCATCTTCCTACCCTCAAGTGGGTTGACCCTCAAGTGCAGTGTGAGAAAGAGAAGTGTGTGAGATATCAGCACAGATTAAGTCTCCAGGTGTCAAGACAGGAAGAGCTGGGACACGGGGCTGGAACTGAAGACAGAAAGCATGAAAGGTCATGTGTGAGGTCAGTCAGAGCCAGTCTGCCCTCAGAGAGAGAGACGGGGAGAGAGAAATCAACGTGTGAAAGAAGGAACAGGAATTGAGGGGAAGAAGTGAGATGGTGGGGAACCCACTCAGACAGACTCAGGGAAAGAGGGACACATGCGAGACAGAGGGGAGCGAAGAGGAAATGAGGACAGAGGCTGAAGTGGAAGAGGGACCAAGAGAGATCCAGCCCTGGGTCTCTCTCCTGGTAAAAGGCAGGGCGTTTTCCGTGGGGCAGAGTCCACCTCCGATGTCCTTGGCTTGACAGAGTCTTTCCACACTCCGGACCAGGGCCTTGGAGTGAACTGAGGAGACCGGGGGGCAGCGAGGCCTGGACAGGGATGGGACAGTAGCACCCCAGTCCCAGGGTCCAGAGAGCAGATGCCAAACGGGGGTGAGTCTGGCCCTCAGGGCTGTGGGAGAGCTCACCTTCAGCAGAGGGAAGTTGGCCAAAAGGCTGGGGTCCAGCTCTTCCACATAGTAGAGAAGTTCAACCAGGTGGATGTCAGCCCTGCTCAGCTTGTTGCCCACCAGGTAGTCTTGTCCGTGGCTCTTCAGCACCTGCCAAATGGAGGGGTCAGATCAGGGACACAGGTCCTGGCAGACTGGACCCCTGCTCCTCCCCTACCCGTCGCCCAGCCCCACTTCCATCTCTGCCCCTCGCTGGGTCGGTGGGAACCTCAGACCTTCAGCTCCTTCCAACTCAGAGATGGGCCAGGCAGGGTCTTGCTGTTCCCTCCTCATCCTCAGTGGAAGGCAGACCATTTCCTTTTCCTGTTCGCACCTCACTGTGGCTGCCTTACTTCTTCTTCCACTGGGCCAAGGCCTTAGCACCATCTGCACCCTGTTTTTGTGGACCACACATCCTCAAGTGTGCAGCCCTGAACTCCACAACATGACCCTTCTTCCATCTCTCTCTGTCCTTCTCTCCCTCATCCTTGGGCTGTGTCTCCATCTTCATGACAGCCTTCTACCACCCTGAGCAAACTAATGCAGACTCTATATTCCTTCTTATCTCTTTTGCTCTCATTTCCTAGTCTTACAATCTGTTTTGGGGGGCGGGGGGAGGTTCATGCTTTTAGTTGAGCCTGATTTCAGGTAGTTTTGATCATGAAACGTTCAAACAGAAAAAACTAAAATACATACTAGTCATAATGATGGAACACTACTTTCTTGATTTTATTTCACTTTCTTCAAAAGTCTGAGAGTCATGTCCCAAAATATCTCAATTACTTTTTCCTGAACAATTCTTTCTCTGTCTCTTTCTCTCCACCTCACTGCCCCCATATCCATTTAGATACATGTCAATCATCCCCAAACACTACCACATTCTCCTGATGGGCATCTGGTCTCAAGTCTCCCAACACAGGACAGCAGAATATGTTCTGATGTATTGCTGACATCATGCTCTTCTTGAATCAAAGCCCCTACATTGTGTTTTGAGGATCCACATACTCCAGGCTCCAGTGTGGCTCTCAGAGCTTTCATAGCCCAAGCTCTAAGTATAACCATGAAATTCCACTGAGTAGAGAATTCCAGATTGGGTCTGAGTAAATAGAAATATGTCTGGAAAATTATAACTTGGGTAAAACTACTACAATTCTTCTACACATTCAATTTTTATAAAGTGCCATGAGAGTCAGAGTACTACATTAGTATTTAGAAAGGCTCACAGAGGTGAAGGTTAATGCCCCGGCCATGCCAGGCACTATTTGTCTTCATCCTCTGACCTCACTGCCCAAAATGCTCAAGAGTCCACTTACCTTTTCAAATGCAGGGAGATAACGGTTTGTTGTCTTTTCTCGGATTAGGGTCAGCTTGGCATCTTTTTCAGCAGGTGGGCACATTGGAAAATACATGATTATTTCACCCAAATCTGCCACACCCTCTGAATACATATCAATCCTGAAAAGATGAAATAACCAAATTGTCAAATGTCTCTGCTTTAGATTTTTGGAATGGGTAAGAGTGAGACATTGAGAGGTAGCAAAGAAATTCTCCTCCATTGGGTGCATTTTTCTACGCCAGTGATTTAGCTTTGTTTTTTAAAATTAATTTTAGCATTCTAGAACAAGCCATCAGGGTAAACATATGTGTAATCTTTTTGTTATACACATGACCAAATATAGGGACAGAGCACATCAGTGACCCGTCCATAGTCACAGGCATGAGAGAAAAGGGTGGAATCAGCACAGGTAAGCACTGGGACCACACGTGGGTGTGCCATCTCTGCCAGGACGTGGTCTGAGCATGGTCGGTGTGATGCATTAGGACCACCTCAGTCATGTCCAGCAGAGTCCTGGCACCTCAGTCCCAGTCACATCCCTCTTCCTCTCTCATCCCGTGAGAACACCAGGCCCATTTAGAGTCCCAACACCAGCACTTCCTCCAGATATTTCCCATAGAACCTGGTTCCGTAACACTCTCCACATACTATTGCCAGACTCTGGTTCTGTTTGAATTTCTCAAGATTGTACCTCTCATTCTCTTTCATGGCCAAATAATATCCCCCTGTATGGATGGACCAACTTTCGCTCTTTCTTTCATCAGCTAATGGACATCTTTGATTCTAATTATTGATTATGAGTGACACTGCTATGAATTTCTGAGCCTAAATTTTAGTGTGGGGGTATTTTTAATCCTCTTGAAAGGAATTGCTGAGTCCTATGGTAACTCTTGTTTAACTTTTAGAATAACGGCAGTAGTTCCTTGAGTGCTAAGTCGCTTCAGATATGACCGACTCTTTGTGATTTGGTGGACTATAGCCCACCAGGCTCCTCTGTCCATGGGATTCTTCTCCAGGCAAGAATACTAGCATGGGTTGCCATGCCCTCCTCCAGTGGGTCTTGCCGACCCAGAGATCAAACCAGGTCTCTTATGTCTCCTGCATTGCTAGCAAGTTCTTTACTGTTAGCGCCACCTGGGAAGTTCCTTACAAGATTTTAATTTCAATCATGTAGTCCCCGGAGAAGGCAGTGGCAACCCACTCCAGTACTCTTGCCTGGAAAATCCCATAGATGGAGGAGCCTGGTAGTCTGCAGTCCATGGGGTCGCAAAGGGTTGGACACGACTGAGCGACTTCATTTTCACTTCTCAGATTCATGCATTGGAGAAGGAAATAGCAACCCACTCCAGTGTTCTTGCCTGGAGAATCCCAGGGACGGAGGAGCCCTAGTGGGCTGCTGTCTCTGGGGTCACAATTTAGCAGCAGCAGCAGCATGTAATCCCATCACAACAGAAAGAATACCCCTCACCCTCAGGATATAGTTGTACTGAAAGATCTAGCTGACTAAAACTATATTGAAATGCTTGCTGTAACTTTACCATATTGAGCTCAACCTCTGCTAATCCTTGTCTAGTGGCCAGTCCATATAAAGGGTTAATAAATTAAGTTCCTGGTCATCATTCTTTGAATTTTTGGAATTCAAGAACCAACTTCTTTAGATGCTTCCCTTTCTGAGCTTTATCTTCTAGACACTCAGATGCTTTGTCCCTTGTCTCTGGCTGTTGATGGGTGGCCAGTTCAAACGAGCCTGAACTCCTGGAGTCTTGGTTCTACCATCCTCTTCGCTTCGTAGACCATTCATGTTTGGAAACCTTGTCACTGTGCTATATCCATGGATGGTATCCTCTTCCATAGGCAGTTGATTTCACTTCAAGTTTATTTACTCTTCCCTCATACTCATAGGTCTTTGCTCTACTGGACTCAGTTATGCCCCACAAGGCTTATACCATCATGTTGGTCATGATGCCCTGCCTTGTTCCTGCTCAGTCAGGGAACGACCTAAGTTGTTACTATTAGTTGTGACGATAAAACTAAAAACTACCGTACAGGGCTCTCTCCTTCATGTCTTTCCCGTAGAGGTTGTATTTGGTGGCAACGTAGTTGAGAATGGCTCTGGTCTGCACCAGCTTTCATCCCATCGATTTCAACCATTGGCACTTGGCACTTGACTGCCGCGCGCAGCGGGACCGGACCCCATCAGACTCCCATCTTTTGAAAGCTCTTCTCAAGCGAGAGGAAAAGGAAAGAGAAGTCGCCGTGCCGGCCGATGAAATGTTTAAATACGGATGGGGTGCCCTTTTAATAGGAACAAATGTTTGCGGAAATAACCAAAGATATAAAGTGAAACACTAAAATGACCTGGTAGGCTTAAGCAGGATGGCATTTTGTTTGCCTTTTACTTTCTAACCTATTATTTCATTTATCTTTTTATTTCCCATTCAGACATATGGGCGATCTCTTGTAAATCTGGGCTGATTTGTCTTCATGTATGTTTTAGAAAGAACCTGGAAGAGGCTGAAACAAGTGTGCCAACCAGTTGTCATTTAATGGAAGTTCCAGAGAAAATCTCCGAACACATAAGATGTGTTTTGAGAGAGTTTGCCCTTTCTCTGCTCACTGAATCTACGTTACTGCTAGGATGTTACTTTGCCAAACCCGGACTCACAGCAACTTCTGGGCCTGTTTCTCCCCTCTTTTGTCAGATCTTCACCTTTTTCTGACTTTAGGTGGGAGCACTGAGTGGTCACTCACGGTGCAGATAGGCAGAGAAGCACAGAGAGAGCGTTCATGAGCACTGGGGCTGGCTCCTTTAACAAACACTCGAGTTCCAGCCCTTCCTAGTTCCGAGTGAGTTGCAAGGCATTTTCAAGGAGACCCGCCTCTTACCTTTAACCATATTTCTCCCACTCTACTAACCCCACTCCCACCACACACACACAGCACGTTGGGTGGGGTTGAAACCTCAACTTAAGACTTCTACTGGATACTCCCATCAGAGGAATTTAGTTCCTGGGCTTACCATTTCTTAACTTATCCAAGTCTTCTGGTGTTTGTAGAAGTTTCTCTTCAAACTGAAAAGTAGAAAGACTCGATAAGTTTTTGTTATTTCATTCCATAGCATTGCTGAACTTGCATGGCCTCTGTCTGCTGCCCACTGTGGAGACTGTAGGATTTCCAAGTTTGGCAGGGTGTACAAAGGACAGTAATCAAGGCCATTTGGAGATTTAGATTAGAGCCACCGAGATAAAAGCATGGGTTGCAGCAAGTAACTGCTTATTTTGCAGGTTAATTCACCTCTACCCTGTCCCCACCTCTGTCAGTGATTAGGTAATGATTTGGGGGAGGGGAATGTCACTGGAGGGAAGGGACTGGGAAGTTCTAGTTATGGAGTTTTAAAGTACCTGGAAAGCCTTTCTCTCCCTGTGAGATCAGGACAGGATTCTGGGGTATCCCGTAGCATGGGGTGTCCATGGGGCCATTGACTCCATTAGAGGCTGCCACCGGAGTCCTCTGTTGTATGTTACCTCCCTCGATTCAACTTTTTATTGTAAACAAGGGTCTCGATTGTGAAAAGTTTGAGAAGTGGGAATTTCTAACTGACTCATTGGGGTAGTTTATTGTGAATGTAAATGATCCCATAGGGTGAAACCATGCAAATAGTGAGTATGTGGGCAACAATTTATAAAGCACCCAGTTCAGGACAACCCTAAGAAGTGTGGATGGGTAGTCATTGTGAGAAGGGGCTGGCCGGTCAGCTGTTTCTTGTGAAACTGATGGAGATGCATGCGGTTGTGAGGATCAGGCTCTGGGCCCAGAGAACCCAGAATTCCAATGTTCTTTGGTCAGTCGAGCCCCACACCCTCTTCCTTCAGGCTGGGCTGGACAAGAGGAAGCCTGGATGCTTTCAGCATCTCCCCCTTCTTCACCGTCCTGTGCTGAACTCATCCCGCCCGGGGACTCTGAACACATCCTTGAACCCAAAGGCCGAACCGCAGTGAAAACTGTTGGTTGTTGATTTATAGATTTAAACAACCTGGAATGGCACTGTTTGAATTTTCTGTGTACTTATTTCTTTACACACTTGAAAATGGACCAAGCCTTGCATTCCTGAAGCAATGGAGAAAGTATAATCTGAGTCTTAGGTAAACATGTTTTTAGGAAGCTAAGGGAGCACACTAGAGGTTCCCTTTGCAGGACGCCACCTCACTTGAAGCCGTCTTCTACTGTTCTCCCCTAAGGAACCAAATCTCTGACCTCTGTCCATGACTCCCTCCCCAGGAAACCCTCACAGAGTTGCTGGCTCCCTCTGACCTAGGCTGAGAAGTGCTTCTCTGAGTGACACCTCTAGAGGGCAGCACTCAGCAGAGTTGCACAGAAGCCTATCAATTTACTGCTGAGAGCGTGGCGTTTTTACACTCAAGTCTTCCGTGTCCTCCTAGGTGCTCCCAGTCCTCTTTTAATCACCTACATACGTGTCTGCATCCTCACTAGAGTGTAAGCGGCTTGAGGGTAGGGAATCTGGCTCGACGATTCATGTATCTCTAGGCCCTGGCACGAATCTTGGCACTTCAAGGTGCCTAACAATTTCATTGCTGAGTGAATGAATGCATTAAATCCAACAGGCAGTCTGCTATAATCTGCACTGCTCTATATTTCTGATTTATGTTTTAACTTTAATTACATTTCTCTTCTAATATGTATATTTTTGTCTTTTATTATGGAAATGTGTGGCATGCACAAAATAAAAAATACAATGATGCTCCTTGTAAACTTCCACCGGCTTTAGTAATTATCAGCTCAACCCAATCCCAAGACATCTATATGCCCACACCCCTCTCCCTGGTAATAATTTGAAACAAATCCCAAATATTATATATTTCATTTTTAAATACTACATGGCATATTACTAGTTCATTAAACTTATTTTAAAACTGACCACAATACATTAAAATGCCTGACATATTAACAATAATTATTCATATCAATGGATATTTAATATTCATATATCTAATTGTTGCATGAATGTAATAAATACTTTGCAGTTTTCAAAATCAAAATTCAGGAAATTTTCTGACAGTTCAGTGGTTAAGACATGGGCTTTCCCTGTTGTGGGCCTGCTTTGGATCTCTGGTCAGAGAATTAAAATCCTGCAAGCCTCGCAGCCAACAACAAATAAAAACACAAATTTATTTTCTATTGTTTTCTACTGTTCTTTAGAAGAAGAAATTTCAATGAAAATCTGTTAATGTAATACCTAATAAACGTTTTTAAAGCAAAATTCTTAGCAGAGCATTTAATAAGAAAGATCTCCTCTGTGAGAAAAGTAGTATGATCCAGTCAATTTCCCTGGAGTAGGAAATGGAAACCCACTCCAGTATTCTTGTCTGAAGAATCTCAGGGACAGAGGAGCCTGGCAGGCTATGGCCTATGGGAGCGAAATGAGTTGGACACGACTGAGTGACTGAGTAGGCACCCACGGTCAATTTAGATCCAACTGAAGATGAAACCTACCTCCACTCCAGCTGCAGCCAGGAGCCAGCGAATGCACTCCATTCTGCCGCGTGCATAGAAATAGTGAAGAGTGGGCTTGCCTGCCATGGTGGCGGTCTCTTGGTTTCTCTAGCCCTTAATGAACCAACAAATGAACCAATGAATGAACAAAGAAGAAAAGCATAGAAGCTAACGCCTTTATGATATATGGCTGAACAGCACAAACACTGCTGAAAAATCGGCCTCCCTCAGGGCAACTGGAAGAGTCCCTGGAGCGTCTTCTTTAGCCCAAATTCCCACTCTCAAGAGCCACCTGTGGGAAATTCCACCAATCATTGTCCAGTCTACACTGGGTAAAATCTGATTTTCTTGGCAGGCTAAGAGGTGAGTCTGCAGTATGGATGTGTGGGTGGGTGTCAGGGAGGGCAAAGATGAGAGAACTAGTATTTATTGCAAAACTCCTAATATTCCTGCCCCAGTGCTACCTGTCTCCTGAGAAATCTGTATGCAGGTCAGGAAGCAACAGTTAGAACTGGACATGGAAAAAGAGACTGGTTCCAAATCAGGAAAGGAGTACACCAAACCTGCATATTGTCACCCTGCTTATTTAACTTATATAAACAGTACATCATGTCAAATCCCAGGTTGGATGAAGCACAAGATGGAATCAGATTGCCGGGGAAAATATCAGTAACCTCAGCTATGCAGATGTCACCACCCTTATGGATGAAGCCAAAGAGAACTAAAGAGCCTCCTGATGAAAGTGAAAGAGGAGAGGGGAAAAGTTGGCTTAAAGCTCAACATTCAGAAAACTAAGATCATGGCATCCGGTCCCATCACTTCATGGCCAATAGATGGGGAAACAATGGAAACAGTAAGAGACTTTATTTTTGCATCTCCAAAATCACTGCAGATGGTGATTGCAGCTATGAAATTAAAAGACGCTTGCTCCTTGGAAGAATAGTTATGACCAACCTAAACGGCATATTAAAAAGCAGAGACATTCCTTTACCAACAAAGGTCCATCTAGTTAAAGCTGGTTTTTCCAGTGGTCATGTATGGATGTGAGAGTTGAACCATAAAGAAAACTGAGCACTGAAGAATTGATACTTTTGAACTGTGATGTTGGAGAAGACTCTTGAGAGTCCCTTGGACAGCAAGGATGTCCAACCAGTCCATCCTAAAGGAAATCAGTCCTGAATATTCATTGGAAGGATTGATGCTGAAGCTGAAGCTGAAGCTCCAACACTTTGGCCACCTGTTGCGGAGAGCTGGCTCACTGGAAAAGACCCTGATGCTGGGAAAGATTGCAAGCGGGAGGAGAAGGGGATGACCCAGGATGGGATGGCTGGATGGCATCACCAACGCGATGAACATGCGTTTGAGTAGGGTCCAAGAGTTGGTGATAGACAGGGAATCCTGACATGCTGCAGCCCATGGGATCACAGAGTCGAACACAACTGAGCAACTGAACTGAACTGAACTGAATGCTGACCACTTTGAATACATTATATCTTTAATCCTCACAAGAACCCCATGAAATAATTATTATCTCCATTCTTCAGTTAATGAAATGGACCTCAGAGCTTAAATAACATTCATGGAAATCCACACCCAGGATTAAAACCAGGGCAGGGCAGGAACCCACACATATGTAGGCCCTGGGAGCCTGGGAAGGAGGGAACTTGGAGCCAGAGGACTTCACAGACAGCAGGAGCAGGAGGAGGAGACAGTCCTTGTTCAGCTCCTTGGCTATTATGCTGCATTTGTTCCAAATCTGAAATCAGAGCTCAGTTTGCTGAACTGTTGCTCAAAAGATCCCGATTCTTCCCACAGATACAGGATGCCAAATACTTTCATTTTCTTGGAATTGTATATTTTATCTCTATTTGTACATTTTGTATCTAGAGAAAGGGATGTTACTGTGTTAACTGTACAGTCTAGGTGGAACTGACATCTGTTCCATGCCTGTCATGCCCTGTGCATTCTCACAAATTTGTCTTCATTTAACCCCACAAGAATCACCTGCTATGAAGGTGCCATTGCTCATTTTGCAGTTGGGGATACCGAGATTTCTAGGGTAACTTGCACAAAGTAGATGGCGAACTTGGGATTCAAACCCATTTCTATATGAACCCAAGTCTTGGCTTCATTTTTCATGTTAACATTTCTCAAAATAGGCAGGACAATCCTTCAGTGGACTGTGAAACTTGCCAGTTTTTAAAATAAAGCATTGTTTCATGAGTTTTTCGTTTCAGTTATGTGTGCACTGTATGTTCGGGTAGAAGAAAGCACATAGGCACACTCATTTGGTCAAGATATTGGTAAGAGATCCTTGTGTCTTTTCAGGTCAGTTAAATTTGAAAGCCCCTAGACTACAGCAGCCTATGTGTGGAGTGGACATAGCAGGGAACCAGAGAATGAAATTCAAAGGCTCCAACAACGGACAGAAATTATTGGGTTGGCCAAACAGTTCTTTTGGGTTTTTCTGTAAGATGTTACAGGAAAACTCAAACATTATGACCAAACCAATTGTTCTCTCATGGGAGTGAATAGAAACATATAGGACTTACTAAAAGCAGGAAACCTAAAGCCAGAACTTAGGAAGAAACAGCTGCGTTTTCTATCCAAATCCCAGCTCTGTTTAGTAAACATTAAGATCTTGCAACTTTTTGTTGAGCAGTTCGGGACAAAAATATACTTCTCTTTAGTGGATAAAGTATGAATAACTTGAATTTTAGATTACAAAATGTTTTCAATATCCACATTTTAAAAAATTTATTTAGTTTGGTTTACTTTTTTATTCATATATCCACATTTTTAACGTGAGATCAATGGTCTGACCTTTGCAAAATAAAGGATCCCTTTGAAACATACTTAACTCGTCCATCTTGAAGTTGGAGATTGTGTATATTGTACTTATCATGGAGAATGGAGGAGCTGTGATTCAGCAGAATTCTGAGAAGACTGTCGCTGTGAAGTGGAAGTCACACATCCTCCTCACACTAAACTCCATTATCCAGTGACCAAGGATCACATTACAAAGGGAAATGAAGTTTGAACTTACATAATATTTTATCATCTCTTTCTTATAAGTAGCTTTCTTCAGCTTTTGAAGGCTGGGGCAAACGTGATATAAACATCCTGGCTCCCAGAAAATGAGAAGTAAAGAGCTTGATTGGCTTGCCATCAGTCACACACCTGTGTTCCCGATTCACACTTAATATCTAGCAAGTGTGTCCACCCTCAGGACAACCCCGGAAATGGCTTCTAGTATCCTATTGGAAGAGGAAATTCAAATTCAAAGAGCTCTGTGAGCACTGGAGTCCTTTGAAGGCATCTTCTGAATTTGGGTCTGGGGCTGCCCCCAAGCAGGTAATGCTTATGTTCCCCTCTGCTGCTCTGAGACCCTCGATATTAGTTTGTTCCCCATGCAGAATCCTTTGGCCAATTAACAGTTCAGTGGGAGAGAAGGAAGCATTAATTCTGTTAGCTGATTCTTAGGGGCTTGATATGAGGAAAAAGGGATAAAAACATAACTTACTTTACCCCAGACCTTAAAGACTTACTCTGAGTAATCTAAGCACTAGTATAACTATATTTGACCTTCAAAAGGAGGTAGGCTATTATTGTCTGGAAAGGAATGTGTCTTGGGATGACTCCAGTGTGAACTAAAGGAGCTGTATCTCAGGGAGTAGGTGGGAGGGGGCTCCTAATGAGAGCGTTTCTTAGCAGAGAGAAAGGAGGCTTAGAGACAAAGCCCAACTCCTCTCCTTATAAGATAAATAAACCCAAGGGGGTTGTTTAATCTCTGTACCTCATTGTTCTCTTTTGAAATACAGCTATGTCTACTAGTGAGGGCTGTTGAGGAAATTAAATTAGATAAGGCATAAAAAATTCATAACAGGGAGCAGCACATCCAGCTTCTGTCCTGCTCCCAGTTCCTGAGAGATGGCTGAGTGTGCACATGGGGGAGCACTCGAGGCTTCTGTCTGTGTGTCTATCTGCTATCTCCCTCTTGACTTCCAGCTCTCGTGCTGTGCTCTGCTGTGCTAAGTCACTTCAGCCCCTATAGCTCTAGTAGGAACAGGATTTTATATATATCCAGATTCTGTCAACTACTTTATATACTGGTTCTCTTTTTATTTGTTTTGTGTGAAAGATCAGTGATGCTCGCTGACTAGTTAACCTGGATTGGAGCAAGTTTTTGGCAAAAGTTCAGCAAGATCTGGCACAGCCTTTTGAAATCCCAAGACTGAAGTGGAACCCTGGTTCTGCCCCTGAACCATGCACCCCGCCTGCCGTTCCCCCAGGCCTTTGCCCTCCCACTCATTCCCTGATCTGGACCCTCTAGAATCTTCTGCCCCCCTACCCAGCCCCTTTGAATAGGTTCCAGCCATGGCAATGGGAAACCCAGCCCTTTCTATAGCAGGAGTCCAGGGGCTCCCACTCAGTACCCTTCTCTCCACCATCCTGTCCCTCATTGATCTTTCTTCAGCATCTTCTTTCCGGTTGACCTGTCCACAGATTTCCTTCTCCACAAGTTTCCTTCAAACCTCCTCAACTAACACTTATTGAGCAGTTGCCTGCACTAAGAAATGATGGCTGGTGGGGAACACAAGAGGAATCTGAGGTGGTCCCTGCCCTGGAGGGGTTGAAATCTAGTCAGAAAAAGAGGTTTGTAGACAACTGACAGCACACAGAGAGCCCTGCAATGACTTCACTTGAATTGGTTCCACGGCAAGGGCCGTGATTCTCTCAGCCAACAAGTCAGAACAAGGGGAGGGGCTGCAGGCTGAGAAAGCAGAGGGTGCTGCCCGCCTGCCCCGGTTGGCCCCAGAGCCATAGCATCTCAGCCTCTAAGCCAGTGATTCTCATGGGGTCAAACCTGATCCCGATCGAAAAGTTGCTCTCTGTAGCATCTTGCAAAGTACTTCTTCTCATCCCAGTCTCAGTATCCAGACTTAGGTACCATATTTCCCCTGTGAACTGCCATGCCCTGGACAACTCTAGAACTTTCACAGGATCTCACTGAACCTCTCCTGCCTCAGGCTTTTGATTTACCCCCAATAGTAATACTGGTAACAGAACATTGTTTGTCTGCATTCTGATTCAAATGACTTGTACCTTTGAGTCAGGTGAATTTCTTTACTTTGGGAAGCTAATTCTCTGCTCCTGTATTACCTAGTTTTCACATCCAGACTTCCTGTGTTTAGGACTCTGAAAAGTCATATGAATCTGTGATTCTTAACTGGGGCTGATTTTGCTCCCCCAGCCCAGAGGACATTTGGCAACGCCTGAGGACATTGTTGGTTGTTAAAACTAGGTGGAAGGGTGCCACATCACTGGGGAGAGACCAGAGGTGTCTCTGATGTTGGGGGTGGTGAGGCTGCCTCCCACGTGCATCTGATTGCTCCTTACTCCTCAGTCTGCACTCTATCCAGCTTTTTCCATCAATCCTGTGGTCTTTTTCAATTTAATATAAAAAATTTTTTAATTGGAAGATAATTGCTTCACAATGTTGTATTGATTTCCTTTGTACAATAACTGGAATCAGTCACAACCACTTGAGAGTCCCTTGGACTGCAAGGAGATCCAACCAGTCCATTCTGAAGGAGATCAGCCCTGGGATTTCTTTGGAAGGAATGATGCTAAAGCTGAAACTCCAGTACTTTGGCCACCTCATGCGAAGAGTTGACTCATTGGAGAAGACTCTGATGCTGGAAGCGTTTGAGGGCAAGAGGAGAAGGGGACGACAGAGGATGAGATGGCTGGATGGCATCACTGACTCGATGGATGTGAGTCTGAGTGACCTCCGGGAGTTGGTGATGGACAGGGAGGCCTGGTGTGCTGCCATTCATGGGGTCGCAAAGAGTCGGATACGACTGAGCGACTGATCTGATCTGATCTCATATATATATATCCCCTCCCTCTTGAGTCTCCTTCCCCACTCCCATCCCACCCCCTCCCATCCCAGCAGGCTGGGCCCCCTGTGTAGCAGCTTCCCACTGTGACCTATTTTATACATGGTACTGTATATTTGTCGTCACTGCTTTCTCAACTCATGCTACAACCCTGTTATCTTAACAGGCACATTTATTGGATACTTAATTGGAAACATCTATGATTGATGCAGCTGGCTACTAAACTATGTAATCTCCCAGGATAAGGTATTTTGTAAAATACAGTAATTCTTCTGTAAGCACAATTATCTTCTAGTCTACTTTCCGGGCGGTCACTATATGAGGAAGGAACCTCTCCCACAGCCTGTGTTCTTTCTACAAGTACAAAGTGAAAGGGAAAGTGAGATTATTGATCTTCATTGTGTCATTTATATTGATGAAGTGACAGTTTCTTTTAAAACTTTTTAAACTATCACTGCAAGTATCTGAGAGGCGTCAAGTTTGCAAATTTGAAGAACTATCAATGTATATGTCAACACTGTTGTTAAGTGCATTCCTTAAGCCTAATTCAATATACATTTCTATAGCAAATATTTTTAACTAAAACAACAACCAAAAAAAGACATTATACAGGACAGGTCCCCACAACAAAGAATTACCCAGCTTGAAATGTCAATAGGGCCAAGGTTGATAAACCCTGCTCCAGCCAGTTTCTAAGTTTCCCATGGATTGTTTGAGCTCCAAAAGACAGAGGGGGACTTGCCAGCTGGCTAATCACAGCAAAGACTGAGTTAAAATCCAGTTTTGCTGGCAGTAACTTAGTCATTCCAATTATAGTTAAATCTTAATTTTGAGTTTCCAAAGTCCACATAGTATTACCGCATTGCAATTCCCACCTGCCGTGTGTTGACCTTGTCTATGGAGCAGGCAACGTTAGCATAAACACCTACTCTCCTCTCTCCTACTGGTCACACTCTCGGATTATCTAAAGTGCTGACATCCTTTTTTCCCCTCATATCATTAATTTGTCTCAGATCTAAATTCTCATGCTTAGTTTTCTGCAGTCTTCATTTTTACATTTCTGTATCCCACAGCAATTGACCAAACAACTTGAATGTCCCCTAAGCACAGCAAGAAGGCACATGTGAGCGTAAAACAGTTTTTCTTGTGCTAAGGAAACACTGTACAGACATGCAAAATCAGTACCTACCTTACGAAAGTCTGTCTCCCACTTGGCCCAGCACCTCAGTGCCAAGTTCCGGTTGTTTATAAGCTCTTATTACAGTTGACTGACTGACTCCTCCTCTCTTAAAGGGGCAGAGTCCAGTTAAGGAAAAGCCACTCCCAAGGTATTCAGGGCGACTGGTTCTACGCTAGATTAAAAAAGAAAAAGGCAAATTGTCCTCTTATCAGGATACACCTCGTTAATAACTTCTTTTCAAGATCAGCAATTAAAGATTAAACACAATATTTCAAGTTGTTTGTATCCTCTTGCCTGTCAATGACGGGGAAGGCAATGGCACCCCACCCCAGTACTTTTGCCTGGAAAATCCCATGGACGGAGGATCCTGGTAGGCTCTAGTCCATGGGGTCGCTAAGAGTCGGACACGACTGAGCGACTTCACTTTCACTTTTCATTTTCATGCATTGGGAAAGGAAATGGCAACCCACTCCAGTATTCTTGCCTGGAGAATCCCAGGGACGAGGGAGCCTGGTGGGCTTCCGTCTATGGGGTCGCACAGAGTCGGACACGACTGAAGCGACTTAGCAGCAGCAGCAGCCAGTCAATGAAGGATGGCCTTTGGAGAAAACTTACTTTTCTTGAATTGGCTTTCATGAATTGGAGACAGGCACTGAAGCAGATGATAAAATCTACTGTGGGGACACCAGGGAGCTGCGGTCATGAAGGTTCACATGGACCTCTGCCATACTCTTTACCCTGAGTGGCACATAAAATATAGGACACCTAATTAGATATGATTAGATACGTTCCATATTTTTAGTATTTGTTAGAGGCAGTAGGTAGCCACACAGGAGGTAAAGTCTGTGACTGTGACAATGATGGTGTCCAGTCCTACCCTGGAGGTCGTGCCATGACAAGCACCCCTGGAACGTCAAAGGCTCCGGCCATCAAGGGTGCAAGGTCTGCTGCCACACTCAGAACTTTATTCTAATGGGATTGTACGTACCAAAACATGGGTGTTGTGGACATATCCACCAAGGACCGAAAGGCCTTGTCACCAAGACCAAGAGCCAGCAGGCCCCATGCATTGATACAAGAAATCAGGAAGTGACGGAGATGGAGTTAGCTGACGCTGGGAAGGGTGCAGGGAGGAGAGCAGGAGCCCAGGGGGAGCCGGACTGGCCCTGCTGTGCTGCCCTGCCCCTCCAGACAGAGGTCAGCCTGGCCAGGCGGGGCCGCGGCAGCCCCCATCCTAGAGACAGGCAGCCAGAGGGGCATCTCTGCCGTGCCCTGAAAAAGGAAGGGCCCATTCATAGGGGAAGGCAAGGCACCCCACCCCAGTACGCCTGGAAAATCCCATGGACGGAGGATCCTGGTAGGCTCCAGTCCATGGGGTCGCTAAGAGTCGGACACGACTGGCGACTTCACTTTCACTTAATTAGATATGAACTTCAGACACACAATAAATAATTTTTTCATGTAAGTAGTCCTAAACAGTGTATGACATGAGTTCATGCTTAGTTGTGTCCGACTCTTTGATACCCTATGGACTGTACCTTCCAAGCTCTTCTGTCCCTGGGGTTTTCAAGGCAAAAATCCTGGAGTGGGTTGCCATTCCATCCTCCAGGGGATCTTCCTGACCCAGGGATTGAAACTGGATTTCCTACAGAAAATTATAGGTGAATTCTCTACAATCTGAGCTATGATGGTGGTCTCCAAAAGAAAAAAAAAAAAAGTCCACGTCTAAATACCTGGAACCTCTGGATGGGACCGAATTTGGAGAATGAGTCTTTGCAGATGCAATCAAGGAACCTGAGGTGAGACTATCCTGGATTATATGAATAGGCCCAAACCCAGCAACACGTGTGCTTATAGCAGAAGAGAAAATACACAGACACACACATATGGGTGATGTGAAGATGGAGGCAGAGAATGAAGTGATGTGGCCATGAGTCATGGAAAGGAAGGATGCAAAAAGCCACCAGAAGCCGGAAGAGGCAGGGAAGACTTCTCCCAAGAGTGTTCAGAGACAATGCGGCACCTTAACTTTGGACTTCAGGCCTCCAAAAGTGTAAGAGAATTCATCGTGTTGTTTTAAACCCCCCCAGTTGTAGTAAGTTGACACAGTAACTGTAGAAACCAACACACAGACCTGCTTACTTCCCCAGAGCACAGGATTACTGAGCAGCAAATCCTACACAATGCATGACTGCATCCATCCCACTATAATTTAGATCTTTTATCCTTAAAGTTCATTCATTTGATTAAATGTTCAGCATTCTAATTTTCCCAATGTCTCATAAAGACTTATGTGCAGTTGGCTTACTTGCATTAGGATCAAAGCAAGGTCTGCCCCTAGCATTGGAGTGATATGAACATCCTGGTCTTGAAGACTTGGATGAATGAATAGAGCTGTCAGGCAGATGAGAGTGGGTGGGGATGTGAGGAATTCCCACAGCCAGACCCCTGGGCCATGGAGGTGTGTGTGGAGGTATCACCATTCATGGTGGAGCCCTGGGGATACACAGGGCTGGGCCCCCATCAGGAACTCACAGATGCTGAGAGAAGCCAGTGGCCTTCAGGGGGTTTACTGGGCTCTGGGGGAAGCAAAGAGGTGCGTCCAGCTGTCCCCAGGGAGCCCAGAGCTCAGTGTGGCCCCCGGGGTGGAGCTGGCCTGGGAGGGAACAAAGGTGCCCAGGCAGGGAGCAGGCCACCCCCACCCGTCTTGTGTGATGGGACTGGCACTCAGGGGGTGAGGAGGGAAGGCAGGAGGGCACCCTGTGGGCAGCGGGAGTCCCTAAGGGAGGTAAAACAGGGTGGTGATTCTCAGGTTTGCTTTTTAGAAAAACATTTTGATATCAGTGGAGAACAGACCAGAGGGAGGGAAATGCAGGCAGGGACCCCCATGTGTCTGTCAGCTATGGCCTCGCCTCTTCACCTGGGGGTTCAGGGGTGAGGGTGAGGTGGGCAGCTCACTCCAGGAAGAAGAGAACCTGATACTCCAAAGGCCAGGTTTCCTGGGGAGTGTTCACCGCAGGGCCCACCTATGACCAGAGCCAGAATCACTCCCAATCCAGGCTCCCTGGCTCCATGAGAGGCCAGGGGAAATGGCGTCATATATATTCATTCACATTAAATTCACACATGTCACCTGTATCATAGAGATCTGATCTGGGGGACCTTGTCAAATGAGGGTGAGGCCCTTGTGCAGAGCCCCACAGAGCCTCTTGCAGCAGAGCTGTGATGACCAGGCAGCCACAGCAGGGTCCCCTGAGCACAGAGTTTGGGTCCACTGGGTTCTTATTGCTTGCCCACCTCCCACAACACTGGAGAGCCCACAGTAGACAAAAGAGTTGTTCAGAAATGCATAGGAAAAGACATTTTTATTATCAGATGGAAAATATCTCTCAAAGAAATAAAGAAAATGTCTTTCTGCCATGACCCCAGAAAGGTAGCTCTTCCTGTGAAAACCTAAGAATGTCAGATATAAACTGTTACACTTTTCTCTTTGATAGGCTATGTGACAGATGTTATAGGCTGATCCTTGGAAAATATAAAGGGAATATATAATCTGTTTCCTGTTCTTATTTATATTTTAATTCTAAACCAGAAAGGTGAGAAGGAGATCGTAGTGAAAAAGAACACACTGAAGTAAATCTGCTCATAGGAGCTTTGTTGTTTCATCGTTAGAAAATTTCAGAAGATTTGTCCCGGGCAGCCCCGCTGGCTTTACTAAAACTTGAAAATCTTCCTGGCTTCTTCTATTTGTTTCTCATTCGTGGGAGGCTTCCTCTGGCTGCCAGGCTGCAGAAATTTCTTCACGGCCGGGAGACTGCTGACTCTGGCTTTTAGGGCCTGCAATGCACAAGAACACAGCTCAGAGTGCAGCTAAAGAGCAGCCCTGTCACTACACAACCCAGCAGGGACTCTGAGACCCTCCTAGACAAAGGTCAGCAGAGGCCCCTCCATCAGCACCAGGAGGACTCCCATGAGACAGGAAGGGAACAGCCCAGTTTTCCCCAGAGAGGTCTTAGTGTAACACTCCATTCTGCTTCCCCATCTTCCTACCCTCAAGTGGGTTGACCCTCAAGTGCAGTGTGAGAAAGAGAAGTGTGTGAGATATCAGCACAGATTAAGTCTCCAGATGTCAAGACAAGAAGAGCTAGGACACGGGGCTGGAACTGAAGACAGAAAGCATGAAAGGTCATGTGTGAGGTCAGTCAGAGCCAGTCTGCCCTCAGAGAGAGAGACGGGGAGAGAGAAATCAACGTGTGAGAGAAGGAACAGGAATTGGAGGGAAGAAGTGAGATGGTGGGCAACCCACTCAGACAGACTCAGGGAAAGAGGGACACATGCAAGACAGAGGGGAACGAAGAGGAAATGAGGACAGAGGCTGAAGTGGAAGAGGGACCAAGAGAGATCCAGCCCTGGGTCTCTCTCCTGGTAAAAGGCAGGGCGTTTTCCGTGGGGCAGAGTCCACCTCCGATGTCCTTGGCTTGACAGAGTCTTTCCACACTCCGGACCAGGGCCTTGGAGTGAACTGAGGAGACCGGGGGGCAGCGAGGCCTGGACAGGGATGGGACAGTAGCACCCCAGTCCCAGGGTCCAGAGAGCAGATGCCAAACGGGGGTGAGTCTGGCCCTCAGGGCTGTGGGAGAGCTCACCTTCAGCAGAGGGAAGTTGGCCAAAAGGCTGGGGTCCAGCTCTTCCACATAGTAGAGAAGTTCAACCAGGTGGATGTCAGCCCTGCTCAGCTTGTTGCCCACCAGGTAGTCTTGTCCATGGCTCTTCAGCACCTGCCAAATGGAGGGGTCAGATCAGGGACACAGGTCCTGGCAGGCTGGACCCCTGCTCCTCCCCTACCCCTCACCCAGCCCCACTTCCATCTCTGCCCCTCGCTGGGTCGGTGGGAACCTCAGACCTTCAGCTCCTTCCAACTCAGAGATGGGCCAGGCAGGGTCTTGCTGTTCCCTCCTCATCCTCAGTGGAAGGCAGACCATTTCCTTTTCCTGTTCGCACCTCACTGTGGCTGCCTTACTTCTTCTTCCACTGGGCCAAGGCCTTAGCACCACCTGCACCCTGTTTTTGGTGACCACACACCCTCAAGTGTGCAGCCCTGAACTCCACAACATGACCCTTCTTCCATCTCTCTCTGTCCTTCTCTCCCTCATCCTTGGGCTGTGTCTCCATCTTCATGACAGCCTTCTACCACCCTGAGCAAACTAATGCAGACTCTGTATTCCTTCTCTTTTCCTCTCATTTCCTGGTCTTACAATCTTTTTTTTTTTTTGGTTGGGGGGAGGGGAAGTTGGTTCATGCTTTTAGTTGAGCCTGATTTCAGGTATTTTTGATCATGAAACGTTCAAACAAAAAAACCTAAAATACATACTAGTCATAATGATGGAACAGTACTTCATTGATTTTTATTTCACTTTCTTCAAAAGTCTGAGAGTCATGTCCCAAAATATCTCAATTACTTTTTCCTGAACAAGTTTTCCTCTGTCTCTTGCTCTGCACCCCACTGCCCCCATATCTATCTAGATGCATGTCAATCATCCGCAAAACACTACCACATTCTCCTGATGGGCATCTGGTCTCAGGTCTCCCTACACAGGACAGCAGAATATGTTCTGATGTATTGCTGACATCATGCTCTTCTTGAATCAAAGCCCCTACATTGTGTTTTGAGGATCCACCACTCCAGGCTCCAGTGTGGCTCTCAGAGCTTCCATAGCCCAAGCTCTAAGTATAACCATGAAATCCCATTGAGTAGAGAATTCCAGATTGGGTTTGAGTAATAGAAATTTGGCTGAAAAATTATAACTTGGGTAAAACTACTACAATTCTTCTACACATTCAATTTTTATAAAGTGCCCTGAGAGTCAGAGTACATTAGTATTTAGAAAGGCTCACAGAGGTGAAGGTTAATGCCCCGGCCATGCCAGGCACTATTTGTCTTCATCCTCTGACCTCACTGCCCAAAATGCTCAAGAGTCCACTTACCTTTTCAAATGCAGGGAGATAACGGTTTGTTGTCTTTTCTCGGATTAGGGTCAGCTTGGCATCTTTTTCAGCAGGTGGGCACATTGGAAAATGCATGATTATTTCACCCAAATCTGCCACACCCTCTGAATACATATCAATCCTGAAAAGATGAAATAACCAAATTGTCAAATGTCTCTGCCTTAGATTTTTGGAATGGATAAGAATGAGACATTGAGAGGTAGCAAAGAAATTCTCCTCCATTGGGTGCATTTTTCTACGCCAGTGATTTAGCTTTGTTTTTTGAAATTAATTTTAGCATTCTAGAACAAGCCATCAGGGTAAACATATGTGTAATCTTTTTGTTATACACATGACCAAATATAGGGACAGAGCACATCAGTAAACTGTCCATAGTCACAGGCATGAGAGAATCAGGTGGAATCAGCACAGGTAAGCACTGGGACCACACGTGGGTGTGCCATCTCTGCCAGGACGTGGTCTGAGCATGGTCGGTGTGATGCATTAGGACCACCTCAGTCATGTCCAGCAGAGTCCTGGCACCTCAGTCCCAGTCACATCCCTCTTCCTCTCTCATCCCGTGAGAACACCAGGCCCATTTAGAGTCCCAACACCAGCACTTCCTCCAGTTATTTCCCATAGAACCTGGTTCCGTAACACTCTCCACATACTATTGCCAGACTCTGGTTCTGTTTGAATTTCTCAAGACTGTACCTTTCATTCCTTTTCATGGCCGAATAATATCCCCCTGTATGGATGGACCAACTCTTGCTCTTTCTTTCATCTGTTAATGGACATTTTTGTTGATTCCAATTATTGATTATGAACAACACTGCTATGAATTTCTGAGTATAAATTTTAGTGTGGAGGTGTTTTTAATCCTCTTGAAAGAAATTAAGTTACCATATGCTGAGTCCAATGGTAACTCTATGTTTAACTTTTAGAACAATGGCAGTAGTTCCTAGAGTGCTAATTCACTTCAGATATGACTGACTCTTTGTGACTCGGTGGACTAAATATAGCCCACCAGGCTCCTCTGTCCATGGGATTCTTCTCCAGGCAAGAATACTAGCATGGGTTGCCATGCCCTCCTCCAGTGGGTCTTCCTGACCCAGGGTTCAAACCCAGGTCTCTATGTCTCCTGCATTGCTAGCAAGTTCTTTACTGTTAGCGCCACCTGGGAAGTTCCTTACAAGATTTTAATTTCAATCATGTAGTCCCCAGAGAAGGCAATGGCAACCCACTCTAGTACTCTTGCCTGGAAAATCTCATGGACAGAGGAGCCTGGTAGGCTGTGGTCCATGGGATTCCAAAGAGTTGGATACAACTGAGCAACTTCACTTTCACGTTTCACTTTCATAAACTGGAAAGGGAAATGGCAACCCACTCCACTGTTCTTGTCTGGAGAATCCCAGGGACAGCAGAACCTGGTGGGCTGCCGTCTATGGGGTCGCACAGAGTCGGACACGACTGAAGTGACTTAGCAGCAGCAGCAGCATGTAGTCCTTTCACAACAGAGAGAATACCCCTCACCTCCAGGATATAGTTGTACTGAAAAATCTAACTGACTAAAACTATATTGAAATGCTTGATGTAGCCTTACCATATTGAGCCCAACCTCTGCTAACCCTTGTCTAGTGGCCAGTCCATAGAAAGGGTTAATAAATTAAGTTCCTGGTCATCATTCTTTGAATTTTTGGAATTCAAGAACCAACTTCTTTAGATGCTTCCCTTTCTGAGCTTTATCTTCTAGACAAGCTTTGTCCCTTGTCTCTGGCTGCTGGTGGGTGTCCAGTTCAAACGAGCCTGAACCCCTGGAGTCTTGGTTCTACCATCCTCTTTGCTTCATAGACCATCCATGTTTGGAAACCTTGTCACTGTGCTATATCCATGGATGGTATCCTCTTCCATAGGCAGTTGATTTCACTTCAAGTTTATTTATTCTTCCTTCATACTCATAGGTCTTTGTTGTACTGGACTCAGTTATGCCCCACAAGGCTTATACCATCATGGTGGTCATGATGCCCTGCCTTGTTCCTGCTCAGTCAGGGAAGGACCTAAGTTGTTACTATTATTTGTGACGATAAAACTAAAAACTACCGTACAGGGCTCTCTCCTTCATGTCTTTCCCGTAGAGGTTGTATTTGGTGGCAATGTAGTTGAGAATGGCTCTGGTCTGCACCAGCTTCATCCCATCGATTTCAACCATTGGCACTTGCTGGAACATCAGACTCCCATCTTTTGAAAGAAAAAAAGAAGGGTGAAATGTTTAATATGTTGTACCCTTTTAATATGAACAAATGTTTGCGGAAATAACCAAACATATAAAGTGAAACACTAAAATGACCTGGTAGGCTTAAGCAGGATGGCATTTTGTTTGCCTTTTACTTTCTAACCTATTAGTTCATTTATCTTCTTATTTCCCATTCAGACATATGGGCGATCTCTTGTAAATCTGGGCTGATTTGTCTTCATGTATGTTTTAGAGAGAAGCTGGAAGAGGCTGCAACAAGTGTGCCAACCAGTTGCCATTTAATGAAAGTTCCAGGGAACATCTTGGAACACATAAGACGTGTTTGGAGAGTTTGCCCTTTCTCTGCTCACTGAGTCTACATTATTGCTAGGATGTTACTTTCCAGCTTCCCGGCCAAACCCAGACTCACAGCAACTTCTGGACCTGTTTCTTCCCTCTTTTGTCAGATCTTCACCTTTTCCTGACTTTAGGTGGGAGGACTGTGTGGTCACTCATTGTGCAGAAAGGCAGAGAAGCAGAGAGAGAGCGTTCACGAGCACTGGGGCTGGCTCCTTTAACAAACACTCGAGTTCAGCCATTCCTAGTTCCGATTGATGGAGAAGGCAATGGCACCCCACTCCAGTACTCTTGCCTGGAGAATCCCATGGACAGAGGAGCCTGGTGGGCTTCAGTCCATGAGGTCGCTAAGAGTCGGACACGACTGAGCGACTTCACTTTCACTTTTCACTTTCATGCACTGGAGAAGGAAATGGCAACCCACTCCAGTGTTCTTGCCTGGAGAATCCCAGGGATTGGGGAGCCTGGTGGGCTGCCGTCTATGGGGTCGCACAGAGTCGGACACGCCTGAAGTGACTTAGCAGCAGCAGTTTCGAGTGAGTTGCAAGACGTTTTCAGGGAGACCCGCCTCTTACCTTTAACCATATTTCTCCCACTCTACTAACCCCACTCTCACCACCACACACACACAGCACATTGGTGGGGTTGAAACCTCAACTTAAGACTTCTACTGGATAGTCCCATCAGAGGAATTTAGTTCCTGGGCTTACCATTTTTTAACTTATCCAAGTCTTCTGGTTTTTCAATAAATTTCTCTTCAAACTGAAAAGCAGAAAGAGTCGATAAGTTTTTGTTATTTCATTCCATAGCATTGCTGAACTTGCATGGCCTCTGTCTGGTGCCTTCTATGGAGACTGTAGGATTTCCAAGTTCCCCAGGGTGCACAGAGGACAGTGATCAAGGCCATTTGGAGATTTAGATTAGAGCCACCAAGATAAAAGCGTGGGTTGCAGCAAGTAACTGCTTATTTTGCAGGTTAATTCACCTCTACCCTGTCCCCACCTTTGTCAGTGATTAGGTAATGACTTGGGGGAGGGGAATGTCACTGTAGGAATGGGACTGGCAAGTTCTAGTTATGGAGTTTTAAAGTACCTGGAAAGCCTTTCCCTCCCTGTGAGATCGGGACAGGATTTTGGGGTATCCCCTAGCATGGGGTATCCATGGGGCCATTGACTCCCTTAGAGGCTGCCACCAGAGTCCTCTGCTGTATATTACCTCTCTCAATTAAACTTTTATTGTAAACAAGGGTCTTGATTGTGAGAAGTTTGAGAACTGGGAATTTCTAACTGATTCATTGGAGTAGTTTATTGTGGATCTAAATGATCCCATAGGGTGAAACCATGCAGATAGTGAGTGTGTGGGCAACAATTTATAAAGCACCCAGTTCAAGACAACCCTAAGAGGCGTGGATGGGTAGTCATTGTGAGAAGGGGCTGGCTGGTCAGCTGTTTCTTGTGAAACTGATGGAGATGAATGGGGTTGTAAAGATCAGGCTCTGGGCCCAGAAAACCCAGAATTCCAATGTTCTTTGGTCAGTCGAGCCCCACACCCTCTTCCTTCAGGCTGGGCTGGACAAGAGGAAGCCTGGATGCTTTCAGCATCTCCCCCTTCTTCACCGTCCTGTGCTGAACTCATCCCGCCCAGGGACTCTGAACACATCCTTGAATCCAAAGGCCGAACCGCAGTGAAAACTGTTGGTTGTTGATTTATAGATTTGAACAACCTGGAATGGCACTTTTGAATTTTCTGTGTACTTATTTCTTTCACACTTGAAAATGGACCAAGCCTTGCATTCCTGAAGCAATGGAGAAAGTATAATCTGAGTCTTAGGTAAACATGTTTTTAGGAAGCTAAGGGAGCACACTAGAGGTTCCCTTTGCAGGACGCCACCTCACTTGAAGCCGTCTTCTACTGTTCTCCCCTAAGGGACCAAATCTCTGACCTCTGTCCATGACTCCCTCCCCAGGAAACCCTCACAGAGTTGCTGGTTCCCACTGACCTAGGCTGACAAGTGCTTTTCTGAGTGACACCTCTAGAGGGCAGCACTCAGCAGAGTTGCCCAAAACCCTATCAATTTACTGCTGAGAGCGTGGCATTTTTACACTCAAGTCTTCCGTGTCCTCCTAGGTGCTCTCAGTCCTCTTTTAATCACCCACATACGTGTCTGCATCCTCACTAGAGTGTAAGCTGCATGAGGGTAGGGACTGTCTGTCTTGACGATTCATGTATCTCTAGGGCCTGGCACGAATCCTGGCACTTCAAGGTGCCCAATAATTTCATTGCTGAGTGAATGAATGCATTAAATCCAACAGGCAGTTTGCTACAATCTGCACTGCTCTATATTTCTGATTTATGTTTTAACTTTAATTACATTTCTCTTCTAATATGTATATTTTTGTCTTTTATTATGGAAATGTGTGGCATGCACAAAATAAAAAATACAATGATGCTCCTTGTAAACTTCCACCAGCTTCAATAATTATCGGCTCAACCCAATCCCAAGACATCTATATGCCTACACCCCTCTCCCTGGTAATAATTTGAAACAAATCCCAAATATTATATATTTCATCTTTAAATACTTCATGGTGTATTGCTTGTTCATTAAACTTATTTTAAAACTGACCATAATACATTAAAATGCCTGACATATTAACAACAATTATTAATATCAATGGATACTTAATATTCATATTTCTGATTGTTGCATGAATGTAATAAATATTTTACAGTTTTCAAAATCAAAATTCAGGAAATTTTCTGACAATTCAGTCGTTAAGACATGGGCTTTCACTGTTGTGGGCCTGCTTTGGATCTCTGGTCAGAGAATTAAAATCCTGCAAGCCTCACAGCCAACAACAAATAAAAACACAAATTTATTTTCTATTGTTTTCTACTGTCCTTGAGAAGAAGAAATTTCAATGAAAATCTGTTAATGTAATACCTTATAAACATTTTTAAAGCAAAATTCTTAGCAGAGCATTTAATAAGGAAAATCTGCTCTGTGAGAAAAGTAATATGATCCAGTCAATTTCCCTGGAGTAGGAAATGGAAACCCACTCCAGTATTCTTGTCTGAAGAATCTCAGGGACAGAGGAGCCTGGCAGGCTATGGCCTATGGGAGCGAAACAAGTTGGACACGACTGAGTGACTGAGTAGGCACCCACGGTCAATTTAGATCCAACTGAAGATGAAACCTACCTCCACTCCAGCTGCAGCCAGGAGCCAGCGAATGCACTCCATTCTGCCGCGTCCATTGAAATAGTGAAGAGTGGGCTTGCCTGCCATGGTGGCGGTCTCTTGGTTTCTCTAGCCCTTAATGAACCAACAAATGAACCAATGAATGAACAAAGAAGAAAAGCATAGAAGCTAACGCCTTTATGATATACGGCTGAACAGCACAAACAGTGCTGAAAAATCGGCCTCCCTCAGGGCAACTGGAAGAGTCCCTGGAACATCTTTTTAGCCCAAATTCCCACTCTCAAGAGCCACCTGTGGGAAATTCCACCAATCATTGTCCAGTCTGCACTGGGTAAAATCTGATTTTCTTGGCAGGCTAAGAGGTGAGTCTGTAGTATGTATGTGTGGGTGGGTGTCAGGGAGGGCAAAGATGAGAGAACTAGTATATTGCAAAACTCCTAATATTCCTGCCCCAATGCTACCTGTCTCCTGAGAAATCTGTATGCAGGTCAGGAAGCAACAGTTAGAACTGAACATGGAAAAAGAGACTGGTTCCAAATTGGGAAAGAAGTACGTCAAGCCTGCATATTGTCACCCTGTTTATTTAACTTATACAAACAGTACATCATGTGAAATCCCAGGCTGGATGAAGCACAAGATGGAATCAGATTGTCGGGAAAAATATCAGTAACCTCATCTATGCAGATGACACCACCCTTAGGGATGAAGCCAAAGAGAACTAAAGAGCCTCTTGGTGAAAGTGAAAGAGGAGAGGGAAAAAGTTGGCTTAAAGCTCAACATTCAGAAAACTAAGATCATGGCATCCGGTCCCATCATTTCGTGGCCAATAAATGGGGAAACAATAGAAACAGTAAGAGACTTTATTTTGGGGTCTCCAAAATCACTGCAGATGGTGATTGCAGCTATGAAATTAAAGACGTTTGCTCCTTGGAAGAAAAGCTATGACCAACCTAAATGGCATATTAAAAAGCAGAGACATTCCTTTACCAACAAAGGTCCATCTAGTCAAAGCTGGTTTTTCCAGTGGTCATGTATGGATGTGAGAGTTGAACCATAAAGAAAACTGAGCACTGAAGAATTGATACTTTTGAACTGTGACGTTGGAGAAGACTCTTGAGAGTCCCTTGGACAGCAAGGGACAGTCCAAGTCCTTTTGGACAGTCCATCCTAAAGGAAATCAGTCCTGAATATTCATTGGAAGGACTGATGCTGAAGCTGAAGCTCCAATACTTTGGCCACCTGATGCGGAGAGCTGACCCACTGAAAAAGACCCTGATGCTGGGAAAGATTGCAAGCGGGAGGAGAAGGGGATGACCCAGGATGGGATGGCTGGATGGCCTCACCAACGCGATGAACGTGAGTTTGAGTAGGGTCCAAGAGTTGGTGATAGACAGGGAATCCTGGCATGCTGCAGTCCATGGGGTTACAAAGAGTCGAGCACAACTGAGCGGCTGAACTGAACTGAACTGAATGCTGACCACTTTGAATACATTATATCTTTAATCCTCACAAGAACCCCATGAAGTAATTATTATCTCCATTCTTCAGTTAATGAAATGGACTTCAGAGCTTAAATAACATTCATGGAAATCCACACCCAGGATTAAAACCAGGGCAGGGCAGGAACCCACACATATGTAGGCCTTTATTATCTCCATTCTTCAGTTAATGAAATGGATCTCAGAGCTTAAATAACATTAATGGAAATCCACACCCAGGTTTAAAACCAGGGCAGGGCAGGAACCCACACATATGTAGGCCCTGGGAGCCTGGGAAGGAGGGGCCTTGGAGCCAGAGGACTTCACAGACAGCAGGAGCAGGAGGAGGAGACAGTCCTTGTTCAGCTCCTTGGCTGTTATGCTGCATTTGTTCCAAATCTGAAATCAGAGCTCAGTTTGCTGAACTGTTGCTCAAAAGATCCCGATTCTTTCCACAGATACAGGATGCCAAATACTTCCATTTTCTTGGAATTGTATATTTTATCTCTATTTGTACATTTTGTATCTAGAGAAAGGGATGTTACTGCATTAACTGTACAGTCTAGGTGGAACTGACATTTGTTCTATGCCTGTCATGCACTGTGCATTCTCACAAATTTGTCTTCATTTAACCCTACAAGAATCACCTGCTATGAAGTTGCCATTGCTCTCGTTTTGCAGTTGGGGATACCAAGATTTCTAGGGTAACTTGCACAAAGTAGATGGCGAACTTGGGATTCAAACCCATTTCTATATGAACCCAAGTCTTGGCTTCATTTTTCATGTTAACATTTCTCAAAATAGGCAGGACAATCCTTCAGTGGACTGTGAAACTTGCCAGTTTTTAAAATAAAGCATTGTTTCCTGAGTTTTTCGTTTCAGTTATGTGTAGAAGAAAGCACATAGGCACACTCATTTGGTCAAGGTATTGGTAAGAGATACTTGGGTCTTTTCAGGTCAGTGAAGTTTGAAAGCCCCTAGACTACAGCAGCCTATGTGTGGAGTGGACATAGCAGGGAACCAGAGAATGAAATTCAAAGGCTCCAACAACGGACAGAAATTATTGGGTTGGCCAAACAGTTCTTTTGGGTTTTTCTGTAAGATGTTACAGGAAAACTCAAACATTATGACCAAACCAATTGTTCTCTCATGGGAGTGAATAGAAACATATAGGACTTACTAAAAGCAGGAACCCCAAAGCCAGAACATAGGAAGAAACAGCTGCGTTTTTCTATCCAAGTCCCAGCTCTGTTTAGTAAACATTAAGATCTTGCAACTTTTTGTTGAGGAGTTCGGGACAAAAATATACTTCTCTTTAGTGGATAAAGTATGAATAACTTGAATTTTAGATTACAAAATGTTTTCAATATCCACATTTTAAAAAATTAATTTAGTTTTGGTTTACTTTTTTATTTATATATCCACATTTTTAACGTGAGATCAATGGTCTGGCCTTTGCAAAATAAAGGATCCCTTAGAAACATACTTAACTCATCCATCTTGAAGTTGGAGATTGTGTATATTGTACTTATCATGGAGAATGGAGGAGCTGTGATTCAGCAGAATTCTGAGAAGACTGTCGCTGTGAAGTGGAAGTCACACATCCTCCTCACACTAAACTCCATTATCCAGTGACCAAGGATCACATTACAAAGGGAAATGAAGTTTGAACTTACATAATATTTTATCATCTCTTTCTTATAAGTAGCTTTCTTCAGCTTTTGAAGGCTGGGGCAAACGTGATATAAACATCCTGGCTCCCAGAAAATGAGAACCAAAGAGCTTGATTGGCTTGCCATCAGTCACACACCTGTGTTCCCGATTCACACTTAATATCTAGCAAGTGTGTCCACCCTCAGGACAACCCCGGAAACGGCTTCTAGTATCCTATTGGAAGAGGAAATTCAAATTCAAAGAGCTCTGTGAGCACTGGAGTCCTTTGAAGGCATCTTCTGAATTTGGGTCTGGGGCTGCCCCCAAGCAGGTAATGCTTATGTTCCCCTCTGCTGCTCTGAGACCCTCGATATTAGTTTGTTCCCCACACAGAATCCTTTGGCCAATTAACAGTTCAGTGGGAGAGAAGGAAGCATTAATTCTGTTAGCTGATTCTTAGGGGCTTGATATGAGGAAAAGGGATAAAAACATAACTTACTTTACCCCAGACCTTAAAGACTTACTCTGAGTATCCTAAGCACTAGTATAACTATATTTGACCTTCATAAGGAGATAGGCTTATATTGTCTGGAAAGGATTGTGTCTTGGGATGACTCCAGTGTGAACTAAAGGAGCTGTATCTCAGGGAGTAGGTGGGAGGGGGCTCCTAATGAGAGCGTTTCTTAGAGAGAAAGGAGGCTTAGAGACAAAGCCCAGCTCCTTTCCTTATAAGAAATAAACCCAGGGGAGTTGTTTAATCTCTGTACCTCAGAGTTCTCTTTTGAAATAGAGCTATGTCTACTAGTGAGGGCTGTTGAGGAAATTAAATTAGATAAGGCATAAAAAATTCATAACAGGGAGCAGCACATCCAGCTTCCGTCCTGCTCCCAGTTCCTGGGAGATGGCTGAGTGTGCACATTGGGGAGCACGTGAGGCTTCTGTCTGTGTGTCTGTCTATCTGCTATCTCCCTCTTGACTTCCAGCTCTCGTGCTGTGCTCTGCTGTGCTAAGTCACTTCAGCCCCTATAGCTCTAATAGGAACAGGATTTTATATATATCCAGATTCTGTCAACTACTTTATATACTGGTTCTCTTTTTATTTGTCTTGTGTGAAAGATCAGTGATGCTCGCTGACTAGTTAACCTGGATTGGAGGAAGTTTTTGGCAAAGGTTCAGCGAGATCTGGCACAGCCTTTTGAAACCCCAAGACTGAAGTGGACCCCTGGTTCTACCCCTGAACCATGCACCCCGCCTGCCATTCCCCCAGGACTTTGCCCTCCCACTCATTCCCTGATCTGGACCCTCTGGAATCTTCTGCCCCCATCCAGCCCCTTTGAATGGGTTCCAGACATGGCAATGGGAAACCCACCCCTTTCTATAGCAGGAGTCCAGGGTACCCTTCTCTCCACCCTCCCCTCCCTCACTGATCTTTCTTCAGCATCTTCTTTCCGGTTGACCTGTCCACAGATTTCCTCCTCGGCAAGTTTCCTTCAAATCTCCTCAACTAACACATATTGAGCAGTTGCCTGCTAAGAAATGATGGCTGGTGGGGAACACAAGAGGAATCTGAGGTGGTCCCTGCCCTGGAGGGGTTGAAATCTAGTCAGAAAAAGAGGTTTGTAGACAACTGACAGCACACAGAGAGCCCTGCAATGACTTCACTTGAATTGGTTCCACGGCAAGGGCCGTGATTCTCTCAGCCAACAAGTCAGAACAAGGGGAGAGGCTGCAGGCTGAGAAAGCAGAGGGTGCTGCCCGCCTGCCCCGGTTGGCCCCAGAGCCATAGCATCTCAGCCTCTAAGCCCGTGATTCTCATGGGGTCAAACCTGATCCCGATCGAAAAGTTGCTCTCTGTAGCATCTTGCAAAGTACTTCTTCTCATCCCAGTCTCAGTATCCAGACTTAGGTACCATATTTCCCCTGTGAACTGCCATGCCCTGGACAACTCTAGAACTTTCACAGGATCTCACTGAACCTCTCCTGCCTCAGGCTTTTGATTTACCCCCAATAGTAATACTGGTAACAGAACATTGTTTGTCTGCATTCTGATTCAAGTGACTTGTACCTTTGAGTCAGGTGAATTTCTTTGGGAAGCTAATTCTCTGCTCCTGTATTACCTAGTTTTCACATCCAGACTTCCTGTGTTTAGGACTCTGAAAAGTCATATGAATCAGTGATTCTTAACTGGGGCTGATTTTGCTCCCCCAGCCCAGAGGACATTTGGCAACGCCTGAGGACATTGTTGGTTGTTAAAACTAGATGGAAGGGTGCCACATCACTGGGAAGAGACCAGAGGTGTCTCTGATGTTGGGGGTGGTGAGGCTGCCTCCCACGTGCATCTGATTGCTCCTTACTCCTCAGTCAGCACTCTATTCAGCTTTTTCCATCAATCCTGTGGTCTTTTTCAATTTAATATAAAAAATTTTTTAATTGGAAGATAATTGCTTCACAATGTTGTATTGATCTCCTTTGTACAATAACTGGAATCAGTCACAACCACTTGAGAGTCCTTTAGACTGCAAGGAGATCCAACCAGTCCATTCTGAAGGAGATCAGCCCTGGGATTTCTTTGGAAGGAATGATGCTAAAGCTGAAACTCCAGTACTTTGGCCACCTCATGCGAAGAGTTGACTCATTGGAGAAGACTCTGATGCTGGAAGGGTTTGAGGGCAAGAGGAGAAGGGGACGACAGAGGATGAGATGGCTGGATGGCATCACTGACTCGATGGATGTGAGTCTGAGTGACCTCCGGGAGTTGGTGATGGACAGGGAGGCCTGACGTGCTGCGATTCATGGGGTCTCAAAGAGTTGGATATGACTGAGCAACTGATCTGATCTGATCTCATATATATATATATCCCCTCCCTCTTGAGTCTCCTTCCCCACTCCCATCCCCACCCCCCCTCCCATCCCAGCAGGCTGGGCCCCCTGTGTAGCAGCTTCCCACTGTGACCTATTTGATACGTGGTACTGTATATTTGTCATCACTGCTTTCTCAACTCATGCTACAACCCTGTTATCTTAACAGGCACATTTATTGGATATTTAGTTGGAAACATCTATGATTGATGCAGCTGGCTACTAAACTATGTAATCTCCCAGAATAAGGTATTTTGTAAAATACAGTAATTCTTCTGTAGGCACGTTTATCTTCTAGTCTACTTTCTGGGCAGTGACTACATGAGGAAGGAACATCTCCCACAGCCTGTGTTCTTTCTACAAGTACAGAGTGAAAGGGAAAGTGAGATTATTGATCTTCATTGTGTCATTTATATTGATGAAGTGAGAGTTTCTTTTAAAACTTTTTAAACTATCACTGCAAGTATCTGAGAGGCGTCAAGTGTGCAAATTTGAAGAACTATCAATGTATATGTCAACACTGTTGTTAAGTGCATTCCTTAAGCCTAATTCAATATACATTTCTATAGCAAATATTTTTAACTAAAACAACAACCAAAAAAAGACATTATACAGGACAGGTCCCCGCAACAAGCAACAAAGAATTACCCAGCTTGAAATGTCAATAGGGCCAAGGTTGATAAACCCTGCTCCAGCCAATTTCTAAGTTTCCCATGAATTCCTTGAGCCCCAAGAGACAGAGGGGGACTTGCCAGCTGGCTAATCACAGCAAAGACTGAGTTAAAATCCAGTTTTGCTGGCAGTAACTTAGTCATTCCAATTATAGTTAAATCTTAATTTTGAGTTTCCAAAGTCCACATAGTATTACCGCATTGCAATTCCCACCTGCTGTGTGTTGACCTTGTCTATGGAGCAGGCAACTTTAGCATAAACACTTACTCTCCTCTCTCCTACTGGTCACACTCTCAGATTGTCTAAAATGCTGCTATTCTTTTTTCCCCTCATATCATTATTTTTTCTCAGATCTAAATTCTCATGCTTAGTTTTCTACAGTCTTCATTTTTACATTTCTGTATCCAACAGCAATTGACTAAACAACTTGAATGTCCCCTAAGCACAGCAAGAAGACACATGTGAGCGTAAAACAGTTTTTCTTGTGCTAAGGAAACACTGTACAGACATGCAAAATCAGTACCTACCTTACGAAAGTCCGTCTCCCACTTGGCTCAGCACCTCAGTGCCAAGTTCACGTTGTTTATAAGCTCTTATTACAGTTGACTGACTCCTCCTCTCTGAAAGGGGCAGAGTCCAGTTAAGGAAAAGCCACTCCTAAGGTATTCAGGGCGACTGGTTCTACGCTAGATTAAAAAAGAAAATGGCAAATTGTCCTCTTATCAGGATACACCTTGTTAATAACTTCTTTTTAAGATCAGCAATTAAAGATTAAACACAATATTTCAAGTTGTTTGTATCCTCTTGCCATTCAATGAAGGATGGCCTTTGGAGAAAACTTACTTTTCTTGAATTGGCTTTCATGAATTGGAGACAGGCACTGAAGCAGATGATAAAATCTACTGTGGGGACACCAGGGAGCTGCGGTCATGAAGGTTCACATGGAGCTCTGCCATACTCTTTACCCTGAGTGGCAGATAAAATATCAGATCAGATCAGATCAGATCAATCGCTCAGTCTTGTCCGATTCTTTGTGACCCCATGAATCACAGCACGCCAGGCCTCCCTGTCCATCACCAACTCCGGGAGGTCACTCAGACTCACATCCATCGAGTCAGTGATGCCATCCAGCCATCTCATCCTCCGTCGTCCCCTTCTCCTGCTGCCCTAATCCCTCCCAGCGTCAGAGTCTTCTCCAATGAGTCAACTCTTGGCATGAGGTGGCCAAAATACTGGAGTTTCAGCTTTAGCATCATTCCTTCCAAAGAAATCCCAGGGCTCATCTCCTTCAGAATGGACTGGTTGGATCTCCTTGCAGTCCAAGGGACTTTCAAGAGTCTTCTCCAACACCACAGTTCAAATGCATCAATTCTTCTACGCTCAGCCTTCTTCACAGTCCAGCTCTCACATCCATACATGACCACAGGAAAGACCATAGCCTTGACTAGGCGAACCTTTGTTGGCAAAGTAATGTCTCTGCTTTTGAACATGCTATCTAGGTTGGTCATAACTTTCCTTCCAAGGAGTAAGCGTCTTTTAATTTCATGGCTGCAGTCACCATCTGCAGTGATTTTGGAGCCCAGAAAAATAAAGTCTGACACTGTTTCCACTGTTTCCCCATCTATTTCCCATGAAGTGATGGGACCGGATGCCATGATCTTCGTTTTCTGAATATTGAGCTTTAAGCCAACTTTTTCACTCTCCATTCTCACTTTCATCAAGAAGCTTTTTAGTTCCTCTTCACTTTCTGCCATGGAGAAGGAAATGGCAACCCACTCCAGAATATCTTGCCTGGAGAATCCCGTGGGCGGAGGAGCCTGGTGGGCTACGGTCCACGGGGTCGCAAAGAGTCGGACACGACTGAGCGACTTCACTTTCACTTTCACTTTCTGCCATAAGGGTGGTGTCATCTGCATATCTGAGGTTATTGATATTTCTCCCGGCAATCTTCATTCCAACTTGTGTTTCTTCCAGCCCAGCGTTTCTCATGATGTACTCTGCATAGAAGTTAAATAAACAGGGTGACAATATACAGCCTTGACGTACTCCTTTTCCTATTTGGAACCAGTCTGTTGTTCCATGTCCAGTTCTAACTGTTGCTTCCTGACCTGCATACAGATTTCTCAAGAGGCAGATAGGACACCCAATTAGATATGAACTTCAGACACACAATAAATAGTTTTTTCATGTAAGTATCCTAAACAGTGTATGACATGGGTTCATGGTTAGTTGTGTCCGACTCTTTGCTACCCTATGGACTGTACCTTCCAAGCTCTTCTGTCTCTGGGGTTTTCAAGGCAAAAGTCCTGGAGTGGGTTGCCATTCCATCCTCCAGGGGATCTTCCTGACCCAGGGATTGAAACCGGGTCTTCTGCATAAAATTACAAGTGGATTCTCTACAATGTGAGCTATGATGGTGGTCTCCAAAAGAAAAAAAAAAGTCCACGTCTAAATACCTGGAACCTCTGGATGGGACCGAATTTGGAGAATGAGTCTTTGCAGATGCAATCAAGGAACCTGAGGTGAGACTATCCTGGATTATATGGATAGGCCCAAACCCAACAACACGTGTGCTTATAGCAGAAGAGAAAATACACAGACACACACATATGGGTGATGTGAAGATGGAGGCAGAGAATGAAGTGATGTGGTCATGAGTCATGGAAAGGAAGGATGCAAAAAGCCACCAGAAGCCCGAAGAGGCAGGGAAGTCTTCTCCCAAGAGTGTCCAGAGGCAATGCGGCACCTTAACTTTGGACTTGAGGCCTTCAAAAGTGTGAGAGAATTCATCGTGTTGTTTTAAACCCCCAGAGTTGTAGCAAGTTGACATAGCAACTGTAGAAACCAACATACAGACCTGCTTACTTCCCCAGAGCACAGGGTTACTGTGCAGCAAATCCTATACAGTGCATGACTGCATCAATCCCGCTATAATTTAGATCTTTTATCCTTAAAGTTCATTCATTTGATTAAATATTCAGCATTCTAATTTTCCCAATGTCTCATAAAGACTTATGTGCAGTTGGCTTACTTGCATTAGGATCAAAGCAAGGTCTGCCCCTAGCATTGGAGTGATATGAACATCCTGGTCTTGAAGACTTGGATGAATGAATAGAGCTGTGAGGCAGATGAGAGTGGGTGGGGATGTGAGGAATTCCCACAGCCAGACCCCTGGGCCATGGAGGTGTGTGTGGAGGTACCACCATTCATGGTGGAGCCCTGGGGATACACAGGGCTGGGCCCCCATCAGGAACTCACAGATGCTGAGAGAAGCCAGTGGCCTTCAGGGGGTTTACTGGGCTCTGGGGGAAGCAAAGAGGTGCGTCCAGCTGTCCCCAGGGAGCCCAGAGCTCAGTGTGGCCCCCGGGGTGGAGCTGGCCTGGGAGGGAACAAAGGTGCCCAGGCAGGGAGCAGGCCATCCCCACCGGTCTTGTGTAATGGGACTGGCACTCAGGGGGTGAGGAGGGAAGGCAGGAGGGCACCCTGTGGGCAGCGGGAGTCACTGAGGGAGGTAAAATAGGGTGGTAATTCTCAGGTTTGCTTTTTAGAAAAATATTTTGATAATTTTTGATCAGTGGAGAACAGACCAGAGCAGGGGAAAGGGCAGTCTGGGACCTCCATGTGTCTGTCAGCTCTGGCCCCGCCCCTTTACCTGGGGGTTCAGAGGTGAGGGTAGGCGGGCAGCTCATTCCAGAAAGAAGAGTCCGATACTCCAAAGGCCAGGTTTCCTGGGGAGTGTTCACTGCAGGGCCCACATGTGACCAAAGCCACAATCACTCCCAACCCAGGCTCCCTGGCTCCTTGAGAGGCCAGGGATAATGATGTCATATATATTCATTCAGATCAAATTCACACATGTCACCTGTGTCATAGAGATCTGATCTGGGGGATCCCGTCGAATGAGGGTGAGGCCCCTGTGCAGGGCCCCACAGTGCCTCGTGCAGCAGAGCTGTGATGACCAGGCGGCCAGAGCAGGGTGTCCTGAGCACAGAGTTTGGGTCCACTGGGTTCTCATTATTTCCCCACCTCCCTGAACACTGGAGAGCCCACAGTAGAAAAAAATAGCTGTTCAAAATGCATAAGAAAAGATATTTTTATTATCAGAAGGAAAATGTCTCTCAAAGAAATTTTTTAAAAATGTCTTTTTGCCATTGCCAGTGATAAAAGAAATGTTCACATATTGAGATATAGGGAAGTCATTCTGACTTATACTTGAATCAACTTGAATTTTATGCCAACTGAAATACCTGTTTGTGGCCAATCAAACATACGTTCTATATCTGCTTTAGTTATTAGAGACAAGATCACTTTGACCAGAAGGAAAGATAGTCCATGTTAAAAAATAAAGATTAAGGGACTTAGTTGGTGGTCCAGTTGTTAGGACTCCACACTCACATTGCAGGGGTGCAGGTTTGATCCCTGGTCAGGGAACTAAGATCCTGTATCCCACAAGCAGAAGTGGGGGTGGGGGTGGGGGTGCGGAGTGGGGAGGTTAAATGCCTTCCTTCCTGGGACTCCAATGCTGGTCCTTCTTCCATGATGAGAGTCCTGTGCCAGGTGCCAAGGCCACGCTGACTACAAGTGTTGATCTGTGTGGTGTTCTTTTTTTCAATCTTGAAAAACATATCCCTGACTCATTTAATGTCCTGTGTTCTGACAAAGATATATGAAACTGTGCTGGAAACCATATATGTCCAGAGCAAGCTGCTCAGAGTAATCTGGGAAGGTATCTTTCTGGCTAGTCCCCAGTTTGCTCAAGTAAAACTCTTGCCTGTTCTTATTATTGTTTATTGATTGTTTTCATTGACACCAGAAAAATAACTCTTTCCTGTGGAAACCGAAGAATGTCAGATTATGAATTTCTACACTTGATTCTTTGATAAGCTATGTGACAGATGTTATAGGATAATTCCTACCAAAAAAATCAAGGGGATGACATAATCTATATTTCCTTTTGTATTTAATTTTTAATTACAAAAAAGAGATGTGCTAGAAAGAGATGGAAAATCTGATTTTATATTCGATTCTAAAGAAAAAGAGTAACTAAATCTGCTCATTGGAGCTTTATTATTTAATGGCCACTAAAACTTTGGAATAGTTTATTAGTCTCACAACACCCAGAGTCTATACTTAGATAAAAACTTCATTGCCAGAAGTTTCATAAGTTTGGTCCTCAATGTCCTGGGTGGCCCTGCTGGCTTTATTAAAACTTGAAAATCTTTCTGGCTTTTTCAAGACTTTTCTCGCCCCCGGAGGCTTCCTCTGGCTGCCAGGCTGCAGAAACTTCTTCACGGCCGGGAGATTGCTGACTCTGGTTTTCAGGCCCTGCAATGCACAAGAGCACAGCTCAGAGTGCAGCTAAAGACCAGCCCCAACACTGACACAGGCCAGCAGGGGCTCTGAGACTCTCCTAGACAAGGGCCAGCTGAGGCCCCTCCATCAGCACCAGGAGGAGGCTGGACATGGACACCCAGGGAGCCAGAAAGATGACAGTCCAATGGTGTTTTCCGCAGAGATGTCTTAGTATAAGACTCCATTCAGCATCCCTTTCTTCCTACACATCAGTCCTGCAGGTTCACCCTCGAGTGCAGTGTGAGGAAGAGAAGTGTCAGATATCAGCACAGATTGAGGCTCTAGATATCAAGACAAGAAGAGCTAGGAGATGGGGCTGGAAGTGAAGGCAGAAAGCATGAAAGGTAATCTGTGAGGTCAGTGAGAGCCAATCTGCCCTTAGAGAGACACACTGGTAGAGAGAAATCAACGTGTGAGAGAAGGAACAGGAACTGAGGGGAAGAAGTGATATGGTGGGGACCCTAGCATTGCAGTCTCAGTGTTCAGAGAACTGATTCTGAGGTGGGAGGTGTGGGCACACCCCCACCCCTACCCCTCCACCGCCACCCCAACCCCCCTCCCTCCCAGTCCAGGGCCGTGGGAGAGGGCACCTTCAGCAGAGGAAAGTTGGCCAAAAGACTGGGGTCTAGCTCTTCCACATAATAGAGCAGTTCAACCAGGTGGATGTCAGCCTTGCTCAGCTTGTTGCCCACAAGATAATCTTGTCCGTGGCTCTTGAGCACCTGGTGAGTGGAGGGGTCAGATCAGGAATGCAGGTTCAGACAGCCTGGGCCCTGCTCCTCCCCTGCCCACCACCCAGCCCCACTTCTCCCTCTGCCCCTCACTGGGCGGGTGGGGACCTCAGACCTTCTGCTCCTCCCAACTCTGTGAGATGGGCCAGTTGAGTCCCTGCTGTTCCCTCCTCATCCCCAGTGGAAGCCAGACTATGATTTCCTTCTCCTGTTCCCTCCTCACTGTGGCCGCCTTACTTCTTTCACTGGGACAAGGGCTTAGCACCGTCTGCACAGTGTTGCTGTTGACCCTACATCCTGAAGTGTGCAGCCCTGAACTTCACAACATGACCCTTCATCCATCTCTCTCTCGCCTCTTTCTCTTCTCTTCCTCTCTCTCTGTCTCTCTCATCTTTCTCCCTTGGGCAGTGACTCCAATTTTCTTAACAACCTTCTTCAACCCTGAGCAAACTATTTCGGTCTACATTTCTCTTCTTTCCTGAAGCTTCCTGATTTCCTGGTCTCTCTCTGGGGCCTGAAATAAACCTGGGTCAACTTGAAGTCCTTTCTCCCTTACTCCTAACTTGCACTATGTTACAGTTCACATGCTACAATGTCTGGAGGTGATCTTCACTGATGACTTAACTCACTCTGTTATATAGCCAAAATTATGTGTTTGATTGACAGAAGAGGAATGTAGAGATAATCACATATGATAATGGAAACCAAAGCTTAATTCTGGTATCCACATGGTAGGTTCATATGAGTTGATTTTATACATTTTAAACTTTTCTGCATGTATGAAATGTTTCATAATAATATGTTAGGGAAATATATTATATTTATTAAAATATTCCAGCAATATGAAAATCATAATGTATAAAGAGAAAAACGCATACAGCACCATTAACTAACGTAATAACATTTTGGCAAATACACTTTCAGATTATATAAAACATACAGAAGCATGGAGAGTTTCCCAGGTGGCTCAGTGGTAAAGCATCTGCCTGCAGTGAAGGAGACCGGGATTTGACCCCTGGGTCGGGAAGATCCCCTGGAGAAGGAAACAGCAACCCACCCCAGTATTCTTGCCTGGGAAACCCCATGGATGGGAAGCCTAGTGATCCACAGTCCATGAGGGCACAAAAAGTTGTATGTGACTGAGAAACCAAAAAAGAAAACAAAGCAAAAAATATAAAAGCATGGACAAATGGATAATCATTTGGAAAAGAATGTAATAACATCAAAACATATTTTGTGAAATATAATTTTTACTTATGCTATCATTTGTTTTCAAAGTACCCTCTGTCCATCATTGCTCACATGCTCAGTTTTGCCCAACTCTTTGTGACCTCATGGACTGTAGCCTGCCAGGTTCCTCTGTATATGATATTTTCCAGGCAAGAATACTGTAGTGGATTGCCATTTCCTTTTCTAGGAGAATCTTCTCAACCCATAAATCAAAGTACAGATGAACTCAAACTGCAATCATCAAAGAGCTTATCATCTTGTGAATGTTGCATAAACTCTTAGAACCTCAAGGGCTGGGAGGGTGTGCTTTCTGATTACTATTAAATTCTTTGCTCCTTGAATATGGCCAGATAAGCAAGCAACGAATTAACATTTTCTAAATAAATGAAAGAATGCTCCTATGCTCTGTGTTAATCTTTATATATGTATGTAACCCTCCTGAATCTCTTAAAATCATTTTTTTCTAGGTTAATCATTTTTGTTTAGCATGATTTCAGGTAATTTTGATCTTGAAATGCTCTCCTCTTACCATCAAGAAGAAACATTAACTAAGGTATATACTGGGCATAATGACGGAACATTATTTCCTTGCCTTTGTATGACCTTCTTCATAAGTCTGAGAGCCATATCCCCCAAATTTGTGATTATTTTCTCCAGAACATCTTTTCCTCTGTCTCTTCCTCCCCAATACTGCCCCCATCTCTGTTTAGAAATATCTCATCCATCCCAGAAACACTTCCACATTCTCCTGACAGGCAGCTGCTCTCATGTCTCCCTACACGTGGTACCAGAATATTTTCTGATGTATGGCTGACATCATGCTCTTCTTGGATCAAAGCCCCTGCACCGTGTTCTGCAGGATCCATCTACCCCAGGCTCCCGTGTGGCTCTCAGAACTTCCACAGCCCAAGCTCTGAGTAAAACCATGAAATTCCATTGAACAGAGAATTTCAAATTGGATCTGAGTCAATAGAAATTATGCTGAAAAATGATAATGTGTGTAAAACTGGTACAATTCTCCCTCAGAGTCGATTTTTAGAAAATGCCCTGAGAGTCAGGATGCTGCATTAGTACTCAGGAAGGTTCACAGAAGTGAAGGTTGATTCCCCAGCAATGCCAGCCACTACGTTCCCTTGTCTTCTCGTCCCAGTGTCAAGACCACTAAACGGTCCACTTACTTTTTCAAAGGCAGGGATATAACGGTTTGTTGTCCTCTCTCGGATCAGGGTCAACTTGGCATTTTTTTGATCAGGTGGGCACAGTGGCAAAAGCATGATCATTTCACTCAAGTCTGCCACACCTTCTGTGTACATATCAATCCTGAAAGACAAAATGACCAAATGCCAAATGTCTCCTGCCTTAGATTTTCTAGTTTTAAGAATAGATAAGAATGGGGCATCAAAAGATGATAAAGTGATTCTCCACTGGGTACATTTTTCTAAGTCAGTCATGGAGTTACAATTTTTATTAATTTTAACATTTCATTCTAGAACAAGCCATTAAAGTAGACATAGCGAAAATTTTGGTTATCAGTTCAGTTCAGTTCAGTTGCTCAGTCATGTCCGACTCTTTGCAACCCCATGAATTGCAGCACGCCAGGCCTCCCTGTCCATCACCAACTCCCAGAGTTCACTCAAACTCATGTCCATCGAGTCGGTGATGCCATCCAGCCATCTCACACATGATCAAATATAGGGACAAAGCACATTGAGGACCCCTTCATAGAGGCATGAGAGAAATGGGTAAATCCCTGCAGGTAACCTCTGAGACCATACTGGCTTTGTCATCTCTGCTGTGACGTGGTCTATGCACAGTTAGTGTGATGCATTAGCACCACCTCAGTCACGTCTAGAGACAGTCCTGGCACAGTGGTCCCACTCGTGTCCCTCTAGCTCTCCCTGTCTCATCCTGTTACACCACTAGGTCCATTTAGATGCCCAGTATCAGTGGTTCCTCCAGTTATTTCTGATAGAAATGATTCCACAACCTCCTCCATATATGACTGCCCGACTCTGGCCTCATTTGCATTTCTCAAGACACCACCCAAAATATCCCCTGAAATAGTACAATTCTTCATACAGTTTCAACAATGAAAATTCCAAGTGATTATTTTTTTGTTCCAAAATAATTTCCTACAAGAGTTTTTTTTTTTTTTGTAATAAAAGCTTAATTGACATACATTCACATAGCATTACTTTCATCCTTTAAATGGTACTATTCAGTAGTTTTTAGTACATTCTGAAATCATCACCGTGTTCTAATTCCAGAACTTTTTTTTATCATTTTATCCAAAAGGAAATCCAGTACCCTTGACAGTCACTTCCCATTTCCTCAGATTTATAGCCCCAGGCAGCCACTCAACTATTATTTCTATTTCTATGAATTTGAATGTCAGGACATTTCATATATTTGGAATCACACAATCTGTAGCCTTTTGTGTCTGGTGTCTTTCATTTAGTATTTTTCAAAGTTCATCCATGTTGTCACATACATCAGTACTTTACTCCTGCGTACGTGCTAAGTCACTTCAGTCATCTCCGACTCTTGGCAACCCTATGGGCTGGAGCCCACCAGGCTCCTCTGTCCCTGGGATTCTCCAGGCAAGAATACTGGAGTGGGTTACCATGGTCTACTCCACTGTACTCCTGTTCATGACTAAAAATATTCCATTACAGTGATGTATCATTCTTTGTTCATCTATTCATCAGTTCTTGGATATTGTTTGTTTCCACTTTTTGAATATTATGAACGCTGTGCACTTTTGTGTACGTTCAAGTGTGGATGTATTTTGTTTCCTTTTTTTTTTATTATGAAGTTTATTATGGGTAACTTATAAATAGGCAGGAAAGAGTGCAAGCAATGGTCCACAATTACAGCTGCACTTTGTGCTGCCAAAAGAGATCTAGGGGAATTTAAAGGGATCAAAACTAAAATTAGAATCTGACTACCAAGTGAGAAAGGCAATGCCAAAGAGTGCTCAAACTACCACACAATTGCACTCATCTCACACGCTAGTAAAGTAATGCTCAAAATTCTCCAAGCCAGGCTTTCAGCAATATGTGAACTGTGAACTTCCTGATGTTCAAGCTGGATTTAGAAAAGGCAGAGGAACCAGAGATCAAATTGCCAGCATCCGCTGGATCATGGAAAAAGCAAGAGAGTTCCAGAAAAACGTCTATTTCTGCTTTATTGACTATGCCAAAGCCTTTGACTGTGTAGATCACAATAAACTCTGGAAAATTCTGAGAGAGATGGGAATACCAGACCACCTGATCTGCCTCTTGAGAAATCTGTATGCAGGTCAGGAAGCAACAGTTAGAACTGGTCATGGAACAACAGACTGGTTCCAAATAGGAAAAGGAGTATGTCAAGGCTGTATATTGTCACCATGTTTATTTAACTTATATGCAGAGTACATCATGAGAAATGCTGGACTGGAGGAAACACAAGCTGGAATCAAGATTGCTGGGAGAAATATCAATAACCTCAGATATGCAGATGATACCACCCTTATGGCAGAAAGTGAAGAGGAACTAAAAAGCCTCTTGATGAAAGTGAAAGTGGAGAGTGAAAAGGTTGGCTTAAAGCTCAACATTCAGAAAACGAAGATCATGGCATCTGGTCCCATCACTACATGGGAAATAGATGGAGAAACAGTGGAAACAGTGTCAGACTTTATTTTTCTGGGCTCCAAAATCACTGCAGATGGTGACTGAAGCCATGAAATTAAAAGACGCTTACTCCTTGGAAGGAAGGTTATGGCCAACCTAGATAGCATGTTCAAAAGCAGAGACATCACTTTGCCAACAAAGGTTCGCGTAGTCAAGGCTATGGTCTTTCCTGTGGTCATGTATGGATGTGAGAGCTGGACTGTGAAGAAGGCTGAGCGCCGAAGAATTGATGCTTTTGAACTGTGGTGTTGGAGAAGACTCTTGAGAGTGCCTTGGACTGCAAGGAGATCCAACCAGTCCATTCTGAAGGAGATCAGCCCTGGGATTTCTTTGGAAGGAATGATGCTAAAGCTGAAACTCCAGTATTTTGGCCACCTCATGCGAAGAGTTGACTCATTGGAGAAGACTCTGATGCTGGGAGGGATTGAGGGCAGGAGGAGAAGGGGACGACAGAGGATGAGATGGCTGGATGGCATCACTGACTCGATGAATGTGAGTCTGGGTGACCTCCGAGAGCTGGTGATGGATAGGGAGGCCTGGCGTGCTGCAGTTCATGGGGTCGCAAAGAGTCGGACACGACTGAGCGACTGATCTGATCTGATCTGATCTGACCAAGTGAGAAGCAAGTCTACACTGAAGGAACCAGTGGTTTTTCCTCCCCTGGGGGTCTCATGACCATTAACCTTCTGTGTCAACAAAGTGCATTCTTCCAGTTTTCTTATCAGATGAAGGCAAGGGTAAAAATTGATGGGGAACTTATCCAACCGGGGCACGTTCTTTGTCGGGAGGCTAAAGTGCAGCATGCAGAAAGATGAGGGTGTAAGACTGATGACCTGAAGATGGGGGAGAGGGGACAAAACGGAATCAGTGCGGTCCAGCCACACATCCTCACAAATAATCCTGTGCAGCTGAAGACTGCTGCTGCTGCTGCTAAGTCGCTTCAGTCGTGTCCGACTCTGTGAGACCCCATAGACGGAAGCTTACCAGGCTCCCCCGTCCCTGGGATTCTCCAGGCAAGAACACTGGAGTGGCTTGCCATTTCCTTCTCCAATGCATGAAAGTGAAAAGTGAAAGTGAAGTCGCTCAGTCAGGTCCGACTCTAGCGACCCCATGGACTGGAGCCTACCAGGATCCTCCGTCCATGGGATTTTCCAGGCAAAAGTACTGGGGTGGGGTGCCATTGCCTTCCCCTAGGTTTCAGATAAAATAGTAAAGAGCAGAATGTTAATGAAAGTGTCTGAAGTCACGAGCTGTTTAGTGATGAACCTACGATGGGAGTGCTGGCCATTCCGCCCCAGAGCCTGTGCTTTTGACCACAGCACATGTTGCTACCCACTGACAGGCATCATGCTGAACTTGAATTGTGAAATGTGAATGTGTTTTTTACTCTCTTGGGTGTATACCCAGAAGTGGAATTGCTGAGTCATATGGTAACTCTTTAACTTTTTGAGTAACTGCTAACAGTTCTTTACATGATTTTAGTATCAGTCAGATTGTCCCATTGCAACAGAGAGGATTTCCCCCAGTTTTGCTTGTATTGAATAAATCTGGCTGCTTCAGACTTACATTAAAATGTTCCAGATGACTCTGGTGTCTTGAGTTATCCCCTTTGTTATCCACTGTTATCCCCAAAGTTATCCACTTTGTTATCCCCTGTCAAGTGACCGGTCCATACAGAGGACTGATAAATTAAGCTCCTGGCTATCATTCTAAAATTTCTGGAACTTAAGAATCAATTCCTTTCAATCTTCTACTCAGACATTTTGTCCCTTGTCTCTAGCTGTTGGTGGGTGTCTAGTCTGTGTTCCTGGAGTCAAGGTTCCACCTTCCTCCTGGCTTTATAGTTTACCCGTGTTTGGAATCCTCCATCACTGTGCTATACCGATGGACCACCACTTCTTACGTAAGTTCTTGATTCCACTCCAAGTTTACTCTTCTCTCATCTTCATAGGTCCCTGCTGTACTAGACCTCAGTTACACCATTAAGGTCTATAGCTGCTGTTGGTCATGATCCCCATGAACACATCCTAATCGCTCAGGGAAACACCTAGGATTTTTCCTACTTATCACTCACAAAAGAACGGAAAAAAATACCGTACAGGGCTCTCTCCTTCATGTCTTTCCCATAGAGATCATATTTGGTGGCAATGTAGTTGAGAATGGCTCTGGTCTGCACCAGCTTCATCCCATCAATTTCAACCATTGGCACTTGCTGGAACATTAAACTCCCATCTTTTGAAAGGAGAAAAGAAGAGAGAAATATTGGATGAATTACACCCTTTCAGGATGCAAAAAAATGTTGACATAACTGAAGATATAAAATGAAATACTAAAATGACCTGGTATAATTAAGCAGCATGGCGTTTTGTTTTTGGCTTCCCATAGTCCTTTTCCTGCTCATCTTTTATTTTTTTTAAACCCATTATTTCATTTATCTTTTTACTTGCCCTCAGATACATGGGCGATTCCTTCTAATTCTGAGTCCATTTGTCTTTAGGGATATTTTAGAAAGAAGTTGGAAGAGGCTGCAATAGGGCTGCCACCCGGTTGCCAATTTGAATGACAAGTTCTGAATAAGTCTCACATCATATAAGGCAGATTTTGAGAGATTTCTATGTGCAGGTCCCTTTTCCTGCTCACTTGAGTCTGCAATATTGCTAGACTTGTCAAACTTGTCAGAAAGAAGGGTTCATAGCAATTTCTGGGCCTCGTTTTCCCCTCTTCTCTCTGATGCATGTGTTTTCCTGACCTTGGGTGGGAGGGCTGTGTGGCATCCTCAACTGATGTGGTCACTCATGGTGCAGAAAAGCAGAGAGAGAGACCAGCAAGGGCATTCACAGGGCACTGGGGCTGGTTCCTTTAGCAAATACTAGAGTTCCAGCCCTTCCTAGTCCCAAGTGAGCTGCAAGACCTTCTCAAGGAGCCCCATCCTTACCTTTAACCACATTTCTTCCTCTCCTCTGACCCCATTCCTACCGTGCACACACAAGGCCTTGTTGGAATTCAAACCTCAACTTATGGCTGCTACTAGATCCTCCCATTAGAAGAATTCAGTTTCTTACCATGTCTTAACTTATCCAAATCTTCTGAACTTTCTAAATGTTTCTCTTCAAACTGGAAAACAAAAACCGTCAATGAGTTTTTATTTCATTCCATAGCATTGCTGAACTTGCATGGCCTCTGTCTGCTGCCCACTATGGAGACTGTAGGATTTCCAAGTTTGGCAGAGTGCACAGAGGACAGTGATCAAGGCCATTTGGAGATTTAGATTAGAGCCACCAAGATAAAAGTGTGGGTTGCAGCAAGTAACTGCTTATTTTGCAGGTTAATTCACCTCTACCCTGTCCCCACCTCAGTTAGTGATTAGGTAATGATTTGGGGGGAGGGGAATATCACTGGAGGGAAGGGACTGGGAAATTCTTCTAGTTAGGGAGTTTTAACTAGTCTCTGGAAAGCCTTTCTCTCTCTGTGAAATCAGGACAGGAATTTGGGGTGTCCCCCAGCATGGGGTTTCCATGAGGTCACTGACTCCCAAGATGCTGCCACCAGGGACCTCTGCTGTATATTACCTCCCTCCATTCAATTTTTTATTTTAAAAAAGTGTCTTGATGATGAAAAGTTTGAGAATTGGGAGGTTTCTAACTGGGGCTTCCTTGGTAGCTCAGACAGTAAAGAATTCGCCTGCAATGCAGGAGGCCTGGGTTCGATCCCTGCATCAGAAAGACTCCCTGGAGAAGGAAACGATAACCCACTCCAGTATTCTTGCCTGGACAATTCCATGGACAGAGGAGCCTGGTGGGCTACAGTCCACGGGGTCGCAAAGAGTCGGACACAACTGAGTGACTAACACTTTCACCTCTACTTTCAACTGACTCTGTGAAACTGTTTATTGTGGATCTACATGATTCCATACGGTTAGACCACACAGATAGTGAGGTGTGTGGGCAACAATTCTCAAAGTGCCCAGTTCAAGACAACATGAGGGGTGGTGGGTGGTCACTGTGGGAAGGTGTCAGAGGAAGGATGGGACTTGTTGGTGGGCTGTTACTTATGAGGCTGAGGGAGATGAATGGGGTTGTGAGGATCAGCGTCTGGGCCCAGAGAACCCAGAAGTCCTGACGAATGGCCTCTGGTCAGCCTTGCCCCACACCCTCCTCCTTCGGGCTGGGCTGGACAAGAGGAGGCCTGGATGCTCTCAGCGTCTCCTCGTCTTCACCCTCCTGTGCTGAACTCATCCTTCCCAGGGACTCTGAACACATCCTTGAACTCCAAGGCTGGACCATAGCAAAAACTATTGGTTGCTGATTTATAGAAAATAAACAACCTAGAATGGTTCAGTTTGTTTTTCTGTGTACTTGTTTCTTTACACACGAGAACGGACCACAGCAAGGTTTCTTTTTACCTAATTCTTTAAAATCCTCTTGGGGAAGGACTAACTGAAGTCTTGCTGCTGCCAAGCCCATACTTGACCACCGTGGCACTTTCCACTTTAGCCAACTCCAGTTCCTCCAGGAGATCCCCTTCACTCCAGGCCTTGGCAGCCCATAGGCTGGGACAGACTACTTATTGAGCAGGCCAGTTCTAATCAGCCTACATCCTGGGCAGTATCTGTCATCTATAAAGCTTAAGGGAAAACCTGCAACCACTATGTGCTGGTCCACATGTCCTCTCCAGGTACGAAAGGAGGACCACCTTGCTTAAGGTACCAAGGACAATTGGAGACTGCTGGTTAAAAATCAGTGGGGGATTAAGGATGCCCCAAACCCTGTCAAGGAATAGGGTCAAAGTAAATTCAGGGGACACTGTGAATCCCCTTCAGGTTTCTCCTAAATGTATAGAGGATGGTGCATTACATAGCTAGAAGCTGTCTCTGTTCTGGATTGCAAGTTATTCAATATAGGAGGATCCCTTTCTAAGCCAGAAGAAACACCTCTGGAGTGTTTCCTTAAGAACTAGCAAGCTTTTACTGAAATAGTGCCTGGCCTTTATGTAAATTGGGGGATGAGGAAAATGGACTAAAAATGAATCTCTTACAATTCAGTTTTAATTGCCACAGTGAGATAACGGACTGTTTCCTTAATGTTCAAGTTTTTAAGCCCTTTTATCATAATTCTGCTCTATGTGGCGAGAAAAACTCTCCTAACATTCCAAATGATCTCCTTCTCACTTCTCCCAACTCTGAGTGGAGGGAACCAACCTTCTCCCACTCCTACATGTTCCCTTACTTCTCCAGGTTTTTCTGATCAAACTAAAACCCCCTACATCCTCAGAAGAATAAACCTTTCTGGAACCACATCTTTCAGCCAGTCTGCCCCTATTATTAAGACCAATTTGACACTATTTGGTCTATATTTTAGCTATGAAACTATAACTACCAAAAAAAAAAAAAAAGGAAAGATGATTTTTCTTGACAATATGACCACAAAATTTGTTAAAACAAGAGGTTTTTTTTTAATTGCAAAACTAGCTCTTTTAGCATATGTAATTAGAAAAAGCTAACTTGCTGAAGTACTTTTTTTTTTTTTTTTTTTTTCAAGATTCTGACCCTGAGAGAATAAAAATATGCCTAGGAAAAAGCTATATCAACTCTTACCATGTCCTTGAGATACAAACACAGCCCACTTTGCCTGAGACTTTGGCCTTGGGTTAAATAGAACTTCAAGTCAAGGGGGAAAAAAAAAACGGAGGCAGAGACATTTTAAATCTCAGGCAGAAAACTATGGGATCTCTGTCTGTCTGGATTTTTGTACGTCAGGTAAATGAAAAAAAGACTGTCTTCTGATATATACGGGAATCTCAAACTATTTTGAAAACCTCTAGAAGAGAGAAATGCAGCTGGGCAAATCTGATAGCAGGCCTTTGGTATGGCTTTCTTGGCCGTGAGAGCCTTTAGTCTGAGACTCTTTCTGAGGAGTTACACCCAGAGTCAGCATTAAATACCTTACACAGTCAAGAGACCAAACATTTTATTTTCAAAAATCTATTATTATTATTTTCAGTGGTTATCTTTCATTTTAAAATTTATTTTTAACTTTTGGTTGTGCTGGATCTTCATTGTTGCACACGGGCTTTCTCTAGTTGCAGCAAGTGGGGGCTACTTTTTGTGGGGTTATGCAGGCTTTTCATTGCAGGGTCTTCTCACATTGTGGAGCACAGGCTCTAGCGTTCACGGGCTTTCGTAGTTGAGGCACAGAGGCTCAGGAGTTGCGGTGCGCAGGCTAAGTTGCTCCGTGGCATATGAGATCTTCCCAGACCAGGGATAGAACCTGTGTCCTCTGCATTAGCAGGCAGATTCTTATTCCCCCAGGGAAGCCCTGGCTATCTTTATTTTTAATATTTATTTTTATTCATTTGTTTGTTTGGCTGTGCCAGATCTTATTTGCAGCATGTGGGATCTTTAGTTGCAGTACTGGACCACCAGGGAAGTCACCAAATTTATTTTAAAAACAAATTTGTCTTGGCTGTGTTTGGTAAAAATGAGGGTAATTTTAGAAAAAAATCGTTTCACTCAATATGAAATCCTTATGTCTGACTCTTTGCGACACTATGGACCTATATAGCATCAGGGGCTTTTCCAATGAATACCAGGTGAAGCTAGTGGTAAAGAACCGCCTGGCGGTGCAAGAGACAGAAGAGATGCTGGTTCGATCCCTGGGTCAGGAAGATCCCCTAGGGGAGGGCCTGGCAACCCATTCCAGTATTCTTGCCTGGAGCATCCCTTGGACAGAGGAGCCTAGTGGGCATAGTCCATAGGGTTTCAAAGAGTCATACATGACTGAAACGACTTAGCATCCATGCATGGCCTCTAGAGTTATCACTGAGAAAAACTCTTGTTCAACTCTTTGAGACTCCATAGGCTGCAGCACACAAGGCTTCTCTGTCCTTCACTGTATCCCGGAGTTTGCTCAAACTCATGTCCATTGAGTTGATGATGCCATCCAACCATTTCATCATCTGTCTTCCACTTCTCCCCCTGCCTTAGCAGGCGGTTTGTTCACCACTAGCACCATTAACAGAGTCCTACATTTGCTCCTGGGAATGAGGTGTTTTAACACTATAAAATGCCTGGGGGTGCTCGTGGATGCTCCCGTCCCTCTGTTAATCACCCACTTACTTGTTGGCATCCTCACTAGAGTGCAAGCTGCCTGAGGGCAAGGACTGTGTCTGTCTCATTCATTTCTGTATCCCCAGAACTTTGTACTGGAGAAGGCGATGGCACCCCACTCCAGTACTCTTGCCTGGAAAATCCCATGGACAGAGGAGCATGGTGGGCCACAGTCCATGGGGTCGCTAAGAGTCAGACAAGACTCAGCGACTTCACTTTCACTTTTCACTTTCATGCATTGGAGAAGGAAATGGCAACCCACTCCAGTGTTCTTGCCTGGAGAATCCCAGGGACAGGGGAGCCTGGTGGGCTGCCGTCTATGGGGTCTCACAGAGTCGGACATGACTGAAGCGACTTAGCAGTAGCAGCAGCAGAACTTTGTACAGAGCCTGGCACAAAAGTGAAAATGCAAGTGGCTCAATCATGCCTGACTCTTTGTGACCCCATGGACTATACATTAGTCCACGGAATTCTCCAGGCCAGAATACTGGAGTGGGTAGCTGTTCCCTTCTCCAGGGGATCCTCCCAACCCAGGGATCGAACCCAGGTCTCCCACACTGCAGGCAGATTCTTTACCAGCTGAGCCACCAGGGAAGCCCAAGAATACTGGAGTGGGTAGCCTATCCCAGCAGATCTTCCCAAACCAGGAATCAACCCAGGGTTTCCTGCATTGCAGGTGGACTCTTTACCAGCTGAGCTACCAGGGAAGCCCTAAAGTGCTCCCACCCAAAATTATTGCTGAGTGAATATATTAAATCTTACCAAGTGGTTTGTTACAGTTGGCTCATTCCCATATTTGTGATTATATCTTAACCTTAATTTCATTTATTTTTCTAATATTACATACAGTTTTTCTTTTATTGTGGGAATTTCTAGCATGTACAGAAATTTTAAAAATGTACAGTGTTTCTCATACCCTTCAACAGCATCAATAATTATCAACTCAAGCCAGTCCTGTGTCATCTATATGCCCATCCACATTTCCCTTTATGTAAAAATGGAGCAGATTCTAGGTATCATATCATGTCACTTTGTATACTTCATGCATATTTCAAAACCAAAAGAACTATTTTGAACATAAACATAATAATAAACCTAAAAATTACACTCTTTAATAATATATTCAATCAGCAATCAAGTTTCTACTTGAACGTGTCATAAATAATATTTATGGTTTGTTAAAATGAAATCCAAGTAAGTTTCACACAATTGGACTAGTTGATGCATCCTTTTGTTTCCTTTCAAATAAAAAAAAATATTTTTATGCTCTTCTGCAGGCAGGATTATTTACATTTTCATTTGGCCAGATCAGTCCATTTCTTTCTTAATGTGCAGCTATTTTTATGCAATGCAAAATCATACTCAGCTCCTTTAATGAGGAGGTCTGGCTCATGTGAGAAAGTGCTTTGATAGTCAACAGCGATCCAAGTTAAGAGGACCTACCTCCACTCCAGCTGCAGCCAGGAGCCACCGGATGGCCTCCATCCTGCCTCGGGCATCGAAATAGTGAAGCTTGGGCTTTCCTGCCATGATAGCAGTTCCTCCCTTCCCGTGCACCTGGATGAATCAGACCACAGAGGCAAACTGTGATTTACAACGTCCAGTCCATTTGAACAGAAGGGGTAGCGTCTGCCTTTTTCATGGCGGCGTTGGAACAGTCCCGTGTGGTTCTTCCTTGGTCCAAATTCTCACCTATCAACGGGTGTGTGTCATTGTGAAGTTGCACCAAACCAAGTCTCAGATCGCATCTGTCCTCTCTCAGAGGACTTAAATAGAGCGGGGGCTTAAACTTGCTCAGCTGTCACCTGGGGCTGGTGAGGGAACTTGAAACCAGGAAACTTCACTGATAGAGAGGAGCAGGGAGCTGAGTCAGTCCTTGACTGGCACATGGTCTTGTTCAAAAGCATTAACTGTGTCTGAATCCTGCCCTGACTGTCCCTAAACCTTCTAAATTCTCTCCACAGAAGACAAAACTCATTCCTTTTTTTCTTATTGGAATTCTATATATTTTTCACTGCTGGATGAATTTTATTTTATGATCTAGAGAAAGGGATGCTAGGGCCCTACCTTTATAGTATATGGAAAGGAACGAACGTAGGTAGGTTTAGTGTCTACCACATAGTGGGCATTTTCTCACTTTTATCCTCATTTCACCTTCACAAAAATTACTTGAGGTAAATTCTGACTAGTCTAAAGTAAGTGGTGAGCCCATTCAATTGTACCTTGTTTTTTAAACTGTTTTTAAAAGTTGGGACATATTTGCTTTACAATGCTGTGTTGGTTTCTGCTGTACAACATCTTGAGTCAGCTAGACACATACACGTCTATCCTCTCTCTCTTGAGCTTCCCTCCAACCCATCCCCATCCCCACCCCTCTAGGTCGTCACAGACACCAGGCGGACCTCCCCGTGCTACGACAGCATCCCACTAGCTGCCTATTTTGCACATGGTAGTGTACATGTGCCAGTGCTTCTCACTAAACTTGGCCCAACATCCCCTTCCCCTCCTGTGTCCACGAGTCTGTCTCTACATCTGTGTCTCTATTCCTGCCCTGTAAACAGGTTCATTGGTACCATTTTTCTAGATTCTGTATATATTCATTCACATATATTTGTTTTTCTCCTAACTTACTTCACTCTGTATGAAAGAATACAAATAACCCAATTCCATTCCTTTTTATGGCTGAGTAATATCCCATTATATATATATATGCACCACATCGTCTTTATCCATTCATCCATCAATGAATGTTTCAATTCAGTTCAGTTCAGTCACTCAGTCGTGTCCGACTCTTTGTGACCCCATGAACCGCAGCACACCAGGCCTCTCTGTCCATCACCAACTCCTGGAGTCCACCCAAACCCGTGTCCATAGAGTTGGTGATGCCATCCAACCATCTCATCCTCTGTCGTCCCCTTCTCCTCCTGCCCCCAATCCCTCCCAGCATCAGGGTCTTTTCCAGTGAGTCAACTCTTCCCATGAGGTAGCCAAAGTATTGGAGTTTCAGCTTCAGCATCAGTCCTTCCAATAAACACCCAGGACTGATCTTTTTTAGGATGGACTGGTTGGATCTCCTTGCAGTCCAAGGGACACTCGAGAGTCTTCTCCAACACCACAGTTTAAAAGCATCAATTCTTTGGCGCTTAGCTTTCTTCATAGTCCAACTCACATCCATACATGACCACTGGAAAAACCATAGCCTTGTCTAGACGGACATTTGTTGGCAAAGTAATGTCTCTGCTTTTGAATATGCTGTCTAGGTTGGTCATAACTTTCCTTCCAAGGAGTAAGCATCTTTTAATATCATGGCTGCAATCACTATCTGAAGTGATTTTGGAGCCCAGAAAAATAAAGTCAGCCACTGTTTCCACTGTTTCCCCATCTATTTGCCATGAAGTGATGGGACTGGATGCCATGATCTTAGTTTTCTGAATGTTGAGCTTTAAGCCAGCTTTTCCACTCTCCTTTTTCACTTTCATCAAGAGTTTAGGTTGCTTCCAAGTCCTGTCTGTTGTAAATAGTGCTGCAGTGAACATAAGGGTGCATGAGCCTTTTGAAATTATGGTTTTCTCAGGGCACACATCTACCAGTGGTATTGCTGAGTCATATGGTAGTTTTAATTTTAGTTTTTTAAGGAAACTCCATTCTGTTTTCTATAGTGGTTGTATGAAGGCACTTTCACTGCAGATGGTGACTGCAGCCATGAAATTAAAAGACACTTACTCCTTGGAAGGAAAGTTATGACCAACCTAGACAGCATATTCAAAAGCAGAGACATTACTTTGCCAACAAAGGTTCGCCTAGTCAAGGCTATGGTCTTTCCTGTGGTAATGTATGGATGTGAGAGTCGGACTGTGAAGAATGCTGAGCACCGAAGAATTGATGCTTTTGAACTGTGGTGTTGGAGAAGACTCTTGAGAGTCCCTTGGCCTGCAAGGAGATCCAACCAGTCCATTCTGAAGGAGATCAGCCCTGGGATTTCTTTGGAGGGAATGATGCTGAAGCTGAAACTCCAGTACTTTGGCCACGTCATGGGAAGAGTTGACTCATTGGAAAAGACTGTGATGCCGGATGGGATTGGGGGCAGGAGGAAAAGGGGACAACAGAGGATGAGATGGCTGGATGGCATCACTGACTCGATGGACGTGAGTTTGAATGAACTTCGGGAGATGGTGATGGACAGGGAGGCCTGGTGTGCTGCGGTTCATGGGATCGCAAAGAGTCGGACACGACTGAGTGACTGAACTGAACTGAACTGAACTGAAGGCACTTTTATTTGACATCAATGTCTTGGGATTTTGATATACCGGTGTGTGCCAATGATGGATTGTGACCCACGATGGATTGTGAAATTAACACAGCAGGTTCTGACTAGTGTAAATATGAGGATATGTCATACACAGTTATAGTAAGCACTTTTTGCTAAAACTTTCATTTGAATTACATAACCATGTACAACTGCCCTTGTCCTTGTCCTTGAAATAAAATGCTGACTCAAGAGTTAACCCCTGGGAAATGTGAAGATGTGAGAACGAAGAATAGCTGTTGGGCTGGGGAACTGGTAACAATTTAGACTATAAATCTGCTACATAACAGAATCACCCAACTCACAGCTCCCTGAAAGATATAGATAAAGGCCTGACACATATTCCTAAATTGGTTTTACAAGATGCAGATCCCCTCCAGATGAAAATTGTTGACCACAGGAACATAGACCCTAGACTGGTTGAAACCAGAAGATTGATGATGCTTGAAACTTCACCTTGATGCCAATCAATCTGAGAATTATCCATGAGCTGATCACATCCTGCTCCCTGAACACTATAAATCTCCTTACTACCCCATCCAGGGTGGGTCACAGTCTTGAGGGCATTAGCAATCAGATCAGATCAGATCAGTCGCTCAGTCGTGTCCGACTCTTTGTGACCCCATGAATCACAGCACGCCAGGCTTCCCTGTCCATTACCAACTCCCGGAATTCACTGAGACTCACATCCATCGAGTCAGTGATGTCATCCAGCCATCTCATCCTCTGTCGTCCCCTTCTCCTCCTGCCCCCAATTCCTCCCAGCATCAGAGTCTTCTCCAATGAGTCAACTCTTCGCATGAGGTGGCCAAAATACTGGAGTTTCAGCTTTAGCATCATTCCTTCCAAAGAAATCCCAGGGCTGATCTCCTTCAGAATGGACTGGTTGGATCTCCTTGCAGTCCAAGGGACTCTCGAGAGTCTTCTCCAACACCACAGTTAAAAGCATCAATTCTTTGGCACTCAGCCTTCTTCACAGTCCAGCTCTCACATCCATACATGACCACAGGAAAAACCATAGCCTTGACTAGGCGAACCTTTGTTGACAAAGTAATGTCTCTACTTTTAAATATGTGATCTAGGTTGGTCATAACTTTTCTTCCAAGGAGTAAGCGTCTTTTAATTTCATGGCTGCAGTCACCATCTGCAGTGATTTTGGAGCCTAGAAAAATAAAGTCTGACACTGTTTCCACTGTTTCCCCATCTATTTTCCATGAAGTGATGGGACCGGATGCCATGATCTTCATTTTCTGAATGTTGAGCTTTAAGCCAACTTTTTCACTCTCCAGTTTCACTTTCATCAAGAGGCTTTTTAGTTCCTCTTCACTTTCTGCCATAAGGGTGGTGTTATCTGCATATAGCTACTCTTTTCTACTTCCTCCAAAACTGTCTCTGCATTGGCACCAGGGAGCAGAGGCTGAGTTTTGGCAATAGATAAATTTGTTGTGTAAGTGTCTGTAACAGCGAAGCCAAACCTGCTTCCACACTGGATCTATTCCTTTAGCTCTAACCTTTGTGCTCTGTAGCCTTTGCTTAGTCATGCTGGCTCTGCACCTTTTGTACAAGAATGCTACCTATAGCCTGAAATACATAGGATAGCCCATTTTCAAAGTCTTTTCCTTCATATAAAGATAAAAGTCTTTTCCTCCATATAAGGATAAAACAGTTGCAAAACAAAGAATAACATTTGCCTTGGAGGTTTGTAGAAACATGATCAGACCTATGTGGACGGTTGGAAGAACAAAGAATTCACATCCTGTATAGTTATGAGTCTGGCTGGCAACAAGAGATTTTCAACCATGAACCACACCACCTTTTAGAATAAGCTTGAATTCTAACACAGGTTCGATGGTTCTTTGGGACTCTAGTCCACCATCTTTTCAATCTGCTGATTCTCCCAATAAAATCACCCGAGGCCTTGCCTCAACACCTCATTTCTTTATTTAATGGATGGCTGTGTGGCGAGCAGTATGAACCGGTATGAGCTCAGTAATGTGTCAGTATGTGTCAGTATGAGCAGTATGTGTCAGTATGAGCAGTAATGTGTCAGTATGAGCAGTAATGTGTCAGTATGAGCAGTATGAACTCAGTAATGTGTCAGTATGTGACTGTGTGGTCTGGGTTGTTGTAAAATGTAAGAGACACTTGTGACTAGGACCAGCCAAAGAAGTCTGGTAGATGTTGCTCTAGCCTAAGGTGTCTGCACGAGTGACATTTGGGGCTGGATCCTTCTTTATTGTCCTGTCATCGAAGGATAGTTACTTAGCATCATCCCCAGGAGCTGCCAGTAGCATAGTGCCCCTGTCCCCAACATGGCTGGGTGAGTTCATCAGTGGCCTTGGGCAAGTTTTATCAGTAAAGACAGTACAGAAGCACAGGAGTCATTAAAAAGCAAGGATTCTTTTTTTTGCTTCGACTTAGGGAGGGACAATTTCAGTCCCATTTTTAGTCAAAAGACCTCTGGCAAAAAAATTTTTTTTTAATTCTTGTAAGATTTGTGGTTGTCGAATCTTCAGCACAGAAGTCCCTGCACAATAGTTATGTTTCAAAAAAAGACATGTGAAACTGGTACCCTGTAACTTAAAAGGCCCATAAGGTAGAAACAAAATGATACGCCAAGAATACCAGCTTACTTAGCAGAGTAACTACAGATATGGAGACAACTTGATAACAGCCTCTCCAGCTGAGCACTGCCCACTCACACTGCTGGACCAGGATGACCAACAGTCAACTTTAGAAGTCACATGCTGGAAATATACCATGCCTGCACAGAGAACTCTTAAAACTTACATTGAAACTTACACTTACTGTACACTAACCATTTCTGAGCTCTCCCCCTGCCCACTTGCTTCTTACTCCTAAGATAAATATGCCACTCAAAAGGGTTCAGGACGACAGATCTTAGCATTGCTTCCTGTCTCCTTGCTTAGCTGCCCTACAATAAAGCCTTTTTTTTTTTTTTTTTTTTTTTCAAAAGACCATTGCCCCAGTATTTGGTCTTTCTCTTGGGACAGGAGCTCACTTGCTTGGTTACAAAACTTGAGTTTTCTGTCAAAATAGTTTAAACATTCCAGAATACCTTTATTTATTTGTGTATCTATTTTCTTATTGGACACCTTGTTTTTGGTTGACACACCATGTATTTCTTCTTTTTAACAAATTTCCTTCAAGCTTCCTCCCCTAAGACCCCTTCTGCAGTTTCAGGTATCAAGAGATAATGACTGGTGGGAAACAAGATAGGAGCCTGATGGGGAATCTGCTTTTAAAGGGTTTAAATTTAGTCAGAAGAACAGGTTTGTCGACAACCTACCATGCACAAAGAGCCCAACGGTGGCTTCATTTTAATTGGTTCTGAGCCAAGGATAATGATTCTAGAAGTCAAGCAAGTCAGAGCGAGGAGAGCGGCTGAAGGCTGAGAAAGCACAGGCTGCTGTGCCCTGCCCGGCTCGGCTCCACCTTCACAGCAGCATCATGCAGGCTGTGACCTTTCCATCCCTCCCTACCCTACATTAGGGGTGCTCCTCATTTTTGTCTAAAACCTGTTCATAGACATTACAAGTGCTTGTTTTTAGTTTCTATTTCCAAATCTTCTCCCATGGGCTTATTTTAATTTTTTTCCTGTGAATTTTCTTTTGCCTTGAAAGCTCCAACCTCAGTGATTTTGTAGGGTCTTTGAGATTCTGAGGCTTCTGTGTATGAGACCTTTGTTTTATTCTTTTTAAGTTGACATTTCTGCTGACTCCCATTATGCTGCATCCTACCTACTGGGGGACTTCCCTGGTGTCTCAGATGGTAAAGCATCTGCCTACAATGTGGGAGACCCAGGTTCAATCCCTGGGTCAGAAAAATCCCCTGGAGAAGGAAATGGCAACCCACTCCAGTACTCTTGCCTGGAAAAATCCATGGGCAGAAGAGCCTGACAGGCTACAGTCCATGGGATCACAAAGAGTCGGACATGACTGAGTGATTTCACTTTCACCTAGTGACTTCATACACCTTTTAGAAACCAGCTCTGTGCTCCACTGATGCATCTAGCTCTTCCCTAAAGACTTCTCGAGTTACAGAGCTAGAAGTCAGCTAGCCACTCCTCCAAGTGTGTCATTAATACACTTTACCCCAGAGAGAGCATGTGTTGGCCAGCTGTCTAGTTAGTGATGAAGTGTAGATTAGATCTTAGTCCTCCTGACAGACAGACTAGTTTCTTCCTATTGTATCTATTTTGTTATTGAATTTTCACAGTCTGCAGAGATTACAGTTTCTGTGCCCCTACTAAACTATGAGCTCTCAGGAAGTAGTGACATCATCCTAGTTTTTAACACAAAACATTGCTCAAAATTCAACACACCTTCTGTGTGACGTGGCATGATTAGACAGCCCAAGATCCACACATGTGTTCTTTAGCATTTCCCTTAGAGGACTTGCAACTTTGCAATTCAGTAGTTTAGAACAATTAAATAATAAACTGGGATCATGATCATAAAGTAATCAATCCCGCTTATAAAACCCAACATTGTGCTGTTTAAACACAACTATCAAAACACTAGAACTCTCCTACAAACTGAAAACATAATGACTGTGCAAAAAAATTGGGCAAGTGCTTTGGCAGGGTAGCCCAGGAGAATATTTAACTTGGCAAATAGCATTTGCAAATTATCTGTTGGACTGGAAACGGCAGTTCAAGAGAAGGGCATTATTTTCTTGAATTGCCTAAGAAATAAATCCACATGCACTTGTCTTACTATCCAAATAGCCCTATGCGCTTAGATTCACTTGCAATTTTGAATCTTTTCTTTGTAAGAAACTGTGCCCAGGCTTTGGTCCCTAAAATACTGAACACGAAGAAGGAGGTGGAGGAGAAGGGAAAGCAGCAAGCTACTCTGCGCTCAGTCACAAAGTAACTCATACAAACAACAAGCTCACAGTGGTGAAATCAGCTTTGGAGGTGCAAATTCAGATTCTGACTCACCGCCATTGATGACTGACTTCCCAACAGGAGCTGCCAGTTCAAGTGACATGCAACCACTCACATATATTTTCTCCTCATCTCTCAAGTGGGATTCCCCAAATGTGTGACTCTGCCAAATTCCAGTCCAGCATAATTGTGTGATTTCCATATGAATCACACTGATACACCATCTAGTCGAGAGAAGGCAACTCTACCATAAGCTCACAGATCCCTCCCAGCACTGACATGGTTGCATTTTCAAATTGCTCTTAGTAACACTCTTATTTTCCCCAAATCATCAAATTCTCTGCCCTCACTTTCTAAATTCTTGATTATTATTTTCCTGTAAAGACACATCCTTGAGGAACTAATAAACAACACTTGAATCATCTCCTGAGCACACCAAGAAAAGGCAATAATACCAGGTACCCATAAAATAACACATTGAAAAATATTTTCCTCCTGAAACAGATATGAGAAACTGTATGAAGATGATAAGGTCAGTACCAACCTAATAAAAGTCCTGCTGCCTCTCTGCTCAGTTCCTCGATGCCAATCCTTGGGTGTATGCTAGATGCTTTAATAATTTAACAACCAGCCCCCGCTTCGGGGGTGGGGGTGGGTCCAATAGGAAATAGCCCCACACAGTTGACCAGGCTGGTAGAACATTCCGTACATGCCACGAAGAAAATGATAAATCAACAGTGTTCCATTTCAAGGTGACCCATAACACACAGAGAGTCCAGATTTATTTGGCTGCCCAGCAGGCCTGTGGGGACCATACTTTCACAAAATGGGATGCCAAGTTTATGGCAGATGGAAGAATCTTGGAGGGAGAGGGAGAGTGTGTCATAAGAGGGTGATGGCAGAAATGAGGATATGGTCGAGAGAATAGGGAGATAGTAATCTAAAGTGGTAAAAAGAACTACATGAGGAATGGTATTGCAACCCCAATTGTATACACCCCCAAATAACCTTCCCAGTTTGCCCTCGCTCTGGGTGGGAGGGCTCACTGCACCACCTGGGTCATTTTCAGACCATTCTCTTCTTGACTGCACCTTGGCTTTTCTCTCTAGCCCCAGGGCCTTTGCATATACCGTTTCTTCTGCTTGGAACACTCAATTCCCATGTGTCCTCTAACATATTAATTTTGTTTGTTTGTTTTTGAAGTTTTTTTAAACATCCCACTATAGTTGATTCACAATGTCATATTAGTTTCAGGTGTACAGCATAGTGGTTCTATATTTTTACAGGTTATACCCCGTTTAAAGTAATTATTATCATATCACAATTTCAACCTTATGTGTTTGATATCTGCTTTCCCCCTGTGGACTGTGAACTCCTTGAGGACAAGACTGCCAAGGGCTCACAGTTGACTACAGTGCCTGGCACATGAAAGGGACTTCATCAGTATACATAAACTACATCGTTTTCTTTTTGTGGCCTTGCCTTGCAGCTTATGAAATTTTAGTTCTCTGAACAGGGATTAAACCTGGGCCCTTAGCAGTGAGAGCATGGAATCCTAACCACTGGAGCACTAGGGAATTCCCATAATTTATCTTTTCCTGATGGAAAAATTCTAACATATATAAATGTAGAAAAGATTTATAAGGAGCCTTGACATACCCATCATCTTGCTTCAACAATTGTCAGCAATAGTTTGATGCAAAGTGCAGGCTTCATTTTTATTTAATCAATACATAATTTAATATGTATCTTTTAAGCTTTGGGGAAATTACTTACATTACAGAAAAATTGCAAAAGTGGTACGGAGTTTCCAAATACCCTTTACCCAGTCTCCTCTGATGCTAAATCTCACATGACCACATGACTGCTCACGGCGCAGTGCAGGGAGTGCAGCAGGGCCATGCCCACACCAGGAGCTCACAGACAGCAGGGGAGGCCAGTGGCTTTCAGGATTATTGGAGACTTACTGGGCTCTGGGAGAGGCCCAGAGGGGCACCCAGCTCTCCCTGGTTAGCACTAAGGTATGGAGCTAAGTTCCATCAGGTGGGAACAGTTGGCCAGGAAGGGAGCAGAGGTGAACTGGAGCACAAATCTGTGTCACTCATGGGATGAAACAGGTTCGTGTCACCTCCCATCCCCAGAACCAGCCCCAAGGCAAGCAACTTGTGGAGCTCTATACCAAGGTCACAAGGGTAAAGCCTTGTACCAAGGCTACAGATATGGAGCCCTGCACCAAGGTCATCTCCAGAGCTGATGGAGCCCCGTAGCCAGCATTACCATGAGCCTCCCTGATCTACTAAACTGGCCATCTCCCTGACTGCATTTTAGGTAAAAATACCCACCCTATAGCACCTAACCAATCACCTAATGCCACCCTTCCTACAGGAATTTTCTTTGTCTTGAAATTATAAAAACTGGCTTGTTGTTGCTGTTCAGTCCCTAAGTCATGTCCAACTCTTTGACCCCATGGACTGACTGCAGCATGCCAGTCTTTCCTGTCCTTTACTGTGTCCCCAAATTTGCTCAGATTCCTGTCCATTAAGTTGGTTATGCTATCTACTATCTCATTCTCTGCTGCCCCCTCTCCTTTTGCCTCCAGTCTTTCCCAGCATCAGGGTCTTTTCCAGTGAGTTGGCTTTTCCCACCAGGTGGCCAAAGTATTGAAGCTTTGGATTCAGCAACAATCATTTCAATGAATATTGAGGGTTGATTTCCATTAGGATTGACTGGTGTGATCTCCTTGCAGTCCAAGAGACTCTCGAGCCTTCTCCAGCACCACAATTTGAAAGCATCAGTACTTTGGTGCTCAGTCTTCTTTGGCTTCCCTGGTGGCTGGCTTCCCTGGTAGCTCAGATGGTAAAGACTCAGCTTGCAATGTAGGAGACCTGGGTTCTATCCAGGTCTGAGTCAGGAAGATCCCCTGCAGAAGAGAATAACTGCCTACTCCAGCATTCTTGCCTGAAGACTTCCATGAACAAAGGAGCCTGGCAGCTGCGGTCCATGGAATTACAAAGAGTTGGGCAAAACGGAACAACTAATACTCACCCACTCACAGCCTTCTTTATGGTCCAACTCTCACATCCATACTTGACTGTTGGAAAAACCACAGCTTTGACTATATGGACATTTGTCAGCAAAGTAATGTCTCTGCTTTTTAATATGGTGTCTAGGTTTGTCATAGCTTTCCTCCCAAGGAGCTAGTGTCTTTTAATTTCATGGATGCAGTCAGCATCTACAGTGACTAGCCCATGAAAGTGTCAGCTCTCCCTTGAGCCCACTGTTCTAACAGTGTCTCCCACTCTGATAAATCTATTCTCCTCTCATTCTGCCTCATGTCTGGAAATTCTTTTCCAACCCATGCACAGGCAACACAACTCACATTCTCTGTCCCTCAGACGTCACATCACCTGCTTCCCCCCAAGGCAGACACAGGGCTGGCAACTCACTTGGGGGGAACCTGAGGGTTTGGGGAAAGTCAGCAACCTCACACCATGGGCAGGTGTCCAGGAGAAGATCTGCCTGGATCTGTCTCTTGGGCATGTGGCCTGAGTATATCTGCTTTCTGGACATGTCCACCCAGCTGTCCTTCCAGTAACTCAGACCCTGACCAAAGCCCAAGCAGAAATCGGGTTCCAGATCTGAGAATGATGCTGTTGATCCACACTGTGGCCCAGGCTGGAAGCTTCCTGTCTTCCTCGACTCTCCAGATCTCCCCACTTCCCCCTCACTCTCACCAGTCCCTCTCTTCTCTCAGCACCACCCTATCTTCCATGCAGGCTGTCATCATCTCTTGCACAATATCCATAGCATCCTTTAATGTGTTACCCAACCTGGATTTGGGTCTGCTTGCCCTGCGCACTATAAAACCAACTCTAGGCTGTGTGGTTGTTTTCCTTGTTGTTTAGTTACTAAGTTGTGTCTGACTCTTTTGCGACCCCATGGACTGTAGCCTGCCAGACTCCTCTGTCGTGGGATTCTCCAGGCAAGAATACTGGAGTGGGTTGCCATTTCCTGCTCCAGGGGATCTTCCTAACCCAGGGATTGAACCCACTCCTCCTGCATTGCCAGGAGGATTCTTTAACACTAAGCCATCTGTGAAGTGTAGTCATTTGTTTGTTTGTTTGTTTTGTTTTGGGTTTGTTGTTGTTGTTAACAAAGAGCTTTATTTTCGTGTTCTGGTTTCTTCATGTCCTAGGTTCTGCTAACAACCTCGATTCTTGCACTGTTGAGCATGTCAACAGCCACAAATACATCACCTTGAGGAGAAAACAAGTAGCTTTTTTCTAAAGTCCACTGGACACAGCAGGAAGGTGGCCAGCTCCCTGTCGCCCCATCTTCTCTCCTTCTCCTGGTATCTCCATCGCACAGGAAGCGTCCAGGTAGGAAGTTGAATCTGAGCCCTACTCTCCTGTTATGCTGTTCTCATCCTTGGATCCATCTTGGGGAACCAAGAAGGATAATTCCTTTTTCCTGGTTCTCTAATGGAGACTCTTAACACCAGCTGATGTTTCAAAATCAAAACCAAACCAAACACCTGAAAAGCAAGGCTGAACATAACTGTCTTCCGTCAGGTCCCATTTTCATCGCCTCATTGTCGTTCTGAGAGGTTTCTCCTTAACTGCCATCATGGTCTGTCTCATCTTTCATACTGGTGAATTTATGTAGGAAGAATTAATCAAAACTAGAAAATAACAAATTTGAACCTTGTGGAAATTGCCTGAGACTGAACTTTTGCAGATATCAAGTAGGGAGAAAAGGCAGCTCATGCTCAAAAACCCTAACTCCCTGAGGTCTTTCAGTTCAGTTCAGTTCAGTCACTCAGTTGTTTCCGACTCTTTGTGACCCCATGGACTACAGCACGCCAGGCCTCCCTGTCCATCACCAACTGCTGGAGTTTACCCAAACTCGGGTCTTTCAGGGGAGTGTTATTAAAGGCAATAGTAGGGATATGGGTAACAGGGTGCCTGATCAACTCTCATTCCTCTGTACTGATTGGTGGTGAGATAACAGGATGATATTTCAGGAGTTAATATCATCAATCAACTGGTCCCAACTGCTCTGATGGGCTTGTTGTCAGCAGTTTCTTTCTGGTGGGAGTCAGGTTTCTATAAAAACAATTCAAGAATGTGCATCAGATTTTGTTATCTGTGTCCTTCTGGGTGGAACTAGAGGTTCTCTGACTCTGCTCTATTGCTGATCTACTGTTTCAATTTATCACCAGTTCTCCTGGCCCAACTACAACTCTTTGTTGCTGCATGTTCACATCCTTTTCAGAGACCAATCCTTGAGGCTGACTTTCTGAGAACTCGGAGATGGCCTAAGGGACTAAAGCAAAGTCTTTTACTGCAAGGAGTTGGAGCGACAGGAGGTGGAGTGGGATCATATACCTGAGAGGGTCCCAAAGGATCCCGCTTGGCTTCATATACTGTCTAGGCTTGTGTCCTGTGGTCCTTCATTCTACCCTCCTTGCAGTAGCCAAGGGGATATCTCTAAGAAGCAGACTGAATCCTATCAGTTTCTGGCTTAAAACCCTTCCCTGAGCTTCTTCTGGCTGCTGAGATGTCCGTGACCAGCCTGGAGGCCCAGTTGGAAGGAGCATGTGAGCAGGCCCAAATCTGTTCTGCAGCCTAAGGGGCAGGGACACAGCCCATTGATTGCCTGAGCCGCTGCGTCTTGGGGCACACCCAAGGACCTGGGGCAAGGGCAGGCTGGGGGCTGGCCTGGAGATGCCCTGTGACACCCCCTGCTTTCCTCTTGGGCTCTGTATGTGCCTGGGCTATGCCTGGGGCTCACAAAGCTGTTTAGCAGCAGTAGGGGAACAAAAGGGTGATGGGTAAAGATCAGACTCTCACACAGAGTTTAGAAAGCCCCTCCCCAGAGCCCCCCACCGTTGTCCAGCCTCGTTTCAGACACTTTTCCACCCTCACCCCTACACTCTCACCTTAATACTTTTCTCCTGCTCTCTTTGCCCTCCTGCCTTTGCATGGGCTCTTGGTTCTTAGAAGTCTCTCTTTATATCTGCCTTCCTTCTGCCTCCTTTTTCCTGGCTACCCTCCTCCTCACTACTGAGGCCTGCTAAAGTGTCACCGCCTGCTGGGAGCTTTCTCTGACACAGTCAAACAGACCAGGGCTGGGTAAGCGCTTGACTTCTGGCCATGGTGGTGGTTTATAAGCCCAGCCTTTGGAGACAGACTGCCTGGGTAAACTCACGGTGGCACTTGATGCTGTGTGGCTTGGGGTGAATTACCTTCTCTTTTTGCAATTCAATTTCTCCATCTGTTAAATGGGAATGCAAGACCTAAGTCTGTTGTGAGAATGATGTGCAAAGTGCTTAGGTCAGAGCAGTAAAAAAGCATGATATGTATGTCTTAATCATCACATTTCTGCTCCTATCACATTGCTTCCTAAATGCCCAAACTTTAACCCCATTAGATTATAGGAGCGGGGTGAGGATATCTGAAAGCATACACATGTTGTTGATTAACAATGTTTATCTTTGGGTTGTGAAATCAGGATGTGTATGTGACCACATTAAGTAGCTTTTTCAAAAGTGTTATGTATTAAGCCTACACTGTTTTACATTTAGAAAAAGGTGATAAAATGTTTTAGACAGACAATTATTAAAAAGAATCAAAATATTCAATTCAATTATTTCTACACTATGGTTACAAATACATGTACAGAAGCAAAGACACAAAGGAGCAGAACAAGAAAACTAATGTGTATTGGGGTGCACATTGTGAGTAAATTAATTTTGTTTTAAGATGTCCTGGAATTTTAGTATCCTATCATTTCTTTATAAATTAATTAAAATCAAGAGAACAGACATGAAGCAAAAGGGAACTTTCTCTACAAACAGAAGAGAAGGAGGGAGAGACACGTCAACTGAAAAAACTGCACGACGTGAGAGCTGTGAGTTAAGTTTTATGTGGGGCAAAATGAAAACCATAGCCCAGAAGACAGTCTACCAGACAGTTCTGACAAACTGCTCTGAAGAGGTAAGGGGGGAGATCAGTATGTATGTAATTTTAGTGAGGAGAGCAAGGAGAGGCGGCCCTTTCAGCTAAATGTCCAATGGCTGCCTAATCCCACCAAGCAATTTACCAGCCCCGCCCTGTAACATGTCCCCTACCCCACAGTACTCCAAAATAGTCAAGGGGCCAGAAAAACCCCCCACCAGCCAACAGGCAGAAATTTCCCTACTCTTGTACATGCACACACCTCACATTATCATGTAATAAAGTAACCTTTGGTGGCCATTGGACTCATTAACTGCTTATAGATATTCCATGAACACATACATCTAATTATAACAGACTGAATTATGGGCAGCACATGCACAGTAGAGCACCTTGTTTTATAATCTGCAACTATCAATCGAGACTGTCAGTCAATGACCCCCTGGATCATGCAAATGACCTTGCCTTAAAAACTCTGTACCTAAGCCCTCCAGGACCATTGTCTCTCTTGGTGTGACCCACTTTTCTCTTGAGGTGTTCTCTCTGTTCTTTCTTTCAGTATTGTCAGTAAACTTTCTTGCAGTAGGTAAGACCTTAGATTCTTCTTCTTTGCATCCTTACCAAGAACTGAGGCCCAAGGAAGGGAGGAGCCGTCCCCAAACTCTCCTCCGTTAACAGAAGCAGCACTCGCTTTACCTTGGCGCAGATCTGCACAGTCCAGCATCGCCCTGTGTCATGGAGCCTGGCACAGCTTTCCAGGACAGCACACCGTATACTGAGTGCATTAGTGCTGGGCAGAACGCACATTAGCATGGGCCCCATTCCCACCCAATCCTGGGCGCAGGCTTTAGCTTGGCTTTGCATTGCCTTGTATTAGCTTAGCATGTCCTTGTAGCTCACCAGTTATGGTAACTGTACATGAAGAAGTGTGGGGCTTTGAGTTCTAGGCAAAAAATTGTCTCAATCACTAAGGAAATTGGAAAGTGGCTTACCATCTCTGAACCTAATCCTTCATCAGTAAGATTACTGTGAGGTTTCAAAAGATAATATGATGTGTAAAATGCTTGGCATATAACTACTCAAAATTGCCCATCATCACCATCATCGAATGTCTGCATTTTGTGTGGACAGAGGGGAGCTCTATGTACAAGTAGCACCTTTACAGCAAAAGTCTCTGCCTCCAGGGCTCAAGCAGTAGTGTTGGAGAGCGGGTGATGGGGTGGGGGTGTTTGAAATGCTGGGAGAGACTTTCCAGGTGAATTTCACAAAAAGAGGGGCAGAGCCAAGGCAAAAACAAGGCTATCAGAAATGGAGTCGAAGGCAAGTCCACCCTCAGGGCATTCCTTGGAGCAGTGCTCCTCCACCTGTGGTTGTGAAAGAATTCCCCAAGGACTATAAAAGCACAGATTGTTGGGCCTCCTTGAGCAAAGGTTCTTTTTTAGCTGACTCAGGAATGGAGAGCCAAGAATGTGTATTTCTGCCCAGTCATTGGAGAAGGAAAGCTATGACATTCCCAGGAGGGGGACTTTTCCCCCTAGAGACACAGGCCAAGGCAAAGCAAACAACCGTCCAGTCTGCTGGCTTCTGCCCAGTATGTAAAGAGCAACCAGGGGGAGGAGCTAAGATGGCGGACGAGTAAGACGGGGAGAATACTTTCTCCTCCACAAATTCATTAAAAGAACATTTGAATGCTGAATAAACTCGATAAAACAACTTCTGAATGCCGGCAGAGGACATCAGGCACTTAGAAAGACAGCTCATTGTCTTCAAAACGAGAAAACGAGCCCTGTGGTAACTCCTTTTGCGGAGAACTGGCGCGGACACCAGCATTTGCTATTGGCAAGTGGGGGCTGGGCTAGGAGGAGCGGCGAGGCCTGCATTGCTTTGAGAAAGGATTTGGCCTGGCTATCTCGGGCGCTATCTGAGCGAAATAACCAGACTGTCGGTTATCTACTACATCAAAAGCCAGCCCTAACTTAAGACACCACCAGGACTACTTACGGAACAAAGGGCTGCACAGAGCTGGCCGGCTGCAGGCCATCCCACTCCGGTGACAGGCAACCAGGGCCTGAGGCGGGCAATTACAGCCCTAGAGAGACACTGTCTAACGGAACTGTGAGTAGGTTTCTGTTCTGACTCACGCTTCTTGGGGCTCTGGATGGTCAACATCTGCCTGAGAAAGTGCGCTGTTTGTATACCCAGAAAACTGAGTGGCGGAGAGGCGATAAGTCGCAGCACCTGCGATCGCTGAACATTTCATCACCTGCGCTACTCGGATCTGGGAAGGGCATAAAACGCAGACTGAACCAAGTCTGTGCTTCTGAGGATTATCTGAGTGCCTGAACCTGGCCGGTTTAGATTTGGGTGTTCATCTCCGCCCCCTCTGTAACAAGGCAGAGATCAGATATTGAAAAGACCTGTAAACCGCCTCAATAAAGAGAATTCAACAAACTACCAGAATATAGTAAGGACACTCTAAATTTGGCAATTTTAACAAAATGAAGAGACAAAAGAATACCCAGCAGCTAAAGGAACAGGATAGATCCCCACCAATCCAAACCAAAGAGGAAGAGATAGGGAATCTACCTGATAAAGAATTCCGAATAATGATAGCGAAATTAATTCAAAATCTCGAAATCAAAATAGAATCACAGTTAAAGTGTCTGGAGACAAGGATTGAGAAGATGCAAGAAAGGTTTAACAAGGACCTAGAAGAAATAAAAAAGAGTCAACACATAATGAATAATGCAATAAATGAGATCCAAAACACCCTGGAGGCAACAAATAGTAGAATAACAGAGGCAGAAGATAGGATTAGTGAACTAGAAGATAGAATCCTAGAAATAAATGAATCAGATGAGAAAAAAGAAAAACGTATCAAAAGAAATGAGGACAATTTCAGAAACCTCCAGGATAACATCAAACGCTACAACATTCGAATCATAGGAGTTCCAGAAGAAGAAGATAAAAAGAAAGATCATGAGGAAATCCTTGAGGAGATAATAGTTGAAAACTTCCCTAAAATGGAGAAGGAAATTACCACTCAAGTTCAAGAAATCCAGAGAGTCCCCAACAGGATAAACCCAAAGCGAAACACCCCAAGACACATATTAATCAAATTAACAAAGATTAAATATAAAGAACAAATATTAAAAGCAGCAAGGGAAAAACATCAAATAACTCACAAGGGAATTCCCATAAGGATAACAGCTGATCTTTCAATAGAAACTCTCCAAGCCAGGAGGGAATGGCAAGACGTAATTAAAGTGATGAAGGAAAATAACTTACAGCCTAGATTATTGTATCCAGCAAGGATCTCATTTAAATATGATGGAGAAATCAAAAGCTTCACAGATAAGCAAAAGTTGAGAGAATTTTGCACCACTAAACCATTTCTCCAACAAAAACTAAAGGACATTCTCTAGAGCAATACAATAATAGTGGGAGACTTTAACACCCCACTCATATAATCTGGCTGTAATAGACAAAGTAAAGAGGAAAACATATTTACCTATGAGCCTCCAAAAATTCAGTTCACTCAGGAGAGCTTAAAAAAAAAAAAAAAAAGACTTCTTTGCTCACTCTGTGGAGGTTTATTGACTATTATGTGGGTTTGGTACCACTTTGGGAAGTAGGCAGGAAGAGGTGACAAATGTGATCCTGTCCTAAATAATATATTGTGGTAAAGATAGACTTACCAATACAAAATACCAAGATGTGCCTAAAGATGAGGACACCCAAACTGGACTTTTTGTTTCCTGAACTTTTCATTTCGAGAACAAACCTCCTAATATAAGATGAACTCACCATGATTTTTTTTTAAGTGTTCTTTGTGATTAAAAACAGAAAGCCATTGGTTAAGAAATTACATATACTCCTCCCCACCATTACTCCCCTTCTTTCTTCCCATTTCCCTCCCACCCTCATTGATCCTTTCCCTTGTCCATTTTCCCCTGCAAAAATAAAAAAAAAAAAAAAGCAACCCCTTTTTTTTTTTTTAAAAGGGGGTTGTTTCTTTTTTTTTTTTTTTTGTTCTCCCCCCTCCTACCCCCCCCACGGCAGCGCCCCCCCCCCCCCCCCCCCCCCTCTGGCTCCTCCTGGTATAAATATTGTTGTGATTTCTCTCTTCCTTCTCCCTATGTAAAAAAAAAAAAGAAAGGGAAGTTGCTCAGTTGTGTCCAACTCTTAGCAACCCCATGGACGGCAGCCCACCAGGCTCCTTCGGCCATGGGATTTTCTAAGCAAGAGTACTGAAGTGGGATGCCATTGCCTTCTCCACAACAGGGGTTAGAAATTCCAAATTTATTTCAATAAAGTAGTCTAGAAAGAACGTCTATTTCAGCATCTCTCCCTTCTGCTATATGGCTCTACTGTGAAAATAAACAATTTGAATCTCTCCAGTCATCAAATTGGTGTCTCTGTTAAAGCCAGATGGCGATGGTGTTAGGTTGAGAAGAACCACACCAGATTTGGACCCCTGGCAGGACACCCCTCCCTCCTTGGGACAAAGTGCTTGGAACTATGCAGAGGACGAAAGAGGTCACAGAGGGTAAAAGAGGCCTACAAGCATAAATGGAGCAAGCTGACCCAGAGTGGAATGCAAACCTTTGGGTCAAATGTCTGTGTTAAGAGAAATTGGGCAAGCTGGAAACCAAAAACCAAAGTCAAAATCTTGACTGAGGAAAAGCAAGTAGATTTGATATTTTAATCCAAGCTCTTCTTTCTTACTGTCTTGAAAAATTGTTTCCTTAATTGGAACCCAGACCCCTAAGCTGCATCTGCAACATTAAGGGCAGGGACTGGCCTTGCTACTGATTTGACTTTAAAATCAAATTAAACTGCAGAAGCGACACACTTCATAAAACTGGTATTGTTTATCTTTTTGTTTATTCAGATATTATTAAACATATATACAACTTGTATAATATACCTAATAAAAACAAAGATTAAATATATATACATCAATTTGGAAAAGAATACTGCAGAAAAGTTCAATTCCCTCTCACCATCTGAAGAGAATGGGCCATCTTGCCTCTGCTGACCTCTAGTGGTACCAGCGATTGTGGTTAAAAGGAGCAGAAAAAGCAGGTGGAAATAGAAGAGGGAAAAAAGGACACATTTCTTGTGGAATGTGTGGGTTGTCCCAAATATGTGTTAGTTAGAAATGCAGTTTAGGCCACTGACACAAAAACTCATTGATTGGTGGTAGTTAAATACGATTTCTTCTTAAACAAAAGGTTGCCATAGTTGCAAAAATTAAAACTCGTCCTTAACATTTTATCTGAGAAGCAACTTGAATAAAGAACCTCAACCTAAAAAAAAAAAAAAAAAAAACCAAAACACAGAAGAAGAATCGCAACCTAAATTTGAAACTTAGGAACTGCCTAAATCAGAACTGAAGGCAGACCAGTACCAGATGCTACGTGGAGGCGGCGTTGGTTTGTATCATAAGTGCTGTTCCCATCCTGTTTTGGAGTTGAAACTGGAGAAGGGTATGGACCCAAGGACAACAGTTATCGAAAGAAACCAAGGCTGCCAGGGAGATGGGGCGGCGGAGGCATTCTGTTCCAGGCACTATCTCCATGGCACTGAGAGGACCAAGGCCCTCATTCTACAGCCAAGGAGATAGAGGCTCAGAAAGATAAAATGTGCTTGTCATCCAGCTAGCAGAGCCAGATCCCTGGTCTTTCTGATGCTGAAGTCTGTGCTAGAGTCTCCACGTGCCTCTCACCCTCACAGAAGAAGGGAAGCAGACCGTGAACTGGGGTTTGAAACTTGTACCAAGGCCACCACCACTGAGAGCAAGAGAGGCTCTCAGACACAAAACAGGCAGAGACAGAGTGGGGAGGTGGACAGGGGCGCCTGGGACTTCGACTCCTGAGTAGATAAGACACAGGACACAGGCAACATTTGGGACCTACTTGTACCAAAAAAACTATTCATTGCTAATCTGAAATGCAAATTGAACTGGCCATTTTGGATTTTTATTGGCTAAATCTGCCACCCTATTCCTGAGTATCTTTTGTGTCTGGTTAGTTTGAGTCACAGGTAGAGTCTTGAAATTGTCCTCAATAAGCAATTGTTTATATGTGTGATATATGTTTATATGGCTCCTATATGGTATAAACAGCAGATAGGGGGTGAAAGGGGATAAAACATTCTCAGACCTGCTGAGGGTCACATTCTGTGACCCAGTCTTAGGGAGCCAAGAGTGTGTTTGTTTGCAAAGATGAGTAAGAATACAAGGCCGTGTCTAAAATGTCAATGGGCACATAGATATGTGGGATCTTGTTAAGACACAGGTTAAATTCAGCAGGTCTAGGACTGGGCTTGAGACTCTACATTTCAGCTCCCAGGGGCTGCCCACTCTGCTGGCCTAGGACTGCACTTCAGTGATATGCGTGAACCATGTGGGTCGTTCAAAGCACTCGGCAGATGGAGCCATTCATACCGCGATGAGCAGGAGGCAGTGGGGGCCTATGGCTGAAGTCTCAAGAATTGATGCTTCAGACCCATCTGCTGTGTTCTGCCACAATTACAGTCAGGCTGTTGGGCTTAATCATTCATTTTTGGCAACAGACACACACAGCACCATTCAGCCAGAACTGTTGAACCGGGGATGTTCTCTCTTTTCTGTCAGAATTTCTGCAGTGGTCACACTGAGCACTTGTGGGCTGCTGGGGCAGAACATTTATGTTCCCACAGATACCTGTGTTAAAAGATGCAGAGAACTCATTTCATGTTTCTGCCTCTAAAGTAAAGGGACCCCTTTCCCACAATCCCACTTTTCAATGCTTAATTCTTTTTGAGTTACAGGGAGCAGGACTGAACTGTGGGGCCAGACCTACAGAAGCTGCTAAGGGTCAGACCCTCCTGCGGGAGGTCCAGAAAGGCATTTGGGAGCAGAGAGGCTTCCCTGCCCAGGACCAGCCATGAGGCTGCCATGGATAATGCGTCTCTGTTCTTTTTGCCCTCCCACCTCATATTCGGCCAACTGGGAGGCAAATGTCATCTTCAGTTCTCTACCCCGTCCAGGTTTGGAAGGAGAGAAAAACTGAAATTTATGAAGCCTGAATTCATCATTGCATTTACACACTTGTCCAATTTTTAATTTTTGTTAAATTCATTTGTGTGAATAAGCATCTGTCTTTAGAGTTTTTAGACAACCGGATGCTGCAAGGGTATCTTCTTACTTTTCTTAATGTGGATGCCCTGATTAAACAGAAGGTGATTTTGGAAACTGTTCAGATAATCTTTCATGTGAAAAATGCTTTGTAATTCCATTTCCCAGGAAAGACTGACTGGGGCTGCCCTCCCTTTTGGCAAATGTGTCCCTGGAGGTATCATCCACTTCACTGAACTCCAGCATTCCTTCCAAACTCTGACTTTTCTGTCTGCTTGTTTCACACCTGAGTACCTAAAGCCATTCTCTATGATGCCTTCTGGAAATAATAAATGCAGCTAAATTGTAGTTGTAAATTCGACCACAAAGATCTAAAAGGAAAAACACTCCAATTAAACTGGATTATGAGATTCTTTTGCAATTGTAAAGGGACAACAAAGGCATTTAGACTATTGGGAAAGAGCAGCTACTTCTAGGTGTACATTGCAGCTCTGTGAATAGGTGATCCAGCTTGAAGTGGAACTTGGGGGGCATTCTCCACACCTCTATTCACTGTACTGGTTCCTTGTCACTCACAGTCTAATGACAATGCAGATATCTTCCAATCCTTATGCCTCTTCTGCTACTGAGATTGACAACAAGCATTCCTAGGCTAGGCAGATCAAGATTCTTTTCAACCTCTTATTTGCCCTATGACTGCGAAAAATTACTTTAACTTCTCGGGAACCTACCTTCTAAGATAGTTGTTAAGAGGTGGAAACTGTCTGAAATAGAGCTAGACACACAGCAGGCACTGAAAGACAGTAGCTATTATGATTATTGTGTCATTGTAAATAGCAGAGGCAATGGAAAGAGAATTCGAGAAACAGAAGTGGGGATAAGTGAGGTAAGCCAATTGCCCACATATCCTCTGAAAAGGCTACTGTCTCAAGTAAATAGAAATCCAGCCAGAAGCTGACCTCTGTTTACCAGGCAGGAACCAGGGATACCCCAAAGGAGAACAAGCCACATAATCTCCCCCCGAAGAATCCCAAAATTATTATTTCAAATAGATAAGGAGGGGAGCATTCCCAGAAAAGAGAGCCAAACATGTTCTTCTTGACATAAGAGATGCCATCTTGGGCTGAAACCATTTTGTGGTCCAAGCTTAGCCACAATACCCTTGAACAGATTTCCGTGATTAATAATAGGGGAAGTAAATGCAGAAACAAAGGAACAGCAGACAAGAAACAATAATTCAGTGATAAGACACAGTCCCAGTTCCTTCTTAAGGGATAAAATATTACACTTTGATACATTTCTTATAGTTCTGCAAGAACTAAGGCCTCCACCCAGGTGGAAGATGGTATAACTACCTGCTGAGAGCCCAGACTGGTTGGAACCTAAGAAATGATGACGGTGACTTTTGTGTGTGTGGCCATGCTGTGGGGCGTGTGATCTTAGCTCCCCAATCAGGGATTGAACCCATACCCCTTGCCTTGGCAGTGTGGAATCTTAACTATTGGACCCATCTTAACTTAAGCCGTCTTAACTAATAACGGTCTTAACTATTCCCAACATTGCGAAGTCCCGATGTTGATATTTTCTGACCCTCATGATTTCTATCAACTAAAGCCTGGTTTCTGGCAACCTCTGCCCAATTCCACGCTGAATGATCTTCTGCTCAAGCCTCTTCTTGAACATGTATTAGCTTGAACATGTATTAGCCCCTTAGCTTAAAACGTCCATAATATTGCAGTTCAGGGACACACTGCTTTGGGAAAGATCCCTAGTGTTCCAGTGTTCTTACTGGGAGACGCTGCAAGTAATAAATTCTTTCTCCCGGGCTTTCACGTGGTTGTGTCCTTTGGTTTGACACCCACCAAGACGGGAACAACAGATGACCAATCTGTTGTGGTAGTCTGAGCGCGGGTTGGAAAAGAATTTCCAGATGCAGTATTTGAGAAGGGAGTGAGTTTATTAAGAACAAGAAGCAGAGATAATGACAGCACCACAAATGCAGTGGAGGCAGGGAAACCTGACGCATAGGTTATGTGCATGTGTGTTAAGTCCCTTCAATCGTGTCTGAGTCTTTGCAACCCCATGGACTGTAGCCTGCCAGGCTTCTCTGTCCTTAGGATTCTCCAGACAAGAATACTGCAGTGGGTTGCCATGACCTCCTCCAGGGGATCTTCCCGACCCAGGGATTACACTGCCATCTCTTACATCTCCTGCATTGGCTGGTAGGTTCTTTACCACTAGTGCCACCTGGGAAGCCCATGTTAGTTGCTCAGTCATATCCAACTCTTTGTGAGCCCACGAACTGTAGCCCGCCAGGCTCTTCTGCCCATGGAATTTCCTAGGCAAGAATACTGGAGTGGGTAACCACGCCCTTCTCCAGGGGATCTTCCCCACCCAGGGATCAAATCTGGGTCTCCTGCATTGCAAGCAGATTCTTTACCATCTGACCCACCAAGGAAGCCCAGGGAAGCTAGAAGGGTGGCATTAGAAGATTGGTTAGGACGCTATGGGGTGAATACCAGGGTGGGTATTTTTACCTAATTTGGCGTCAGGAAACCTGCTGGTGATGGTCAGGGAGGATTTTGGCATTGGTTACAATGGGGTTCAGTCAGTTCGGAAGATGACTTTGGTTCTGGGCTCTGCATCTGTGGGTTCTGCGTCTTGGTACAAGGCCTTGCACCTGTGACTTCAGTATGGGACTCCACAAAACCTGACTCCAGGTGGGCTCTATTCTTTTAGCTCTAACCCTTGCATTCTATAGCCTGTGCTTAGTCATGCTGGCTCTGCACCGTCTATAAAAGAATGTTGCCTGTAACTTGAAGTACACAGGATAACCCATTCTCAAGGCTCTGACCTTTAAAGTATGATGATTTTCCATTCACATAGATAAAGTTTTAAAGAACAGAGAACATTTGTCTCCTTGGAGATTTATGGGAACACTGTGACCAGACCTACATAGATAGCTGCAAAGGCTTTTACCTCCCTCTCGGGGTCTGGTCAGCACCAAGGAGTTTGCAATCACCAGCCACACTTCCATCCCCCTTTAGTATAAAAGAACCCTGAATTCTAACTCGGATAAGATGGTTCTTTGGGAAACTAGTCCACCATCTTCTGGTCTGCTGGCTTTCCAAATAAAGTCCCTGTTCCTTGCCCCAACACCTCATCTCTAAATTTATTGACTGTTTTGTGGTGAGCAATAGGAACTTGACACATAACAGTAACACCATGACCACTACTAGGAAAATGAATCGGTCCCCTCTTCCTGCTGCTTAAATTTGGCTTCAGTTCATCAGTGCCAAATAGAAGTGCAGAGTCAGAGTTCCGGGTAAGATAGAAAGGAGTAGCTTTTATTGCTTTGCCAAGCAAAGGGGGCCACAGTTGGCTAACACCCTTAAGACTATGTGACCCACCTTGGAGGGGGAAGTGAGTTTTATGGTGTTCAAGGATCAGGGAGTAATCAGCTCATGGATAATTCTTGGATCGATTGGCCACAAGGTAAAGTTTCAAGCATCATCAATTTTCCGATTTCAACCAGTTTTGGGTCTACATTCTTGTGGTCAGCAGTTTTCACCTGGAGGGGTCTGCTTCCTGTAAAAACAATTTAGGAATGTGTGTCAGGCCTTTATCTAATCTTTCAGGGAGCTGTGAGTTTGGGGATTCTGCTATGTGGCAGAATGATAGTCCAAACTGTTACCAGTTCCCTAGTCTAACAGCTATTCTTTGTTTCTACATCTTCCCATTTCCCAATCATTAACTCTTGGCTCAGCATTTTATTTCAAAAGACAAGGACACAGGGGCTTGTCACAGTTTCATTCCCAACCTGGGCCACACGTCTGGAGGACCTGCTTGTTAGAACGCCATCACAGAGGCTGAGCCAAGCAAGGAGGTCCCTGCAGGTCTGGACTCAATGCTATCAGAGACCATGCTGAGAAGTGAGATGGGATGATCGCTGCCCAACAGTATCTGGATCTGTTTTACAATGTGTTTGTGCTTGTGTTTTATGTCATTTGTTGTTAACGTTGGAAGAAAAAGTGTTTTGGCCCTGGCAGGAGCAAGCGGGGCTTCTCATCCTCAACCCAGTCCCAGGTCTGGGAATCTTGGTCCTTGGGCTTCTCAGGGCCTCAATTCCCTCACCTGGGCAGATACAAATGATCATAAGTCTCTTAGAAGGTTGCTGAAGGGATAAAATCATTAATGGATTTAGAGCTCCTGGAAGAGAGCCTGGTCTGCAGAAAATGCCTGGTAAATGTTCCTTTTTCTCATGACCTTTGTCTAGCTGCTGCTGCTGCTAAGTCACTTCAGTCGTGTCCGACTCTGTGCAACCCTATAGATGGCAGCCTACCAGGCTCCCCCGTCCCTGGGACTCTCCAGGCAAGAACACTGGAGTGGGTTGCCATTTCCTTCTCCAATGCATGAAAGTGAAAAGTGAAAGTGAAGTCGCTCAGTCGTGTCCGACTCTAGCGACCCCATGGACTGCAGCCTACCAGGCTCCTCTGTCCATGGGATTTTCCAGGCAAGAGTACTGGAGTGGGGTGCCATGGCCTTTGTCTAGAGCAATCTCTAATCTCGAGGCAGTATAGTTGGACCCTGAGGGACCCTTGATCCCTGATACATCCGTACCTATTTCCTGATCCTGAAATCCCTTTTTGATTGGATAACGCTTTTACCACAGTTAAATATGAGGCATAAAGGACACATTGCAGAGAGAGGTAACGTAAATCTGAGAACTAATTGTGAAGGGGAAAAGGGCTGTAGTTAGAGAATCCAGGAAGAACAGGATCCTAGCTGGCTTCTTCGACATGGATGGCTGTGTGCACAGGGTCCTGCAACCTAGGATCTGTGTCAGCTCCATGGGTCCTGAAACACTGATGCATCCTGTGTCAAGTGCCTCTGGGGGGTCACATAACAGGAGGGAAGTTCACCTTTGTTAAAAACAAACAAGACAGAATTTTCCCTGATAGTCCAGTGGTTAAAACCCCATGCTCCCAATGAAGGGGGCATGGGTTCGATCCCTGGTTGGGGAAACTAAGATCCCATATGTGGCACTGTGCGGCCAAACACAAATAAATAAATAATAAAAACAACCCCCCTCTTCCATCCCTGCAAAAGAACAGGAAAGAAAACAAGACAGCTTTGAAAAGGAATGACATTCTGACACATGTTGCAACATGAATGAACCTTGAGAACATTATGCAAAGTGAAAGAGATCCAAAGGACAAATAATATATGATTTCAGCTGTTACTGAACCAAACTTGGATCTGCTTGCTTTTGAGCAGTAAAGCCAATCTACTGACACTGAGTTGTGGGGAAGAAAAGTGCAGTGCTTATTTTAAGGCACTGGAGGAGTCTAGGATATCTCACGCTCTAAAGGCCTGAACTCCCCAATGGGTTTCAGGGAGGCTTTAAAAAAAATTATTTGGCTGTGCTGGGTCTTAGCTGCAGCACACTGCCTCTCAGTGGTTAAGACTCTGCTCCCAATGCAGGGCACCGGGGTTCGATTCCTGGTCAAGGAAGTAGATCCTAAAGTGAGGCATTTTTAAAAGCCAAGTTGTGTGATCAACTCATGTACAATTTTTGGATTGACTAATGGTAAGATATAGGGTTGTGTCACTGGACAAGGCAATGGCACCCCACTCCAGTACTCTTGCCTGGAAAACCCCATGGATGGAGGAGCCTGGTAGGCTGCAGTCCATGGGGTCGCTAGGAGTTAGACACGACTGAGAGACTTCACTTTCACTTTTCACTTTCATGCATTGGAGAAGGAAATGGCAACCCACTCCAGTGTTCTTGCCTGGAGAATCCCAGGGACGGGGAAGCCTGGTGGGCTGCCGTCTATGGGGTCGCACAGAGTCGGACACGACTGAAGTGACTCAGCAGCAGCAGCAGTGAGGTGCCTAGAATAGGAAAATTCATGGAGACAGAAAACATAATAGTGTTTTCTATTAATAATACTATTAATTTCTATTAGGAATTAATAATTCTAATAATACCACCAGGCTGGGGCAAGGGAGATGGGGAATTATTAATGGGTATACTCACAGAAAACTAGTCAATCTAATCACACCAGGACCACAGCCTTGTCTAACTCAATGAAACTAAGCTATGCCGGTGGGGCAACCCAGGGTAGGCAGGTCATGGTGGAGAGATCTGACAGGATGTGGTCCGCTGAAGAAGGGAATGGGAAACCACTTCAGTATTCTTGCCTTGAGAACCCCATGAACAGTATGAAAAGGCAAAATGATAGGATACTGAAAGAGAAACTGCCCAGGTCAGTAGGGGCCCAATATGCTACTGGAGATCAGTGGAGAAATAACTCCAGAAAGAATGAAGGCATGGAGCCAAAGCAAAAAGAATACCCAGCTGTGGATGTGTCTGGTGATAGAAGCAAAGTCCGATGCTGTAAAGAGCAATACTGCATAGGAACCTGGAATGTCAGGTCCATGAATCAAGGCAAAGTGTAAGTGGGCAAACAAGAGATGGCAAGAGTGAATGTCGACATTCTAGGAATTAGCGAACTAAAATGGACTGGAATGGGTGAATTTAACTCAGAGGACCATTATATCTACTACTGTGGGCAGGAATCCCTCAGAAGAAATGGAGTGGCCATCATGGTCAACAAAAGAGTCCGAAATGCAGTACTTGGATGCAATCTCAAAAACGACAGAATGATCTCTGTTCATTTCCAAGGCAGACCATTCAATGTCACAGTAATCCAAGTCTATGCCCCAACCAGTAACGCCGAAGAAGCTGAAGTTGAATGGTTCTATGAAGACCTACAAGACCTTTTAGAACTAACACCCAAAAAAGATGTTCTTTTCATTATAGGGGGACTGGAATGTAAAAGTAGGAAGTCAAGAAACACCTGGAGTAACAGGCAAATTTGGCCTTGGAATACAGAATGAAGCAGGGCAAAGACTAATAGAGTTTTGCCAAGAAAATGCACTGGTCATAGCAAATACCCTCTTCCAACAACACAAGAGAAGACTCTATACATGGACATCACCAGATGGTCAACACCAAAATCAGATCGATTATATTCTTTGCAGCCAAAGATGGAGAAGCTCTATACAGTCAGCAAAAACAAGACCAGGAGCTGACTGTGGCTCAGACCATGAACTCCTTATTGCCAAATTCAGACTGAAATTGAAGAAAGTAGGGAAAACCACTAGACTATTCAGGTATGACCTAAATCAAATCCCTTATGATTATACAGTGGAAGTTAGAAATAGATTTAAGGGCCTAGATCTGATAGATAGAGTGCCTGATGGACTATGGAATGAGGTTCATGACATTGTACAGGAGACAGGGATCAAGACCATCCCCATGGAAAAGAAATGCAAAAAAGCAAAATGGCTGTCTGGGGAGGCCTTACAAATAGCTGTGAAAAGAAGAGAAGCGAAAAGCAAAGGAGAAAAGGAAAGATATAAACATCTGAATGCAGAGTTCCAAAGAATAGCAAGAAGAGATAAGAAAGCCTTCTTCAACGATCAGTGCAAAGAAATAGAGGAAAACAACAGAGTGGGAAAGACTAGGGATCTCTTCAAGAAAATCAGAGATACCAAAGGAACATTTCATGCAAAAATGGGCTCGATAAAGGACAGAAATGGTATGGACCTAACGGAAGCAGAAGGTATTAAGAAGAGGTGGCAAGAATACACAGAAGAACTGTACAAAAAAGATCTTCACGACCCAGATAATCATGATGGTGTGATCACTGACCTAGAGCCAGACATCCTGGAATGTGAAGTCAAGTGGGCCTTAGAAAGCATCACTACGAACAAAGCTAGTGGAGGTGATGGAATTCCAGTTGAGCTATTCCAAATCCTGAAAGACGATGCTGTGAAAGTGCTGCACTCAATATGCCAGCAAATTTGGAAAACTCAGCAGTGGCCACAAGATTGGAAAAGGTCACTTTTCCTTCCAATCCCAAAGAAAGGCAATGCCAAAGAATGCTCAAACTACCGCACAATTGCACTCATCTCACACGCTAGTAAAGTAATGCTCAAAATTCTCCAAGCCAGGCTTTAGCAATATGTGAACCGTGAACTTCCTGATGTTCAAGCTGGTTTTAGAAAAGGCAGAGGAACCAGAGATCAAATTGCCAACATCCGCTGGATCATGGAAAAGGCAAGAGAATTCCAGAAAAACATCTATTTCTGCTTTATTGACTATGCCAAAGCCTTTGACTGTGTGGATCACAATAAACTGTGGAAAATTCTGAAAGAGATGGGAATACCAGATCACCTGATCTGCCTCTTGAGAAATTTGTATGCAGGTCAGGAAGCAACAGTTAAAACTGGACATGGAACAACAGACTGGTTCCAAATAGGAAAAGGAGTTCATCAAGGCTGCATATTGTCACCCTGTTTATTTAACTTATATGCAGAGTTGCTGCTGCTACTGCTGCTAAGTCGCTTCAGTCGTGTCCGACTCTGTGCGACCCCATAGACGGCAGGCCATCAGGCTCTGCCGTCCCTGGGATTCTCCAGGCAAGAACACTGGAGTGGGTTGCCATTGCCTTCTCCATTGTGTGAAAGTGAAAAGTGAAAGTGAAGTCGTCCGACCCCATGGACTGCAGCCTACCAGGCTCCTCCATCCATGATTTTCTAGGCAAGAATACTGGAGTGGCTTGCCAGTACATCATGAGAAATGCTGGACTGGAAGAAACACAAGCTGGAATCAAGATTGCCAGGAGAAATATCAATAACCTCAGATATGCAGATGACACCACCCTTATGGCAGAAAGTGAAGAGGAACTAAAAAGCCTCTTGATGAAAGTGAAAGAGGAGAGTGAAAAGGTTGGCTTAAAGCTCAACATTCAGAAAACGAAGATCATGGCATCTGGTCCTATCACTACATGGGAAATAGATGGGGAAACAGTGGAAATAGTGTTAGACTTTATTTTTCTGGGCTCCAAAATCACTGCAGATGGTGACTGCAGCCATGAAATTAAAAGATGCTTACTCCTTGGAAGGAAAGTTATGACTAACCTAGATAGCATATTCAAAAGCAGAGACATCACTTTGCCAACAAAGGTTTGCCTAGTCAAGGCTATGGTCTTTCCTGTGGTCACGTATGGATGTGAGAGCTGGACTGTGAAGAAGGCTGAGCGCCGAAGAATTGATGCTTTTGAAATGTGGTGTTGGAGAGGACTCTTGAGAGTCCCTTGGACTGCAAGGAGATCCAACCAGTCCATTCTGAAGGAGATCAGCCCTGGGATTTCTTTGGAGGGAATGATGCTAAAGCTGAAACTCCAGTATTTTGGCCACCTCATGCGAAGAGTTGACTCATTGAAAAAGACTCTGATGCTGGGAGGGATTGGGGGCAGGAGGAGAAGGGGACGCCAGAGGATGAGATGGCTGGATGGCATCACTGACTCGATGGATGTGGGTCTGAGTGACCTCTGGGAGTTGGTGATGGACAGGGAGGCCTGGCGTGCTGCGATTAATGGGGTCGCAAAGAGTCGGACACAACTGAGCGACTGATCTGATCTGATCTGATCTGATACGGTTTCAGTTTGGGGATGATTAAAATTTTCTGCGAATGGATAATGGTGATGGTCCTGATTCTCTGTATGCTGAGGCCCAAACAAATAAACAAAAATAGGCTTTAACTGCAATAGGGGAGATTCATAGCCACCCAGAGGAGACATTCTCATTTGTCAAATTTCCAGACTCCTGAAACGGGAGAGTGAGGTTGGTACCAGGATCTCTAACCAGCATCCCCTAGGGGAAAGGACAGGGACCCACAAGGCCCTGCCCTCTGTCTCTGGGGACAGGCTGAGTCCACAACCTTCACTTGCCCTTCTCTTTCTGTCCGAAGCTAAGACTAACAGGTATGGGGGGAGAAGAGGTAGGATCTTGAATGTTTCTCGAGGGGTCATTGTGATCTCCAAAGCTCACTTGCTTGGGCATCCAGTTACCCTACTAGCTTGTGTAGCAGGCCCTGGGCCCACAGAGAGCCCTGTAAAGAAGGAATTACAACAAAGACATGAAGTTACACTTAATGGGATTACCACGCAATGAAAATGAAAATTGCTTTGGCATCAAGGCTGAACTTTTGTCAGTACCTTAGGGGTACATGCCATATTGGGCTCAAGCCTAGGGCTTGTGTTCAAAACCCATGAAACAAAACCAGCTTGGAGCCATGGGAACCCAACCACATGATGCTCTGCTTCTCAAGGCAGGTGCCAGGACAAGGAGTGAGGACCCAGGAAGTGGTTGTTTTTAAAAACAATCTAATGAGGAAAGGATTTTATCTTTCAGTGTAAAAACCTTCCAAATAGAATTACTTATCAAGACCATGCAATGATCATTAAAAGAAACTGGGTCATAGTTTTGAATATTCCCCAAATAATTTCTTTTTCTTTTTCCTTAATTTCTATTAGGTCAGACTCTTGGCTTTGGCAGAAGTCAGAGGAAAAAGTTATCCCACACACACAGGGCCAGGCTTCTACTGAGTACCCATCATTCCCTCTCTTCTTCACCATCTTTTGGCCATGGCTGCCCAGACTGGGGACGAGAAGGGGGCCATTTGCTAAATGTGATCCCTAGGTTGAGCTTTGACTGACAGGGAGCAGGGTCTTAAGCTCCACCCTGACTGGGCAGGGCTGCTGACTGGCCTGGGATGTCATAACTGATAAGCAGTCTGTCCTCTGAATGGGCAGGAGGAAAGGATGGGACAGTGTGTAGCATGGGAATGGTCATGTCCTATGGTGGTCCTGAGGAAACCACAAGAAGTCTAATGAGTCATTAAGTCATTTCACAAGTAAGGTCATGTACCGAGGTGTACACGTAGAAAGAGATCCAGTGTGTAGCCTGGGCAGACATCCCAGTAGCAGTTTAGGGCTCGTAAACTTGTGTACCCGAAGTCATTGACGGGGCCCTGCTCCAGAACAGAGACTCCCGTCCCCACCGGGAAGGCTTGGAACATCACCCTAAATAGCTCTTCATCCCTCTCTCAACAGAGCTCTGGACTGGGGTTGAGTTTCAAATTTCACAACTTGGGAACTTAATAATCACCTTTAAAGAAAGTATATCAAGGCTAGGGAAACTTTGGGTCAATTTGTATAATTATTCATCGGTTATGTTTCCATGTGGCTCAGACGGTAAAAAATCTGCTTGCCAGTGAGGGAGGTCCAGGTTCAATCCCTGGGTCAGGAAGATCCCCTGGAGAAGGGAATGGCAACCCACTCCAGTATTCTTGCCTGGAGAATCCATGGACAGAGGTGCCTTGTGGACTACATACAGTCCACGGGGTCACAAAGAGTCAGACATGACGAGCAACTAGATTAACTAACATTGCCTCTAATCTCAGTGTCACTATAGTTGGAATTGTTCAACCAAGGAAAAACCTAGCCTCAGGTGTCTCTGTTAAGTGGAATAAGGTTGCTAACTGTCCATGATTTTTTCATGGCTGCAAAATATTTTCTGGACCCTCTCTGTCCCCCATGTTTCCTCTTAGGATTAACTAGTGTCACGATCATCTTACTCCTTATTTGTCATTTGCCACTTTTTTCTGTCCCCAGTATTCAGAATCATTGTGGGTGTTGGGGAGATCCTGCCCTCTCAAATCACCACTCACTGGCTTCCCTTGTGGTTCAACTTGTAAAGAATCTGCCTGCAATGTTGGAGACCTGGGTTCGATACCTGGGTTGGGAAGATCCCCTGGAGAAGGGAAAGGCTACCCACTCCAGTGTTCTGGCCTGGAGAATTCCATGAGGTCACAAAGAGTCGGACACGACTGAGCGACTTCACTTTCACTTTTCACTTTCATGCATTGGAGAAGGAAATGGCAACCCACTCCAGTGTTCTTGCCTGGAGAATCCCAGGGGCGGGAGAGCGTGGTGGGCTGTGGTCTATGGGGTCACACAGAGTTGGACACGACTGAAGCGACTTAGCAGCAGCAGCAGCAGCAGATGCAGACAGCAAGAACAGTGCCCTCTGTAGGCCTCTGCCTGAAGAATTTTATATCAGGGTGTGTTGACCGTGTTAATCACTCAGTTGTGTCTGACTGAGAAGGCAGATTGTTAACTACCTGAGCCGTCAGAGAAGCTCTTGTTTTTGTTTTTTTTTTTTTCATATCAACTTCCTCTTTATTTACTCAGAATAGTAATTCAATAAAAGTTGTAACCATCATCCACAATTGAAGAGCTTAAAAATTTATCACACATCAGAATGGCTTTTTTTTTAAAATTGCATTTACTTGACATTTATTGCTGAAGACAATATGGTTTTGTTCTTTTTGGACATGTTACTCCTAGAATCTACACTTAGATTACTTAGAATCTACACTTAGATTGCTCCTAGAATCTACACCACTTGCTTTGTTTCGTGACAGGAGCCAATGCTGCAATTGGTTCATTAGTCTGCCGTCGTAAGACTGCTGCCTTTAGAACTGCAAGATGTTCCTGACAACCTCAACATAGTGGCTATCCGGGGGCGGCTTCCTCTGACTCCCAGGCTGCAGGAACTTCTTAATGGTAGGAATGTTGCTGATTCTTGTCTTAAATTCCTGAAATGAGAAATAGTAAAATCAGGCTCTTAAGAGCAGTCACAGCCTTTAAGGGAGCCCAAAACTTTGTTACAAGAGGTAGAAAGCTTAGATCCTCAATTGGTGAGGCCTAGAATATTGAATCCAAATCAATCCCTTGAAACATGTTTGCTGGGTATTTCTGAGAAAGTAAATACTCCTTGGAAGAAAAGTTATGACCAACCTAGATAGCATATTCAAAAGCAGAGACATTACTTTGCCCACAAAGGTCCATCTAGTCAAGGCTATGGTTTTTCCAGTGGTCATGTATGGATGTGAGAGTTGGACTGTGAAGAAAGCTGAGCGCTGAAGAATTGATGCTTTTGAACTTTGGTGTTGGAGAAGACTCTTGAAAGTCCCTTGGACTGCAAGGAGATCCAACCATTCCATTCTGAAGGCGATCAGCCCTGGAATTTCTTCGGAAGTAATGATGCTGAAGCTGAAACTCCAGTACTTTGGCCACCTCATGGGAAGAGTTGACTCATTGGAAAAGACTCTGATGCTGGGAGGGATTGGGGGCAGGAGGAGAAGGGGGCAACAGAGGATGAGATGGCTGGATGGCATCAATGACTCCATGGACGTGAGTCTCAGTGACCTCCGGGAGCTGGTGATGGACAGGGAGGCCCGGCGTGCTGCGATTCATGGGGTCGCAAAGAGTCGGACACGACTGAGCGACTGAACTGAACTGAACTGAATACAACTGCAGGCCTGTTTGGCATAAGTGAAATTTTCTTAGTGAAAAGTCATTGACACCATTAGGTAGTGCATATCAATAACTCTAGAAATTCATATTTTTTGAAGTATCAGTTCCTTTCTAGAAATTAATTATAAGAGAATAAGTAAGAGTGTGAGATAACTATAAGAATGTTACCACAATGAAAAACTGGAAATAATTTATATTTCTTGGAAAATAAAACTGTATACAAATTATGTTCTATCCCTAAAAGAAATAGGTCAGTAATTTAAAATGATATTTTATATATAAAAGAAAAGAGGAAGATCCCTGTATTGACAGGGATTGTACTGCATTGCATTGTTTAGTTTTAAAAAAAATAGCCCAGGGCAGAACATACTATACACAATTTTCCATTTTGTGTGTGGGAGGAGGGGAGACAAATATTCATATTTCCTTGTATCTGTATAAACACTGGACGGGCATACAGGAGCCAATAAAAGAGATTATAGAGGTGAGAATGTAGGAGGGCAGTGGTGAGAATGAAATTTCATTTTATAAGTTCTGATTTTTCAAAAAGATGTGACTCTACTGCCTAATAAAAGTAAAAGAAAAGAAAATGAGATTGCAGAAGAATATGCATTGACTGTAAATATGATAAATGAAAAAAATGTTAAAAGCAGGCCACAAAACAATATTTAGCATGATGCCATTTGGGGGAAAAATGTAAAATAAGAGGTCGGGGAGTCTAATGCAGAACCGTTAAGTTGGTAGGATTATAGGTCTTTTTTTGCAGGGGGAGGTTTATACAAATGTCTTATGTACTTTTTTTTGTTATTAAAAAATGTTGCTCTGGAACTTCCCTGTTGGTCCGGTGGTTAAGATTTTGCACTTGCACTGCAAAGGCACAGGTTCGATCCCTGGTTGGGGAACTGAGATCCCACATGTTGTGTGGCAAAGCCAAAAAAATAAAAAATGCTATTCTTGAAGTACAAAACCTATGGTCACCTATTAGAGAAAATCTTTGTAAGGAACTGAAACAGAAGCTAGATAAGGTCTGGCAGTGTCAGGATTCGGAGAGAGGTCTGAGGACTAGCAGTGCAGCAGGAGAGAGGCAGGCACACAGACACACACACACACACACCTTTATGTGTGTGTTAGTCGCTCAGTCGTCCTGAATGAGCAGAGGCGGTACCCTCTGAGCAGAGGCTCTGAGCAATTGAGGGCCTGCATAGCATCAGGTGTTCAAGCTGTATTTAGAAAAGGCAGAGGAACCAGAGATCAAATTGCCAACATCTGTTGGATCATTAAAAAGCAAAAGAGTTCCAGAAAAACACATCTACTTCTGCTTTACTGACTATGCCTTTGACTGTGTGGATCACAACTATGGAAAATTCTTCAAGAGATGGGAATACCAGACCACCTGACCTGCCTCCTGAGAAATCTGTATGCAGGTCAAGAAGAAACAGTTAGAACTGGACTTGGAACAACAGACTGGTTCCAAATCAGGAAAGGAGCACATCAAGACTGTATATTATCACCCTGTTTATTTAACTTATATGCAGAATACATCATGAGAAATGCTGGACTGGATGAGGCACAAGCTGAAATCAAGATTGCTGTGAGAAATATCAATAACCTCAGATATGCAGATGACACCACACTTATGGCAGAAATCAAGGAAGAACTAAAAAGCCTCTTGATGAAAGTGAAAGAGTAAAAAAGTTGGCTTAAAACTCAACATTCATAAAATGAAGATCATGGCATCTGGTCTCATCACTTCATGGTAAATAGATGGGGAAACAATGGAAACAGTGACAGACATTATTTTGTGGGGCTCCAAGATAGCCATGAAATTAAAAGATGCTTGCTCCTTGGAAGAAAAGTTATGACCAACCTAGACAGCATATTGAAAAGCAGAGACATACTTTGCCAACAAAGGTTCGTCTAGTCAAGGCTATGGTTTTTCCAGTAGTCATGTATGGATGTGAGAGTTGAACTATAAAGAAGCTGATCACTGAAGAATTGATGCTTTTGAACTGTGGTGTCAGAGAAGACTCTTGAGAGTCCCTTGGGCTGCAAGGAGAGCCAACCAGTCCATCCTAAAGGAAATCAGTCCTGAATATTCATTGGGAGGACTGATGCTGGAGCTGAAACTCCAATACTTTGGCCACCTGATGTGAAGAACTGTCTCATTGGAAAAGACCCTGATGCTGGGAAAGATTGAGGGCAGGAGGAGAAGGGAATGACAGAGGATAAAATGGTTGGATGGCATCACCAACTCAATGGACGTGAGTTTGAGTAAGCTCTGGGAGTTGGTGATGGACAGGAAAGCCTGGCGTGCTGCAGTCCATGGAGTCGCAAAGAGTCGGACACAACTGAGTGACTGAACTGACTGAATAGATAGCATCAGGGGAAGGAAAGGGGACAAAGTGGTCTGGTGGGAGCTGGAGAGGAAAACAACACGAGCAGACCCATCAGCCAGGAAAAACACTCAAAGCACCACAAAAAAAGGAAAGCATTAAATGTTCATGGTAGAAATCAAAATCTTATTTCTCCCTCCATAAGGTTTTATTTCCTAATCATCCTATTCTGTGAGCAGGAGACAATTACCAAAAGGAGTGAAGTAATGATTTTTAAAATAGCCTTTTTAACTTTCTTTTGAGATTGGCCTGGGGGCGTATTTTGTTTCAGTCTTTGTGTCTGTTCATGTTTCCCTGGACTCTGGGTGGATGCTAAAACTCTACCTTTAGCAGAGGGAAATCGGAAAGAACAGAAGCATCAAGTTCTTCCATCATTAAAATAGCTTCCAGGAGCTGTATGTCTGCCCAGCTGAATTTGTTGCCAACGAGAAAATCCTCTCCATGGTCTTTCAAAATCTGCAGAAAGAAAAATAAAGAGTATCAAATAAAACTAAAGACTATTTTGCCTGGCTAAACACTTAACAAAAGCATGGGGGTTTTTGTACAGATCAAATTTACTTAAGAATCTTTTTCTTGATAATCTCCAAGAACGCTTGCAAGGATAGAATGAAACTAACACCTTTACGTGTGTGTGTGTGTGTGTGTGTGTGTGTGTGTTAGTCACTCAGTCGTGTCTGACTCTTTGGACCCCGTGGACTGTAGCCTACTAGGCTCCTCTGTCCATGGAATTCTCCAGGCAAGAATACTGGAGTGGGTAGCCATTCCCCTCTCCAGGGAAGCTTTCTGACCCAGGAAGATTGCTAGATCGAACCCACATTTGTGAGAATCACATGACTGAGTGACTAACACCCTTATACATTGCCATAATCCACACAATCTTCTTGGAAATTTGACAGTGATGATCAAGACAATTTGGGTGGTGAAGTGCTGGAGTGGAACTCCTGTTGTGAGCCTAGAGCTGGCTGAGTAAAACTGTACCCACCAGCATAGAAGACATAAAGGCCATAATGAACTAGAATCTGGCTACTACACCACAGATAAGGTACCAGTGGGATACCAGAAGCTCAAACATGAGCCTTTTCACCATCCAGTGAAAAATGAATATAAAAATTCCTCAGGTGCTGCTTTGAGTAGCAGATGTAAAAAACACAGGTTTATTCCATAAATAAGGAACAAAGGTAAATTTGTTGTTATTCAGTCGCTCAGTCATGTCCAATTCTTTGTGACCCCATAGACTGCAGCATGCCAGGCTTCCCTGTCCTTCACCACCTCTTGGAGTTTTCTCAAACTCATATCCATTGAATAGATGATGCCATCCAAGCTTCCTATCCTCTGTCATCCCCTCCTCCTCCTGCCCTAACTCAATGTTTCCCAGCATCAGGGTCTTTTCCAATGAGTCTGCTCTTTGCATCAGGTACTTTCAATACCAAAGTATTGAAGCTTCAGCTTCAGCATCAGTCCTTCACTGCCCTTGGTTTATTCCAATTTTGTTTGGTTAGAGGTTCCATAATTTTACGTCATTTATTTGGGAATCCTTATTAAAGTTTTGGTCCAAATGCAGTACAGCACTAACACAGCTTCTGCCTTTTAAGACGTCACTCTTTACTCTTATCAACATTAGGGAATGTCACTGTCCCCCGATCCCTGCAGCCTGGGAGGTAGACCAGGGGACTTGCTGCGCTGTGTACGCCCCTCCCCCAATTCTCGCCCGTCCCCCACCCCCACTGCCGCCTGGACTCAGAGGGAGGACCCGGGGGGCCGGGACTTGGGAGGATCAACCTCGTGGATGTCAGCCCCGCCCTGCTCCCCGGAGGATCTGAGCTCCCAGCTGTCGGAGACGTTCATGCTGGGCCTCACTGGCTACGGCCAAACTGGATCCCCGCACCCTACCTTTTCAAAGACGGGGAAGTACCGGGTTTTAGCTTTCTTCACGACTAAAGCCAGGCTCTCCTCTTTTTCCTGCGGGGGTTTGAACGCAGCCAGCGCCACCATCAGCATGAGGTCCAGGGTGCCGTCGGCGTACATGTCGATCCTGACAAAACAGCGGAACTCTCAATCCAAGAGAAACCTTTGTGTGAGGGGTTTCCTGATCCACTACTTTTTTTTTTTTTTTTTTTTTTTGGTGTGACTAGCAAATATGGAAAACTCAGCAGTGGCCACAGAACTGGAAAAGGTCAGTTTTCATTCCAATTCCAAAGAAAGGCAATGCCAAAGAACGCTAAAACTACCGCACAATTACACTCATCTCACACGCTAGTAAAGTAATGCACAAAATTCTCCAAGTCAGGCTTCAGGAATATGTGAACCATGAACTTCCAGATGTTCAAGCTGGTTTTAGAAAAGGCAGACGAAGCAGAGATCAAATTGCCAACATCCGATGATGGATCATTGAAAAAGCAAGAGACTTCCAGAAAAACATCTATTTTTGCTTTATTGACTATGCCAAAGCCTTTGACTGTGTGGATCACAATAAACTGGAAAATTCTGAAAGAGATGGGAATACCAGACCACCTGACCTGCCTCTTGAGAAACCTGTATGCAGATCAGGAAGCAACAGTTAGAACTGGACATGGAACAAAAGACTGGTTCCAAATAGGAAAAGGAATACGTCAAGGCTGTATATTGTCACCCTGCTTATTTAACTTACATGCAGAGTACATCATGAGAAAGAGGAAGCACAAGCTGGAATCAAGATTGTTGGGAGAAATATCAATCACCTCAGATATGCAGATGACACCATTTTTATGGCAGAAAGTGAAGAACTAAAGAGCCTCTTGATGAAAGTGAAAGAGGAGAGTGAAAAAGTTGGCTTAAGCTCAACATTCAGAAAACTAAGATCATGGCATCCGGTCCCATCACTTCATGGCAGATAGATGGGGAAACAGTGGAAACAGTGGCTGACTTTATTTTTCTGGGCTCCAAAATCGCTGCAAGGAAAGTTATGACCAACTTAGACAGCATATTAAAAAGCAGAGACATTACTTTGTCAACAAAGGTCCGTCTAGTCAAGGCTATGGTTTTTCCAGTGGTCATGTATAGATGTGAGAGTTGGACTATAAAGAAAGCTGAGCGCCGAAGAATTGATGCTTTTGAACTGTGGTGTTGGAGAAGACTCTTGAGAGTCCCTTGGACTGCAAGGAGATCCAACCAGTCCATCCTAAAGGAGATCAGTCCCGGGTGTTCATTGGAAGGACTGATGCTTAGGCTTTACCTCCAATACTTTGGCTCCCTCATGCGAAGAGCTGACTCATTGGAAAAGACTCTGATGCTGTGAAAGACTGAGGGCAGGAGAAGAGGACAACAGAGGATGAAATGGTTGGATGGCATCACCGACTCGATGGACATGGGTTTGGGTGGACTCCAGGAGCTGGTGATGGACAGGGAGGCCTGGCGTGCTGCGGTTCATGAGATCGCAAAGAGTTGGACATGACTGAGTGACTGAACTGAACTGAACTGAGATACTGGAACAGATGACTTATTTTTTTTAAATTATTGAAGTATAATTGATTTACAGTATTGTGCTAGTTTCAAGTGTACAGAAAAGTGATTCAGTTATAAGTACATAAGATATATTTATTTTTTCCTTATAGGTTATTACAAAATATTGAGTATAATTTGTGATAGGTCCCCTGAATAGGTCCCCGACCACAAATCCAGGAAAATTTTTACTGTTGCAAGTCTTCATTTTAAGTTTACTCATTTCCTGTAAAACTGCGCTATTCCTGGGAGAAAGAACCCAGCCATGCTCAGCCAGGCCTAGCACAGTGCATAGCACAGAGTGGATCCCTGTGGTGTAGAAATGCAAAAAAAAAAGGCCACAGATCTTCACTCTTCAGTATTTGTGGTAAAGCTTGGCAGCTCTTCCATTAGTAGATGGGGTCTGCTGCTTGGGCTGACCTCATGACTCGATTTGACCACTAGAATGAGGTCCCAGTTCTGAGCCCAGAAGCTAACAGCCTGTGTGCTTTCACACTTTCTGAGAACCCTAACTGGCTGCAATCAGAACAAGCTCGGGAAGAGAGGACAAGAGACAGGTGGCCACTTGCTCACCAACTGATGGTCAGCCAGCACCCCAACCAGATTCTCCTTGCTGACTACCAGGTGACCACAGACCTAGGAGTGAGTCCAGCCAAGATACATCAAGCCTGGCCTGAAATTGCTGACACCCAGATGACCCGTTGACTGGTGGCATTGTTTAGTCACTCGGTCGTATCCAACTCTTTTGCGACCCCATTGACTGTAGCCTGCCACACTTCTCTGTCTATGGGATTTCCTAGGCAAGAATTCTGGAGTAGGTTGTCATTTCCTTCTCCAGGGGATCTTCCTGGCCCAAAGATCAAACCCAAGTCTCCTGTTATTGGCAAGCAGATTCTTTACTGAGCCACCAAGGCTTCCCCCGTAGACCAGTGAGCAGTAACAAGTCCTTGCTGACTTAAGTCCCTGGGCTTCAGGGTGACATGTTATACAGCATTGTTTGCAGTAATAGGTCACTGATATAATGCTCAATATTTGTTTGCTGAGTCAGTCATTGCCACCGTTGTGCAGAGTTGTTTATGAGATCATTTTATGAAAACACACTTTGTTAGGAGTGGGGAGAGAATATGAGAATGTCGAATGCAAACCGCTGTGAAGAGTAGAAGGGGCGTCCAGGTATGCCCAAGACATACCGGGGTAGCACAGGCATCTCCCCTTGTCTCCTTGTCTCCTCCCCTTCCTCCAGGCTGAAAGGCTGCATCTGATCTGGGTCTCCGGAAGACCCAGGAAGACAGAGCTTGGAGAAGAACCAAGTATTGGCACGGGCACTCTGGTACCTGACTGTCTCCTTCGGGTCCTTCCCATGCAGGTTGTACTTGGCAGCAAGGTAGCTGAGGATGGCTCTTGTCTGTGTCAGCTCCATTCCATCGATTTCAACCAGAGGCACCTGGCCAAAGAGCAGGCATCCGTCTGTGGTTTGAGCAAAGAGATTAGGTTAAGAGACTCTCCCTCCATGGTTGTGGTCAGCCTGCAGGAGGGTCCACTTCTAATTTTGTTGAATGAGTCTTAGTTTTCATCCAAAGGGGTGAGTTTAAGACCCCAGGTGTTGAGGAAATGCCCACCATTTGTTTCATGGAAAATGTGAGATTTGCTTGATAGGTTCATGGGTTTTTGCACGTTGGTTAATCACGGTTATTTAAGGCTTTCTACTTGTTCTGACTGTATTATAGTATTGGTGTTTTTGATTTTCAAAGTTTCAGGTGTATAAGAATCACCTGGAAGAGGTGGTTGTTAAAAATACTCACCTCACCCGTCAGATACTCTGATTCAGGGATGGAGTCTGAATTCTTTAAAAAGTACAACTAGGTCTGCACGGCAATGGGATGGATGTGACAGCAAGAACCCAGGTCCCAGGCCCACATGTCAGCTTTGGCCCTTCAAGCCCTGTGACTTTAAGTAAATGACTTATCTGAGCTCCAGTTTCCTTTTCTCTAAAATAGCTATAATATCCATCAAGCAGGATTTTGAAAAGATGAAACATCATAAGTAAAACACTGAATACTGTCAACAATCAAGGTTCAGTAAAATCAAATTTTTCTTCTTTCTGAGTGAACTGCCTGTATAAATAATGCATTTAAAGATGTACTTTTTCATGGGGTCTTGAAGGAATAAATAGCCTTTAAATTTTCATTAACACCTGTACATTACTGAGAATAAGGAATTTTACCCAGAATAGGAGTCAGATTTCACTAGTGCACTGGCAAAGGCCACAGTTAATTTCCCCAGCTTCCAATAATTGACCTTATGAGACGTGGGAACGTGGTGGCAGAGAGCTAGCACAGGCACCACTGGCAGCTTTCCAGGAAGCCAGTGTTCCTGTCTTGTGGGGGTGATGGAGGACTTCAGACACGTCTTTAACTTCTCTGAGCCTGTTTTCTGATCTGTAACAGTGGCCTGCCCATTTTACTGAGTTTCTTTGGGCAAGATGATACTTCAGAAATATCAATAATATTTTCAGTGGAGAGAGTACTAAACCTCCATTTCCTGAGACAGTTCTACATTTGTCCAAAACTGAATAAACATCGAAAGCTGAGCTCTATGTTGCTGTTTATGAATGATGCAAACAGCCATTACCAATGATCCCTGCTTCTAGGAGCTGATGATCCTCTTCGGAAGAATTGAAGAAAATCTCAAATCAAGAACACAGGAGAGGACCTTTGAGATCATTTAGTTCAGTCTGTTCATATTACGGACAATGCACTGTGGAGGCCAATGGAGCAAAGTGACTTGCTCGGACCCAGAGGGGACAGCTAAGCCGGCAGAAGGGGGCTTCCTGACTCCCAGTCCAGTGCTCTCTCTGGCTGCCCCGCTCACAGATGGCAGCAATGCCCAGGAGGCTGTCCTCAATAGCCTCACAGACCCAGCGGGGGATGGAGGGTTCCCTAGGATTTCTTGCATTTCTAGGGAATGCTAGGAGTGCTAGGGAAATCGCTAGCATTTCCTGCCAGATTGATCATGGAAGAGTTTATACAACAACATCCATTTATTTATTTAATGCATAGGTATTTAACCACTATTATGTGACTGTCCTTATTTAGAGTAAAATGGGGCAGAAATGACAAGGAAGAGGGGAAGAGGTGCTTCAGAGGGATTCTAGATAATAAAGGTGCTGGATGAAAATTGGGGAAGGGCTAAGCAGGTCTTCCCTCTCCATGAGACTTCCTGGTACTCTGAAGTCAAGACAAGAAAGATTCTCTTATTATATGGCAAGGAGACAGGATGAAAAGAATTGAAGTTTTGCCCAAAGCCATGCAGTTTGTTAATGGCAGGTCTGCTGATGATTCGCTGAAAGTCTTTCTTAAAAAATAATCTGTGGTAATTTCATGACTGCTTATGAGCAACAATAGGGACCCTGGGTTTCCTTAGATTGAAAAAATAACATTATGGCTGTGAGAAGTAGGACTGGAGAAGTATCAGACTTCTCTCTTAGTGGGAGAAAATCGGGGATTTATAGGGATTAAGAACTTCTTCCGAATGTAATCAAATTTGGATCTTTTCTATAGTTTTGATTCTACAGTTGTGGCCTGGTAAAATGATCTCTGTTAATCTGCTAAAACCACTAAGAAAAAGTGAATATGAACCTCGAGAACCAGGGAATATGTTAGATCTAATTCACCCGCCCTTTTGTTCCCTCTCCTCTGGCTCACTGGATCATTGTGGAGAATCCTTAAAGGCTTCTCTGGTGGGATGGGGATTATTGAACCAGTTGGCACTGGATCAACCCAGGCTGTCGCTAAGTCGAGTCCAGAGTCATAACCTACTTGATACATTTTTATGAGGCTAAGGAGGCAGAGCGGATGACACCCTTAGCTCTATGCTGGGGGCACAGTGAACAGTCAGTGTTAGCAATCATGCTGTGTGCCTTTTCTAATGGTTGTCATTCTAGAGTTCTGTGCTGAAACGAATATTTCTGGGAACGTATTTTATTTTCCCATAAGACAACATTGAATAAATCTAGGCTCACCCTTCTGCAACTTCTCATATTGTTCTCTTGTTTCAAGAAATTCTTCTTCAAACTCAAAAAAAAAAAAAAAAAGATACATTGTTATAAACCTAAGGTGAGAGAAAGTTAAAAAATGCTTATAGTATAAAATTCCCAACATCTTCCAGAATGATAATTTTATAAAAATTAGTTTAAAAAATTAGCACCTGTTCAAGAATTTGTTACTGAGAGGATCTGTCCCTCCTTTAAGTGGATAAGTGTGTTTTCATCTCCTGCATAAACATATGTATTCATTTTCAAATAAAAAATCGCCTTGAACCAAAAAAAAAAAAAAGAAAGAAAAGACCACAAAGTTATCAACTACCATGTAGCTGAAAACTCTGTCAGACCATACATGTAAAAGAAGCTTAGGCTAATACGGGACTGGCACCCCTTCTTGGGTGTTTCCTGATTAAAGGATATCCCCAAGCCCCCATTCATATTTTTCCTTGTCCTCATCTTAGCTCTGGCTTCTCTCCAAACTCTTGCCCTCTCCTCCAATTGCCCTCTGATTTCTCCTCTTCTCTTTTTTGCTTCTCTCTCTTCTGCATCCTCCTCCCTCCATATCAGGTCAAGTTAGGCATTTCTTTTTGCTCACATACTCAGTGAAAGGGACCCAAAGATCATTACTCAGGTGGGGGTATGATCATTTACTGATGGAGTTTCCAGAGCTTTTGTGGGACAGAGTGACTTTTTGTACACCAAACCTTGAAATGGGGGTTAAGATAAGGGGAGAAAATAAAGCAAAATAAAGAAGATCCTAAGTCCGTGTTCTAGAGGAGGTGGCATTCAAACAGGGACAAGGGAGTCTACACCTGCATGAAACAGAACAATTCCAAAGCACTTGTAAAAAGTCTATGAAAAAGTCAGAGAGAGGGTTAAGAAAAAATACTGAAGTTAGGAAAAGATCCCTGTGGGGCAGGCCTTTAGGAGAAGGGTCAAGGGGTGGTGGGCAAGATGCAGCTGGGCCTGAGGTTTCAGTGGACAGCCATGGGCAGAACAGGACTGAAATGCTGACCAGAGTTGGAAAGACCCCGGGAAATGAGCTGGTCTCAACTGAGAGAATGATCCAAATGTGAGTCTCTTCTTGTGATCCACCAAGATTATGGCAGAAAGTGAAGAGGAACTAAAAAGCCTCTTGATGAAAGTAAAGAGGAGAGTGAAAAAGTTGGCTTAAACATTCAGAAAATGAAGATCATGGCATCTGGTCCCATCACTTCATGGCAAAAAGATGTGGAAACAGTGTCAGACTTTATTTTTTGGGCTCCAAAATCACTGCAGATGGTGACTGCAGCCATGAAATTAAAAGACATTTACTCCTTGGAAGGAAAGTTATGACCAACCTAGATAGCATATTCTAAAGCAGAGACATTACTTTGCCAACAAAGGTCCGTCTAGTCAAGGCTATGGTTTTTCCAGTAGTCATGTATGAATGTAAGAGTTGGACTGTGAAGAAAGCTGAGCGCCGAAGAATTGATACTTTTGAACTTTGGTGTTGGAGAAGACTCTTGAGAGTCCCTTGGACTGCAGGGGGATCCAACCAGTCCATTCTAAAGGAGACCAGTCCTGGGTATTCATGGGAAGGACTGATGCTGAGGCTGAAGCTCCAGTACTTTGGCCACCTCATGCAAAGAGTTGACTCATTGGAAAAGACTCTGATGCTGGGAGGGATTGGGGGCAGGAGGAGAAGGGGACGACAGAGCATGAGATGGCTGGATGGCATCACTGACTCGATGGACGTGAGTTTGAGTGAACTCTGGGAGTTGGTGATGGACAGGGAGGCCTGGCGTGCTGCGATTCATGGGGTTGCAAAGAGTAGGACACGACTGAGTGACTGAACTGAACTGAAGATCTTTCTAGGCTCAGGAAGCTTCCAGAACACCTCCTAGGCTTCTCCCTTCCTACCCCTGTTTAAGCAGAGGACTATGAGCCCATCTTCACCTCAGGAAGGCAGTTGGAAAGGCAAAGAGTGGATACAGCTTGAAAGGCATCATCCTGACTTTTGAAAGGTGAAGAGGACCACTTCAGTCTCACCAAGATTACCCACCCCCTTCCATTTCCCAATCAGGAACCAACCTCCACACCAGCTGCAGCCAGCAGCCAGCGGATAGACTCCATCCTGCCTCGGCCACGGAAGTACCAGAGCTTGGGTTTGGCCGCCATGACTGCTGGCTTGGGTTTTCTGAAGGGCAAAATAAGAAAATATGTTTAAAAGAACGAACTAGCGCAGACTATATGGTGTATCTCCCCTTAATTCCAAAATTGGTGAAATAAAACTGTTATTTAGGGATGCATACATAGGAGGCAAAAGTATGAAGAGAAGCAAGGAAATAATTATGACAGACAAGATGGTGGTTACCTCTAGTGAGGAGAAATGGGGGCTGTGATTGAATCGGCGTATGGGGATTCTGGGATGCTAATAACATTGGGGGCAAGAGGAGAAGGGGATGACAGAGGATGAGATGGCTGGATGGCATCACTGACTCGATGGACGTGAGTCTGAGTGAACTCCAGGAGTTGGTGATTGACAGGGAGGCTTGGCGTGCTGCGATTCTTTGGGTCGCAAAGAGTTGGACACGACTGAGCGACTCATCTGATCTGATCTGAAACAGAATTAGTAATTAGCCTTTACAATTAATCCTTAAACTGTATAGAAATACTTTTGCACTTTTCTGTGTGTATGCTCTATCTCACAATTTAAGAAATAGGAAAAGAACAAACAAACCAGTTAAGCCCCAAACTGCCCAGCATTACTTGCTAGCCAGGATCCCACTTAAAGTGTCTGCTTATAATAACAAAACTCGCAAGGAAGTAAAAAATCAGAATAACAGTAGTCAGTTTATGATGAGAAACATAACTGTTAATACCCATAATCATATGAAAACAGAGTCACTTGGGTTCTCAATGTCTTGCAGGTTTTTGAAGCCATTTCCCCCACAACCAGCCACTTCTCTGCATTGGATTTACAGTTTAACTCTTGAAGAAGTTTGATTCCTGCTGTCTTGCCACTTTCTGGGCACTGCCTATGTTTGGTTGTCAAGATTCATTCCTTTTAAACTGCCTGGTTAGCTCCTGCATTACAATTTCAAGAGCTTCTTGAAAACCCACCACTGTTTTGCCCTGGGAGACACAATGATTAAAAAGGTACCACAATTCTCTGATTAGAGAAACTATGCTTAGGTCCAGCAACTCACTACTAACAAACCTTGAAACGAATTGTATAATAAACTGAATGTGGAGAAAATATGAGAAGTGGAGACGGTGACTATGTCTTCTTCTTCACCTCTCTCCAACAAGATAACTCCTGAATCCTCTGATCTCTTGGAGCATCCCTTGTAGGATGATTAAGGACCAGATAGAAGCAGCCCCTCACACTTAGAAATCAAAAGGAGGAAGGTGCAGCCAAATACACACAGTTGGTTCCTGTGCCCGGGACATTCACATCCAGATGGCCAGCTTACAGGTCCTGATCATGTGTCAGGAGGCACATGAAACTGGCAACTGACAAATGGTTCCTGGCTCAGAGGACCCCTCCAGGTCTGCAGGCATTCTGCAGCTTTCAGATAAAAATCAAGCAATACTGGTGAAGTCAAATGCCGGTATTTAACTTGGGAAGCTCTGTCTCTCCTCTCTCTCTTGGGTGCACAGTGCTCCCACCATTTGACCCCTCTCTTCCTGCCCTGAGAAACAGGGATGAAATGTAGGTCAAACTGGGGCTGCTCTGAGGTTGCTTCCTGTCATTCTGTCTCCCTGAAATGTTTGGTCCAAATTCTGTTTGAAATAAACCCATTGGGACTCTTTTTATAGTGATTCTATTCTGCTCCCCTAGTTAGCCAAAGTTGAAAGTTACCCTTTGGTTTAGAAACCATGGATCTAAATACAGGCATCTCTGGTAGCTTCCAGAAAGCTGTTTCTGAGCAGTGGGTGCTAAAGTGTAGGCTGAATAGTCTTTCTTCTGTCTGGTTATTCTCTTAGTGAGATGAAAACTCACAGCCCTGGACTGCTCATAGGAGATGGGCACCTCATGTGGCCACTGAGTGTCATGACTTGGAGGCTCCAGATTATGTAATAGTTCTTGTCAAGAGTCAGCTACCAATGGTGCCAATGATATAGAACTCTTTCAGACAAAGAACTGTAAACAAAATGCCATTCTAAATGTATTAAGAATGGGACAAGCTTCTTGTTGGCATGGCAGTTAATATTTGAAGGGATGTAGAGATATGTGCTTCTGAGGTGGAATCAATGAGAAGCTGCAAACATCGGATAAGTGGAGAGCAGCCTGGCGTCAGGAATGGAATGAGGGGAGAGTCACTGAGTGAGAGGGAGGCCTGGGCTTCGTTGAGTACAACCTCCTGGATGTGGGTAACAACCCCTCAGGCCCGTCCAAGAGAATGAACAGTGAGAAAGCTTGTGACTCACTGTAGGACTTTGTGGGGACTTCTGGGAACAGATCCCCTTTCTCCTGTCCTCTGTTGTCGCTCCTTTCTGAAGTACCTAGCTAAGAGCATCTGATGGACATTCCCAAGTTGTTTTACAGATGCTAAAACCACCACCAAATGGGAGAAACTGTTTGACGATCATGAGCACATAGGCCCCAGACCAGAGCCTGAGGATTGATAACGTGATACCAGCCCTCGCCCTCACCTGGCCTTTAAAAATGCTTTGCTGAAATCCATCGGAGAGTTTGAGCTTTTTGAGCACTAGCTGTCCTGGACGCCTCGCTTGGTACCCTGCAATAAGTGCTGCTCTTTCCATCACCACAGCCCAGTGTCAGTAGAATGGCCTTACTGAACATAGGCAAGTGGACCCAAGTTTGGATCTGATTCTGTTCATGTACAGCCTGCTCTGTGTTAGACATGGGGTTGGATGCTCAAACAGAAGTGATAAGTGAGCGTGACTACTCCCATCTTTCAAAGGCTGGGGGCTCTGGGCTTTAGAGTCATGAGTCCTCACTCTTGTACAACCTTATTCCATCTCTCTAGGCCTCTGCCTCCTAATCTTTGAGATGGGGGTAGTGGTTGTACTCCCTGCCTCAGAGAGTTGTTGTGAAGACCAAGGATTGAAAAAAATGAATAGATTAAATACGTACCATAGTGTCTCACCATATCAACTAGAGTCTTCCATGTTTCTTTAGTCAAATTACAGGTGGATGTGGCATTTTCTTAGAATTTTTTATGCTAAGATTGGCTTGTTTTACACATGATTTGTGTTTGTCACAAATGCAACTGATACTTGTAAAAGAGAGCTAAAACTTTTGGAAATTTGATCAGATATTGCAATAGAAGATATTTAAAACGTAAAAACTGGTGTGGTTTTTGCCTTCGTTTGTGGTTATGAGGGTAATTGGAGCACGTGCATGGTTTGCTGCTGTAAGGAAGTGTATTTGGGAATTTTACGTGACCCTTTGTGTTCACAATTTCCCTCCCCCGCCCACTTACTTCTGCCTGACCCACAAACATTCTCAAGACGTGTAGGAGGTTAAAGGATGAATCACTCCCCTCCCCACCACTACCTCTAAGTCTTCCCTGGTGCCCAAGGGAGCCCCCAAAACCCAGGGTTACAGTGAAGGAGAACTCACTTCAGATAAACAGGACCATAGCCCACAATCTTACCTTCCAGTCCAAAAGAAGGAAACTTTTTTTCTAGTTGTTAGTAACCAGCCACCACTTCTTGCAAAAATCCCAGCAAGTGTTCATGTGCCCCATTGATGGCTGCCTCTAGCCAACTAGCTGCTCTTTCTCACCTCTCAGCCCACGCTCCACAACATTCTGAATTGGGCTCTCAGGTGAATGATGGAGTCTCAACAGGACTCTGGTCCCCACCCAACCCCTCCTAGGAGGAGCTGTTCCTTCTAGAATAGCAGAGACAGACAAGGGGCCCAGTACATCTTACAATCTCACACCATAGACCAGGATGAACTGCTCCCCTGGATTCAACGCCACAATATATTAAGCTCCTGGTAGGCAGGAGTCGTGGCATAGTTCTTTCATCCCCTGCAGAACCAACCCGGCATTATCCTAGACACATGGCAGCTGTTATCTCAATGAGCCACATACAGAGACCAGTTTTTTCATTTGTTAAGATTTCTGTGTTTGATGTTTCATTCTTTCAACATTAAATGTTTATGGATCTCCTTCTATGGCTATAGTCCTAGGCTGCACACTCCAGTCATACAAAGATAAAGAAGATGTGGTTTCTGCCATTGAAAACCTTATATCTAGTGATGGAAATATCCAGACCATGAAGAGGTAAGTCAGAATAAGTGTTTAAGAAAAGCATAATATAGTATTACAGGGACAGAGCCTTACAGATTAGGTATATATAAATATGTTTGTTTCCTTGAGCCCCACCTCTCCTACTCCCAAGGCATTATAGATTAATGGCCTACATCAACTTCTTTAGTCCTTTATCCTTGACCTGTAATGAATTTCAACGAAGATTAATTTCAAACCACAACTTGGTAACACAGAGGCCCAAGTTTATGCTTCAGAAAGTAAACCCCATTCTCATTGTTTAAAAAAAAAAAAGTACATTGTCAAAGCTTGAAAGAAAGAACAGGTGTGATGGAAATATTCATCCTGCGTGGGAAACAAAGAAGCCAAGGACAAAGGAATTCTTTCTGGATTTCATCCCAAATGCAAACAGCTCTGAGAACACAGCCTGCTAGAAGAACAAGAGCCTGAGGGGTCACACTGAGTATAAATTCACTTCCATCTCTTCAAGTCTGCTTTTTATGTTGACCTTGACCAACAGGTGTGTCCTGAACTAAATACACCTTGTTCCCCAAGTAGACTCCTTGCGTGACTCCTTTTACAAAAATGATTTTATTTATTTGTTTATTTTGGCTGTGCTGAGTCTTTGTTACTATGTGGGCTTTTCTCTAGTTGCAGCTGCTGCTGCTAAGTCGCTTCAGTCGTGTCCGACTCTGTGTGATCCTATAGAGGGCAGCCCATTAGGCTCCTCTGTCCCTGGGATTCTCCAGGCAAGAATACTGGAGTGGGTTGCCATTTCCTTCTCCAATGCATGAAAGTGAAAAGTGAAAGTGAAGTCGCTCAGTCATGTCCGACTCTTAGTGACCCCATGGACTGCAGCCCACCAGGCTCCTCTGTCCATGGGATTTTCCAGGCAAGAGAACTGGGGTGGGGTGCCATTGCCTTCCCCGCTCTAGTTGAAGGGAGGGGGTTACTCTCGAGTTGCAATGTGAAGGCTTCTCATTGTGGTGGCGTCTCTTGTTGAGGAGCACAGACTCTAGGGCATGTGGGCTTCAGTAGTTGCAGCATGTGGGCTCAATAGTTGTGGCACACAGGCTTAGTTGCTCCGTGGAGGGCTTAGGTGCTTCGCGGCATGTGGGATCTTCCTGGATAAGGGATCAAATCCACGTCTCCTGCATTGGCAGGCGGATTCTTTACTGCTGAGCCAGCAGGGAAGCCCTCCCCACATGACTCTTTTGACATTGGGAATTGAGACTCATCTCTCAGGGGTGTTGAACTTCTCCTGTGTGCGGCTTTACCTGAGGTGAGCAGGGTTATACACATCCCACTCAGAGCCCCAGGTGCCCAAGGCAAGGTGGGCTGAAAGCAGACATGATGGTATTACAGCCTTTGAATATTTGGTGTGTGGTCTTTCAGTAACAAGCATGCCTTAAATTTCTTTTTCTTTTTTTTGGTGACAGTAAATTAAGCAATGACTTATGTAATAAAAAACAGAAAGTATAAACCACAAATTTTTAAAAATTGCACTTACCAGTATTTAAAACTTTGCTTTTCAAAAGGCTTTTTTTTAACAAAAAGAAAAGGCAAATCAATATTGGGGTAAATTATTTACAAAGCATACCTGATTAAGGAACTCATCCAGAATATATAAAGAACACTTATACCTCAATAATAAAAACAAAACCAACACTTAAAAACAGTGGCCAAAAAAAAAAAAAATCCAGTGGGCAAAAATTTGAGCAGATAAAACTAAAATTAAAAAAATTTTTTTTAGAAAATGTGGAAGAACATGTATCTGAGTCAGGCCCTGGATACCAGGAAAAGCAAAGACATATGTCTAGATTTCAGCTCCTCTTCTCACTTGAGTAAGTTTTTTAAACCTCTCTCAGCTACATTTTGGAGAAGGCAATGGCACTCCACTCCCTACTCTTGCCTGGAAAATTCCATGGACAGAGGAGCCTGATAGGCTTCAGTCCATGGCATCGCTAAGAGTTGGACACGACTGAGCGACTTCCCTTTCACTTTTCACTTTCATGCATTGGAGAAGGAAATGGCAACCCACTCCAGTGTTCTTGCCTGGAGAATCCCAGGGACAGGGGAGCCTGGTGGGCTGCCATCTATGGGGTCACACAGAGTCGGACATAACTGAAGTGACTCAGCAGCAGCAGCAGCAGTGTTTACATGAGATTTTAAAGACACAAATAGCTGAACCCTAATCCTGGGTGGGGTGGGAGTGCAGATTACTTATACAATGATAAGGGAGGTAATTTTGTTCTAAATTCACATGCTAAGTAAGCACTTCTATATTTCAGTTACAGAAATGAAATTTCCTTTGCATTAAAGTCTAACAGGTTGATTGATGTTGACTTATCCCCACAAGGTTGACAAACTTACGTAAATGCAAAGTATAGCTGAGCAAGGAGACTTTCATCCCAGGCTCCTTGGAGGATAAACAAAATGAACTACAACATGGCCCATGGCTGTTAAAAATTGGGGCAAATCCAAGAAAAATTTGTGTCAGGGTTTGACTTAGAGACTCCTGCTTTCAATTTGGTGCCATCCCCTGAGGAAGCAAGACCCCAGGGGAAGATCCCAGTGTCAGATCATTTGAACTGAATCTTCCAAGCATACAAGGGACACAGGAGGTTGAGTTTACCTGTTAGGCACCCGGCACAGAGCGGGTGATTTCTGTGTTCTTTCTAGCTGTGTTCAAAACGATGCAATTTGGCCAAGGAGGAAAAAATGTAATGGCTCAAAAATTAATAAACGCTTAAGTTCCACCAAGGGCAGTATGTCCACCAATCGAAATACCACTTGACTCTTACGTACTTATTTTTGAAATTACACTTAATATGTAACAGTTTTGAGGGCATTTGAATGTCTGACATTATGCACATTCCATGCACCGAAATGATAGCCTTCAAAGGCCTTGTTTAGATGTACATTTGCTATTTCATTTTCATTTGTGTATCTACTCTGTAGAAAAAAATACCCATTCCTTTTGTTTGATATAAGCAAGTTTAGAAACAGTCATTACTGTAGAGCAGAGAATGGAACAGCATTTTATTTTATTTTATTTTTATTTTTTTTCTCTTTCTCTTTTCTTTGTATAATATTATATCTGAAATGTATTAATTGTTCAAACTAAACACTATCATGTTACAATTTGTTCATACTAGATGTTTGTAATGTTTCTGATAATCAATAAAAGAGATTCTTGGAACAGCATTTTAAATCGACTATACTTCAACAAAAACAAAAGTAAATAATAGTCATTAAGGTAACCATAAAATTACAAAAATTTTTGACTACAAGTGACAAATTTGGTCACAAAACAAACTATCCAACCAAGCCTAAAAAGAACAGATAAGAACTTCACCACTAACCTTATCTCTTCCTGGTTCTCCTCTCTGGGGTGCCTCACGGGGATTAAGTGAGGATTTATAATCCTTTCCTTTCTAATTGAAAGCTCTACCCATTCTGAAGGAGATCAATCCTGGAATTTCTTTGGAAGGAATGATGCTAAAGCTGAAACTCCAGTATTTTGGCCACCTCATGCGAAGAGCTGACTCATTGGAGAAGACTCTGATGCTGGGAGGGATTGAGGGCAGGAGGAGAAGGGGACGACAGAGGATGAGATGGCTGGATGGCATCACTGACTCGATGGATGCGAGTCTGAGTGACCTCCGGGAGCTGGTGATGGACAGGGAGGCCTGGCGTGCTGCGGTTCATGGGGTCGCAAAGAGTCGGACACGACTGAGCGACTGATCTGATCTGATCTGATCTGACCCCTTCAAGGGATTGGCCAATGAGCATTACAGTTTGTACATACCTCTAGGGCTTCACTTTACATCCCTTATTTGGATGTTTGATCAAGTTACTCAAATAAGTAGAAAGAAAGATTCCACTGGCTGATTCAACAAATATTTTCTGAGCACCACTCTGTGCCAGGTGCTGTTTTAGTCCCAGGGTCTACGATGTTACACACGTCAGACTCAATTCCTGCACTGGTGGTAGTGCTTACATTCGAGTTGGGGAAAACAGGCTGTATGAATGTATAAGCAAATAAGTGCGAGGTGTTCAAAATAATAATGCCAACAATGTATCAGACGATTATAGCTTATGGATAAAAGAAATCTATGACAACAGTGTTATAAGGGGTAGGACGGAGGAATTATAAGCAGTTATAAGGTACCTGAGAAATCTGTATGCAGGTCAAGAAGCAGCAGTTAGAACCGGACATGGAACAACAGACTGGTTCCAAATTGGGAAGGGAGTATGTCAAAGCTGTATATTGTCATCTTATTTATTTATTTATTTTTCAAGAATCTCTTTTATTGATTATAAGAAACATTACAAACATCTAATATGAACAAATTGTAACATGACAGTGATTAGTTTGAACAATTAATACATTTCAGATATAATATTATACATATTTCAATGCTATTCTCCCCAATCATCCCACCCTCTCCCAGTCCCAGAGTCCAAAAGTCTGTTCTATACATCAGTGTCTCTTTTGCTGTCTCGTAAATAGGGTTATTTTTACCATCTTTCTAAATTCCATATATATGCGTTAGTATACTGTATTTGTGTTTTTGTTTCTGGCTTACTTCACTCTGTATAATAGGCTCCAGTTCTATCCACCTCCTTAGAACTGATTCAAATGTATTCTTTTTAATGGCTGAGTAATACTCCATTATGTAAATGTACCACAGCTTGCTTATCCATTCATCTGTGGATGGACATCTAGGTTGCTTCCACGTTCTGGCTATTGCAAACAGTGCTGTTATGAACATTGGGGTACACGTGTCTCTTTCAATTCTGGATTTCTCAGTGTATATGCCCAGCAGTGGGATTGCTGGATCATAAGGCAGTTCTATTCCCAGTTTTTTGAGGAATCTCCATACTGTTCTCCATAGTGGCTGTACCAGTTTGCATTCCCACCAACAGTGTAAGAGGGTTCCCTTCTCTCCGCACCCTCTCCAGCATTTATTGCTTGTGGACTTTTGGATCGCAGCCATTCTGACTGGTGTGTAATGGTACCTCATAGTGGTTTTGATTTGCATTTCTCTGATAATGAGCGATGTTGAGCATCTTTTCATGTGTTTGTTAGCCATCTGTATGTCTTCTTTGGAGAAATGTCTATTTAGTTCTTTGGCCCATTTTTTGATTGGGTCATTTATTTTTCTGGAATTGAGCTGTAGAAGTTGCTTGTATATTTTTGAGATTAGTTGTTTGTCAGTTGCTTCATTTGCTATTATTTTCTCCCATTCTGAAGGCTGTCTTTTCACCTTGCTTATAGTTTCCTTTGTTGTGCAGAAGCTTTTTAAGTTTGATTAGGTCCCATTTGTTCATTTTTTATTTTATTTCCGATATTCTGGGAGGTGGGTCATGGAGGATCCTGCTGTGATGTAAGTCAGAGAGTGTTTTGCCTATGTTTTCCTCTAGGAGTTTTATGGTTTCTGGTCTTACATTTAGCTCTTTAATCCATTTTGAGTTTATTTTTGTGTATGGTGTTAGAAAGTGTTCTAGTTTCATTCTTTTACAAGTGGTTGACCAGTTTTCCCAGCACCACTTGTTAAAGAGATTGTCTTTAATCCATTGTATATTCTTGCCTCCTTTGTCAAAGATAAGGTGACCATATGTGCGTGGATTTATCTCTGGGCTTTCTATTTTGTTCCATTGATCTATATTTCTGACCTTGTGCCAGTACCATACTGTCTTGATGACTGTGGCTTTGTAGTAGAGCCTGAAGTCAGGCAGGTTGATTCCTCCAGTTCCGTTCTTCTTTCTCAAGATAGCTTTGGCTATTCGAGGTTTTTTGTGTTTCCATACAAATTGAGAAATTATTTGTTCTAGCTCTGTGAAGAATACCGTTGGTAGCTTGATGGGGATTGCATTGAATCTATAAATTGCTTTGGGTAGTATACTCATTTTCACTATATTGATTCTACCAATCCATGAACATGGTATATTTCTCCATCTATTAGTGTCCTCTTTGATTTCTTTCACCAGTGTTTTATAGTTTTCTATATATAGGTCTTTAGATTCTTTAGGAAGATATATTCCTAAGTATTTTATTGTTTTCATTGCAATGGTGAATGGAATTGTTTCCTTAATTTCTCTTTCTATTTTCTTGTTATTAGTGTACAGGAATGCAAGGGATTTCTGTGTGTTAATTTTATATCCTGCAACTTTACTATATTCATTGATCAGTTCTAGTAATTTTCTGGTGGAATCTTTAGGGTTTTCTACGTAGAGGATCATGTCATCTGCAAACAGTGAGAGTTTTACTTCTTCTTTTCCAATTTGGATTCCTTTTATTTCTTTTTCTGCTCTGATTGCTATGGCCAAAACTTCCAAAACTATGTTGAATAGTAATGGTGAAAGTGGGCATCCTTGTTTTGTTCCTGACTTTAGAGGAAATGCTTTTAATTTTTCACCATTGAGGATAATGTTTGCTGTGGGTTTGTCATATATAGCTTTTATTATGTTGAGGTATGTTCCTTCTATTCCTGCTTTCTGAAGAGTTTTTATCATAAATGGATGTTGAACTTTGTCAAAGGCTTTCTCTGCATCTATTGAGATAATCATATTGTTTTTATTCTTCAGTTTGTTAATGTGGTGTATTACGTTGATTGATTGCGGATATTGAAGAATGTGCAGAATACATCATGAGAAATGCCAGGCTGGATGAAGCACAAGCTGGAATCAAGATTGCTGGGAGAAATATCAATAACCTCTGATACGCAGATGATACCACCTTTATGGCAGAAAGCGAAGAGCTAAAGAGACTCTTGATAAAAGTGAAAGAGCAGAGTGAAAAAGCTGGCTTAAAACTCAACATTCAGAAAACTAAGATCATGGCATCCAGTCCCATCACTTCATGGCAAATAGATGGAGAAATAGTAACAGACTTTATTTTGGGGGGGCTCCAAAATCACTGCAGATGGTGATTGCAGCCATGAAATTTAAAGACGCTTACTCCTTGAAAGAAAAGTTATGACCAACCTAGACAGCATATTCAAAAGCAGAGACATTACTTTGCCAACAAAGGTCCGTCTCGTTAAGGCTATGGTTTTTCCAATAGTCATGTATGGATGTGAGAGTTGGACTATAAAGAAAGCTGAGCGCTAAAGAATTGATGCTTTTGAACTGTGGCGTTGGAGAAGACTCTTGAGAGTCCCTTGGACTGCAAGGAGATCCATCTAGTCCATCCTAATGGACTGAATATTCATTGGAAGGATTGATGCTGAAGCTGAAACTACAATACTTTGGCCACCTGATTCGAAGAACTGACTCATTGGAAAAGACCCTGATGCTGGGAAAGATTGAAGGCTGGAGAAGGGGATGACAGAGTATGAGATGGTTGGACGGCATTATTGACTCGATGGACATGAGTTTGAGTAAGCTTCAGGAGTTGGTGATGGACAGGGAAGCCTGGCATGCTGCAGTCCATGGGGTCGCAAAGAGTCGGACATGACGGAGCAACTGAACTGAACTGAACTGATAAGGTACCTGCATCACCTGTGAAGTGATACAGTGTTGTTGGAAGCGGCCTTAGTGTTGTTGTATATAAATACTACAAACTTCAGAACAACTACTAAAACCAGAAAAATACAAACTATAATTGACATGCTAAGAAAGGAGAAAGAATAGAATTATATAACATGTCAATTAAAACAGAGAGGGCAGAAAAAGAGAAGACAAAGCAAAAACAGTGGGGGCACGAAGAACCAAGGCAACAAATAGAAAAGAGTCATACAAAAAAGAAGAGTAAAAATTAATGCAACCACATCAATAATCAGTTTAAATGCGAATTGTCGTAGTCTGTGCACAAGTTGGAAAAGAATCTCCAGATATGAGGCAGAATGAGAGGAGTATAGAGTTTATTAAAGCAGGAGACACTGTTAGAACAGCGGGCTGGCTCAAGGAAAAGCTGACTCCTTTCATGGATTAGTAGCCAATATTTATAGTCTCAAGACAAAGAAAATTCCTGCTGGAAGGGTGGCATTAGGTGATTAGTTAGGGTGCTATAGGGTGGGTAATCAGGTGAGTATATTTTCCTAATACGGGGTCAGGGAGCTGGCCAGTTTAGATCAGGGAGGTTCATGGAAATGGTTACTGTCGGACTTGGTTAGTTCGGAGATGACCTCGGTGCAGGGCTTCACCTCTGTGGCCTCCATATAAGGCTTTACACCTGTGACCATGATACAGAGCTCCATATGAATGTTGTAAACATTCATGAGTGGATTTTAAAACAAGACCCTATTTTTGGTTTTCTGCAAGAAACCCACTTTAAAGACACAGATTGATTAAACAGAGATTGATGGTGGGTGTTTAGTGCTTTGAAGCAAATAAAATAGGATGATGAGAAAGAAACATGGGGTGTGGGGTTGGGCCACAGAGTTGATGATCAGAAGATTCCCTTAGTGGGAATGTTGAAGCTGATGGAACAAGGAGCCTGGCATGGAATCTTCCGGGGTAAAGGAATAAAATGCACATACAACAAAGACGGAATACCAGCAAGTATGAGAGCCTGGGCTGGTGGCCATTTGCTGCAGACTCTGCCCCCTGAAATTCACCTTTTGCTGTTCTGTCCACAGGCCCTTCCATACCCGCCCTCCTCAGGGACCCAGGCAGGAGTGTCACATGTTCCTTTGGGCACCCAGTCTACCAAAGCCCCGCTAAGCAGCTTATGTTGGGTCCTGGGCTCATTAGGTGCTGCATCTCCTCCTCTGACACCAGAACCCCACACCGTTCAGCTCCTCCTTTTGTCCCAGAGGACACTGGAGCCCCCACAACTGCCCGTTTACCCACGGGGTGCCCTTTCACCCCGTTGGCTCAGCTGCTGTGGGGTTTAGCCTGTGAGCCTCATGGGTCCCCTCTGCCCTGTCTGCCTGCCTCACACGTCCGATTACTTCTTGAACACAGCATGCTGACATCTTTGAGGACAACCATCCACTGCCTGACCTGGCTCTTTTACCAGAGTCTGGTGGCTCGTGAAGGCGGGACGGTGGAGGCTATTGAGACTAAAAGGTGTGGACCCCCAAAAAAGCTTGTGACAAGGCCAGGAAACTGCACCTGTGCAGGATGGGGAGGGAGAGCTTGTCTCCAACATGGGAAGTGAACTGAATGATTTAAGGTCGTGTAACCCTGAGCAGTGGGGAAGGCAATGGCACCCCACCCCAGTACTTTTGCCTGGAAAATCCCATGGATGGAGGAGCCTGGTAGGCTGCAGTCCATGGGGTCACTAAGAGTCAGACATGACTGAGCGATTTCACTTTCACTTTTCACTTTCATGCACTGGAGAAGGAAATGGCAACCCACTCCAGTGTTCTTGCCTAGAGAATCCCAGGGACGGGGGAGCCTGGTGGGCTGCCGTCTATGGGGTCGCACAGAGTCGGACACGACTGAAGCGACTTAGCAGCAGTAGCAGCAGCAGCAACCCTGAGCAGAGCGATGTGGGAACCTGTCTTCACTGGAGGCAGCTTGGCCTTTGTCTTTATTTTCGCTAATCCTCCAATTCAGCGCAGACCCAACTTCCTCACTGGTTGTCTTCTCCAAGAGCCAGCCTTGAGGGCCCCCTTGTGTCTGAGAGAATTAAAACCTCCAAAGCACTTTGCATGATGGCTTCTGGTCCGCTCGAAAAATATTATTGGGCAATGGCCCTGGGTATTGAAATCCCACCCAGTCATATAACAGCTCCCATTTCTTGCTGTCCTACACAACTCAACGACAGAGATCTTGTTACCAAGTCAGTGTCTGCTCCCATGTGTAGATTAATCTCCAAGTGAGGGTAAAGTGTTTGCCCTCTCACTTAGTGTGAGAGCAAGACGGCCCTTGCTCTGACACCTACTGCAGGTTCACGGCGGTGGTGGTTTAATTGTTCAGTTGTGTCCAACTCTTGTGACCCCCGTGGACTGTAGCCCGCCAGGCTCCTCTGTCCATGGAATTCTCCAGGCAAGAATACTGGAGTGGGTTGCCATTTCCTACTCCAGGGGATCTTCCTGACCCAGGGATCACACCCATGTCTCTTCTCCTGCACTGGCAGGTGGGTTCTTTATCATTAGCGCCACCTGGGAAGCCCACGGAGTGTCCCCCAAATGGCCTCATGCCCGAACAGTCTGCTGGAAGGACTCATAGAACTCACAGAAAATGGTCATATTCATAGCAACGGTTAACTACAGGGAGAGGACACATATGAAAATCCGTCAAGGGAAGAGACGCACAAGACTGAGTCCAGGAGGGTTCCAGGCTCAGACTGTCCAGATGTCCTCATTCAGCCGAACTGGAAGTCCAGGGTTTTATTGGAGCTCCATCATGAGGGCATGACGGACCACCCATGTGGCTGATCTATCTCCAGCCCCCTCCAGAGTGGGGCTGACACCACATGATCCAGAGCCCTGCTCTAAATCCCATGGTTGCTGTGGCTCAAAGCCTATGCCTGAAATCATATAGCCGTTGGCCCAGGGCCCCTGGCAAACAAAGATACTCCTATCCGGCATGTCTCTGAATAGTAAATGGTAAGAGAGATTCCAAGGCCAGCTTCCTGAAGCCAAGGCCAGACCTGTATGTAGGGAAGGTGGTTCTTTCCGCATCCCTACCCCCACACCCATTCAGTTCCTTCTTTTTGTTCCTTTGCTCCCAGGAGGCTGGTGGGAGCATCAGCCTGGACACCAGTGCTCCCTGGGCCTGCCCCGTGAGGCACCTGCTGCCAGCCCTTGCTCCCTCAGCAGTTCTAAGTATCTGAGTGACGAATGAGTGTTCAAATTGTGAAAATGTGAAGGCAGAAAACCATTTTCACATCTGTGTTGGATTTTCCTCTAATTAAACTCCAAGGGGCTTGCATTGATTGTGACAGGCATGAAGGGTCATCTCGGGACTGTTTTTTTTATATCTGGGCAGAAGTCCCTCTTGAAGTAAGAAATGAATGTGTTTTCTTTATGAGATGTGGATCAAATACTTGCCTTTCTCCAGTTTTTAAATTCCCAAGTATTAGCTAGTCTCGAGCGGCAATTTTTTCTTTTCTAAAATTACTTCTGCTATTGACGCATCTATCTTGCCTACTGTGTGGTGATTTTTTTCTAAAGCAGGGCTCTGTTTTAGGGTTCTGCCTTCTGGACCCTGCCTGGCACATAATAGGAACTCAATTAATATTTAAGATGCAAGTCAACACATGTTTAAAACAGTACTAATAAGTCATACTTTTAATTCTGAAGTGCAAAAAAAACTAGAAGCCTCTAAATAACCATTTGGGTAGTAACAGGATAAAAGTTAAATATATTCATATTTTCTTACACTCATGTCAAATATAACTGGAAGGATATACAAATGATAATGATGTTTACCTGCAGGGAGCAGAACTGAAAAGAACTGGGAGGCAGGGCTGGAAACACTTCCAACAACATATGTTTATTTATTTCTGGCTGTGCTGGGTCTTTGTTGCTGCATACGGGATTTCTCTAGGTGCAGCTAGCAGGGACTACTCTCTGGGTGCGGTGTGTGAGGTGGCCTCTCTCGTTGTGGAGCACGGGCTCTAGAGCACGTAGGCTTCAGTAGTTGTGGTGCGTGGGCTTAGTTGCTCCATGGCATGTGGGATTTTAGGTCCGGGACCAGGGATCAGATCTGTGTCCCCTTCATTGGTAGGCAGACTCTTAACCACTGGGCCACCACAGAAGTTCTTGTATAGCCTTTTGTATATTTTTGATTTTTGAACCATGTGAATGTATTATATATTCCAAATAATTTAACTTAAAAATTCTAGCAGCAGGGCAATGATTTGTAAATCCTTTATTTTAGTGAATATCAAAGGCATTCATCATGACCACGGATCTATTATAGCTCAGAGGAGAGTTACTCACTATCTAGTAAAAACTCCATTGTTATTAGACACTAAAAACAGGAAGAGACTGGAGGGGGTTTAGAATGGGATAAGGAGAGGACAAAAGCTCAGGGGACAGACGATACAAGGTCCTACTCATCCTTGTACCAGGAAATGAACAGACAGAGCAGATCTAACTTAAAGGCTGACCCCTCCAAAAATTTTTCAGACAAGGTCCTGTAACAATCACTCACTGAACAAAAAAAACAGGTCGATGTTTCTCAAAGAGATATTAGGACATGAAAGACCAACTTAGGAACAATATACACAGCACCACGACAGAGCTGAATCACGGCAGCCTGGCTTCAATTAAGACACTACTGTGGACACAGCAATCTCCAGGGCAGTGCTCGCTCACAGCTGTACTGCTGTCCTATGGCATGAAGATGTTGTACACGGTTCTCACGTAGATGTCATCGGGGGGAGGCTTCTTCTTGCTGCCAGGTTCAAGGAACTTCTTAATTGTAGGGATATTACTGATTTTCACTGTGTACTCCTGAAAAGAGAAAATGCAAAAGTTCAAGGCTGAAAGCAAAGGTATTTGTTTCCATGAAAACTGAACTTCAACTTGCTCAGTCGTGTCTGACTCTGCAACCCCATGGACTATACAGTCCATGGAAATCTCCAGGCCAGAATACTGGAGTGGGTAGCTGTTCCCTTCTCCAGGGCATCTTCCCAACCCAGGTATCAAACGCAGGTCTCCTGCACTGTAGGTGGATTCTTTACCGGTTGAGCCATTCTATGAAAATACATTTTGATGGGCTGCAAAATGGCCCATCAAAGTGTCTGCAATAAATATTTGTTACAGGGATCCAAACAGAGCCATAATCCAACCATCTGATGAGGGGCTGATCTGTTGGTATGATTATTTACAATCTGCCACAGTGGCTGGGATCTAGACCAGGCTTTATACAAATCCACACCACAATGTCAACTCTTTTCAGAGACAACAAAATAAAAAAGATACTTAGAATGGGATTATACTTGCTTAAAGAAAAAAGGACAAAAAAGACATGAGAAGTACCTCAAATGCATTGCTCTAAGAAAAACGTTTAAATAAAAATACTTTAAAAATTCATCAGACAGTATAAGTTACATTTTAAGGTTCAGCTTCCTTGGACATTTTTACTCCTCTTAACAAACGAATTCTCTTTCCAGCTATGTGTGGAAGATGGCCAGTTGCATTTCTGTAGCCTAGGGTTCAGATACCAGATATTCATGTAAACTGCAATGGAAGAAAAAAATCTGTTTTCATTCATCGAGTCAAATCTTAACAATTTTCAATAATTGAGAGGAACAATCCATTTGATCTGGTAAAAATTCTAAATTATATGGGAACTGAACATCCATTGTCTATAATTATTCTAATAAAATCTTTCAAAATAAAGAGATCATTTATTTAAAAAGCTACTATTTACCAAATGTCTCCTGTGTACAAAGCACAGCCTTAATTAAGCATGTGTACAAACATTATACAGAAGTATTCACACATATGTCACTAATATTAACAAAAACTCTAGTATGGAATTTGTTCCAAGAGTGTAGTCATGCAGCAAAATTGAGAGACAATTTCTTTCATGTATAAACAACTGCTCAGCTCTAAGGGCCTGGGAAACCAGAAAACCAATTTCAAGTCTGTACTTTTGCTTCATTTTAGTAACTAGAATCTAGCTTCCCCGATGGCTCGGAGGTAAAGAACCTGCCTGCCAGTGCAAGAGAAGCAGGTTTGGTCCTTGGATCTGGAAGATTCCCCTGGAGAAAGAAAGGAAATAGCAACCCACTCCAGTATTCTTGCCTGGGAAATCCCATGGACCGAGGAACCTGGTGGGGTACAGTTTATGGGGTCACAAAACAGTTGGACACAACTTAGAGACTGCACAACATCACCACCATAATGAGAACCAAAAAAATTACATACACACACACAAACACAGACCCATTCCATTGAAGGAATGCCTAAGAGTTGTGGGTCAATCTTCTAAAACATTAGTTTATTTACCTGGAGGTGAGGGAAGGCAGACAGGATATTAGGAATTTTCTCTTCTAGAGCCAAAATGGTCTGGAGTAGAATTATGTCTGCAAGACTCAGCTGATTACCAACGAGAAACCTTTGTCCATGACCCCGTAAAACCTGCAGGGTATAAACGTTGTACATCGGTTACAATAGTCCACATGGAGAAACTAATATAGCTATGGAATCAGTGCAGCATCTAAGAGCTGAAACCATGGCCTTTTTCTTTTCTCTTTTTACAAATAACATCAACCAAGAGGAAGTTCCCTAAGAGAGAACGAGCAAAAAAGGTGTAGAAATGACAGTATCCATAGGTCTCTGCTTTATAACAGAACGAGACCCTGAAAAGCAGAAGGAAGTATGAATTCTGGATTTAGCCATCTGGTGCTTTAAAAGGATACAGCTATTCTATAAACGTGTCTACAGAAAAGAATTAGTCCTGATGCATTCAGGAGATGATGTGGGAAGGATGTAAGAAGTAAGCCATTGATCCTGTCCAAGGAGTCTAATTTCATTTCCCAGTTCTGTGTTTCTACGACTGTCAGGACTCACAGTCGTAAACTAGACACGACAGTAAAAAAAAAAAAAAAAAAAAAGCAGGCTTCCTTTAACATCTTCTAAGAAGATCCCCTGGAGAAGGGAATGGCTGCCTACTCCAGTATTCTTGCCTGGAGAAGCCCATAGACAGAGGGTACAGTCTGTGGAGTTGCAAAGAGTCAAACATGATGGAGTGCCTAACACTTTCACTTCACTTTCAAGACCAAGAAAACTAAAAGAATGAGAATTCATCCTGACTTCCATATTGAGGGTTAGGTGCAGAGATTCATTGGAACAGATGGTTAAGGAAAGAAGCAAAGAAGAGGGGGAGACCAGGGGAGAGCTCCTTTGCAGATATGTGTATGTGTGTGCATGTGTGTGTATGAGAGAGAGAGAGGGACTCTACGATGATTCCAAATCAAACAGAGCGACTGGAGCCAGACTGGAGAAAGACAGAGAGTCTGGAACTGTAGTCAGAGGCCAGAGTTCCAGTCCTAGCTCCCACCTTAGGCATGTCACCCAGTCTCTCTGTGGTTCTATTTCATCATGTGTAGAAAGAAGGTAACAGGATCAGTGGTCCATTGGGTAAGAATCTGCGTGTCAATAAAGGGGACACGAGTTTGATCCCTGGTCTGGGAAGTTTCCACATGCTGCGGAGCAACTAAGCCCTCGTGTCTCAACTACTGAAGCCCACGGACCCCAAAGCTCCTGCTCGGCAACCAGCAGCAGGAGAAACTTCGCAACGGGAGAAACCACCATGATGATAAGCCCATGCGCTACAGCTAGAGAGTAGCCCTCATTCACCGCAACCCGAGAAAACCAGTGTGCAGCTACAAATACCCAGTGCAGCCTTAAATAACTAACTAAATAAGAAAGTAATAACTTTTAGCTCGTATGTTTGGCGGAGTTCTGATGTAATCTGACTCACAGGGAGACAGAAACAGGCAGTGACCCTTATCCGAGACAATCTGTTCCTCCGTCACCACAGCCCATTTCTGAATCATCATATTTTACATTCACAAAGTGCCTGCAGGCAAGAGACCATGAAACCAAGGGCAGAAACACTCAGAAAGTACCTCTCTTCCTTCTTATCTACTTCCACGTCAATGGCCAGAGGAAATCTGCCAATTTCCGGCTTTTATTTGCTCTTGTCTTTTAACTGAGGCATTTAAAATAATCCTTCACCATTGAGGAAAAGAGAGGAGGAGCTGAAGCTCAGAAAAACAGATACTGTTATGAGACAAGAAAGAGAACAAAAGGGAAGAGAAATAAAACAGCCACGGTTCTTCTCTTCATATCCAACTATCAAATAGGATGAAACGAAAGAAGGAATGAAGGAGCTGGTTTCTGCTCTCCTGTGTCCTGTACAGGGTGGCACCTGGCAAAGGCAAGCATGACAATGCCCACAGGGGTGAGCCGGTATCTTTGCCAGAGAGCATGGAAGACGCTGGAAGAGTTGGGGAGGCTCCAAGACATGCTGGCTTTGTGCTGATGCAACTGTCAGCTCTTGGGAACCCAGGAGGCTGGTCTAGCAGGGCTCAGTCTTTACTCTGCCTGAGCAGAAGAGGGGTGTTTTGGGGTCTGGTGATGCTGTGTTCACCTACCTTTTCAAACACAGGAAAGTATCTAATTATAGCCTTCTGGGCCATATTAGCCACTTCCTTTTGCTGATCATCTGGTTTGAGGAAAGGATGCATGATAAGCAGTTCCAGAAGATCCAGGGTCCCCTCCACATACATATCAATCCTTCAAAACACACACAAAAAGCATTTTCTCAGTGGCCCCTCATTGGCTCCCACAGCTAAATATCCAGAGTGCTTTTTTCTTACAGCTCGGGCTACTTAAGTATCAAGAAGCAATCATCTCCACCTGTCCCTTAATAGCAAAGATGAAAAGTCAACTCTAGTTATACATCAGAAAACTTCTTCAGAGAAACTCATCACAAATCTCAAAGTACCAGAGTTCCAGTCCTGAGTCATGGATGTCCTTTCTCCTGGCCCCTCACTTCAGCACCCATGCTCAGTATGGGTACAACTTCACATTAGTAAAAACAGTGTGTATTTACAGAATACTTGGTGTGTATGAGGAGTGGTGATAAGTACCCTACATCTAATATTTCATTGAATCCTACAGCATTATGAAGAACATACTCTTAGTATCCCCATCACACTGGAAACTCATCAGGACACTGGAGCCTAACACTTTGCCCAGGAGCATGATCCAGGAGGTACAAAGACCAGGCTCTGAGTTTAAATTATAACCCAGTGCACAGTATTCTGGGCCTTGAATGTCACAGCAGCTTCCAATTCCTAATACTCAGTGATAGTAGATTTGCAAGAACAGTAAAAAAAAAATAATATCAAAGCATTTAAGGATATTGAAACCTGCACCACACCCCAGACATAGTCTCTAATACCCGAAATCAAACCTTTCCTCTCATTTTTGCTCTGTACTGACTTCCCAAGTGGTCTTGATGACCTTTCTGGAGGTTTGTTCCCTGTTCACACTAACAATACAGGACATGCAGCGGACCAGGGGGCTGTGGAGGATGGCTAATGAGCTAAGCACAGGTAGAGGTACAACTGAGAACACCCCAGAGGAGCCACAGTACAGGGTTCTCTCCTTGAGGTCTTTGCCAAAGAGATGGTGCTTGTCTGCGATGTAGTGAAGGATGCTCCGGGTCTGCACCAGCTTCATCCCGTCAATTTCAACCATTGGCACTTGCTGAAACAGCAGGTGGTTACCTGGGAACAGAAGCCCGGAGTTAGATGTGCTCTCTCCCCTTTCCCCATCCCTCAAAAAATGCTCTGCTGAATGGGGCTACAGACTTAAGATATACTGTAACGCTCCCTCAACTTCATTCAGGGGTGCTGATTTAACCATAAAACAAGACTTAAAACTAGCATGGACATAAACCTTTCAGTTTTCACCCCCAGGAAAAACACTTAGTCTCAGTGTAAAGAGTGAGGGGTAACACAGTGAAGACATCTCTTTACAGAGCTGTGCTGGCCAATACAGTAGCCAGTACTGGCATGTGTACTGTTAAGCCTAAATTTAAATTGAACTTTTTATTTTTTGTGTGTGGCTAAGGCATGCGGCTTGCAGAATCTTAGTTCTCTGATTAGGGATTGAACCTGGGCCCACAAGAGTGAAAGCCTAGAATCCTAACCACTAAGCCACCAGGGAACTCTATATCAATTAAAAAAAAATTTTTTTTAAATTTTATTTTATTTAACTTTACAATATTGTATTTGTTTTGCCATATATCAAAATGAATCTGCCACAGGTATACATGTGTTCCCCATCCTGAACCCTCTTCCCTCCTCCCTCCCCATACCATCCCTCTGGGTCCTCCCAGTGCACCAGCCCCAAGCATCCAGTATTGTGCATCGAATCTGGACTGGCGACTCGTTTCATATATGATATTATACATATTTCAATGCCATTCTCCCAAATCATCCCGCCCTCTCCCTCTCCCATAGAGTCCAAAAGGCTGTGCCTGTGCCATGGGGCATGCAGAATCTTAGCTCCCTGAGTGGGGATTGATTCCAAGCCCCACTCCAGTGGAAGTGCGGAGTCTTAACCACTGAGTCACCAGCAAAGTCCTAAAACTTTTGAAAAATTTAAAAGTCACTTCCTTCGTCTCCACGGACGTCACGTATGGCTGGTGGCTCCTGCAATGCCCAGTGTAGAACACAACAACCCATCCGTGTAGAATGTCTATGACTGTGTCACTTGGTCAGTCTGATGACGAAGCCCAAGACGCCGACTGATACTAACGTATAGGCATCCACTGCCACAGCCCACCTACTGCCAAATACGCAGTCACCGGTCAAAAAGTCACCCCTTACTTTCTTCAAGAAGACTGTCTCAAACACTTTACCTACACCAAAGCCCAGGAAGAGTCACAAGTATAGATAGCACACAGCCCAGTCCTGGAGGGCTTGAGGAGGGTGGAGGGCAGATGTATACTCAGCACATGCGTAGTGTCACTCATGATGGAGATATCACAGCCCTGCAGAGCTGGTCCCTCTCGAGGGATCCTTAAGTTGGGCCTCAGTACCCTGCTGATGGCAAGGAAGGGGGCTGCTTACAGGGGTCTGGGTACGGAAGGAGGGTGTGACCAGGAGTTAATGGCAGCCCTTTCACTGCTATCTCATCTGTTTGGTACTTACTTGAGAAAGCAGCCCAGTGTAAACGGGGACTTTTATCTGCACACTTCAAGCAGATGCCTCAGGCAATATGCAGGAGGTGGAAATTGAGGAGGGAAGGGATGAGGGAGTGGAAGAAAGAGGGGAAAAGGTAGAGGAAGGCGGGGGAGGAGAAAGAGACAGAGAAGGGCTGCCCAGTGGACAGAGGGAAGAACTACTCCCCCTCTGATTGGCTTTTATGCTGCTGCTGCTAAGTCACTTCAGTCATGTCCGACTCTGCGTGACCCCATAGACGTCAGCCCACCAGGCTCTCCTGCCCCTGGGATTCTCCAGGCAAGAAAACTGGAGTGGGTTGCCATTTCCTTCTCCAATGCATGAAAGCGAAAGAGTGAAAGTGAAGTCGCTCAGTCATGTGCGACTCTTAGCGACCCCATGGACTGCAGCCCACCAAGCTCCTCCATCCATGGGATTTTCCAGGCAAGAGTACTGGAGTGGGGTGCCATTGCCTTCTAGAACTACTGAAAATCAAGTGACTTTCTAGCAGTTTCAGCCACTGTTCCCTCTTGCTTGTCTGGTTTTAGGGTACTGTTCTGCACGTTTAGTGTCAGCTGAATCTTGGTCCTTCCACTTAAATCAGCATTATTGACATTAAAAAATCCGCATTATAGACAGTAATACATTTTTATACTCACCATCCTGCAACTTCTGCAACTGTTCTTTTGTTTCTAAAAATTCTTCATCAAACTAAATTAAAAAAGACACCCCCCAAAAAAAGAAGGGAAATGTCATTACGGTTTTAGGACCCAAAATACCAAGTTAAACTGCCTGAAAAACAGATAAAAAGAACATATTCAGTACCCATATCTTGGTTTCTAAATATCCCTGGGCTCCCAGGAGTAAAAGTTGATTCTGTTATGTCAAAAAGTTAGGACGTACTCAAAGACTAAGAGATATATGTCAAAGGCAAAGGCACGTGGGACTCTACCCAAGAGGGATTCCCTAGCCACATTTGCAACAAATCAAGTGATTTCAGGCATAGATGAGCATACCATCAACCAAAAAAAAATCCTTGTGTCCATAAATGATGATTCAAAAAAAAAGAAGAAAGAAAGCTCTCTTTTCCAGAATTAGCACTAATTAATGCAGAATTGTTCCTAATTAATGATAAAATTAGAAAATCACCAATTTTCACCCTGTAATGTAATAACCGACTCTGGTAAGAATCAAGATGCTGAAATCGTTGGGTCATTGGGCATAGAATATTCACACAAAGCATCATCCTGCAGGTTACTTATTATGACAAAGAAAAAATGTCTCTGCAGATGTGGGAATCCCACCATCCACCTACCCAAGTGGTCAAGCTCAGTTCCCCACTGGGGCCACCTTGAGGCATCCCACGTTCCCTGCTGGGACAGTGAGGACAGAGCGATGCTGCAGAAACAGCATCCCAACCAATTCAACCTGAACGGAGCTGCAAGGTGAGACAGGGGCATATCCAGAATGTGCGACACTCTGCAGTATACAAATGGTCTGCACTCTTTCTAACCTACAGAACCGTTGTTGTTAAGCTCCTCCAGGATGCGCAGGTTTGGAAGCCAGTTGTGGGGACAGACTTTCTGCCTTTGCGGCTCCCACTCTGTGGTCTTCATCACTTGTCTGGCTCCTATTTCCTAGACATCCATCCACTTCCCGACTGGAAAGCATGAGCCCGGCTCTCAAGGGCAAATCTTTATTTACAAGGGATTCGACTGTAGCCAAGTAAACCTCCTCTGAAAATTATTTAGGCCATTTGGCCTCCAAGTCACATTGCTACTGCTACTGCTGCTAAGTCGCTTCAGTCATGTCCGACTCTGTGCGACCCCACAGACGGAAGCTCACCAGGCTCCCCCATCCCTGGGATTCTCCAGGCAAGAACACTGGTGTGGGTTGCCATTTCCTTCTCCAATGCATGAAAGTGAAAAGTGAAAGTGAAATCGCTCAGTCGTGTCCGACTCTCAGCGACCCCATGGACTGGAGCCTACCAGGATCCTCCGAGTCACATTACTGACTCTTTATTTTTCTTGGCAGAAATTCATGCAAGAGATTCAATTCCTCCTTCACACATTCCTTCTCTGTTAAGTGAAGAGTATGAAAGAAAAGAACGAAATGTAGATTCTGCTCTAGATGAAAAGAGACTAGAGATATAACCACCAAGTGTCTAAATCTTGATTAGATCTTGGATGGGGGAGTGGTAGTTATAACTACTAAAGAGATACATTTAACAGTTATATAGACATTTGGGGCACAAGAGGCAACTTCAGAATTTGGGTTGTATATAAGATGTTGTAAAACTGATGTTATTTTCTTAGTTGTGAGAATGATATTACAGTTATGGGGACAATTTTATTTTTTTCTTATTAGGAAGACACAGGCTGATGTCTGCAACTTACTTTCAAATGATTAAGAATAAAAAAGGCAGAGACAGAAGAAGGAAGGAGGCAAAGAGCAAAATGTTAGCACCTGGTGAGTTTAGTTGAAAGGTATCCATTTTACTATTACAACTTTTCTGTAGGTTTTAAAGTTTCCAAACTAAAAGTTTGGGAGGAAAAGAAACACTGGAAAAGTCCCTTTTCTTGTGCCATATACAACATGCTAGAATACACTGATGTCCTTCTCATGCCCACCGAGGCCCCAAGTCCCTGGGTGGTTTCCAGTCGAGCCTGCGCCCTGCGCTGCCCCTCACACCATGCCATTCCAGGAAGGACAGAGCCACAGCACAGACTTGGCCATTCTTTCCTCTACCTCACCTAGTCAACCAGAGGGGCATCAAGATGACAGTGTGAGGGCATGGCTTCTCCTATTCCCAGGGCCCTCCTGTGTGAGGAGAGGGCCTCGGTGCCCCTAGAGGCACTCCATCTGGGGCCCAGGAAGCAGTAGCCTCAGGGTAAGAATGGCTGGTCAGCTGCGATGCCGAGGTGTTTCCACTGCACCATTGCTCTCACACTTTAATGACCCTGATCATGTATAAAGCACATGAGAAAGCGTGTGTATGTGCCAGACCCCAGGCCCATCCCTCAGAGATTCACCTCCAGTAGCTGGGAGAGACCAGGAATGTACATTAAAAAAATCCAAGCCTTTCCAAATAACATGGATGGACCTAGAGATTAACATACTGAATGAAGTAAGTCAAAGAAAAATATCACACGACATCATTTATATGTGAAATCTTGAAAAAAATGCCACAAATGAACCTGTTTATAAAATAGAAACAGACTTTCAGACATAGTGCACAAACTTATGGTTACCAGCATGGGGGAAGAGGGTGCAGGAGGGACACGTTAGGAGTTTTGGGTTAGCAGATATACAACAGATATACAAAATATTAGTAGTATTAGCAGATATACAAAATAGATAAACAATAAGGATCTAATGTATAGTGCAGAGAACTACATTCAGTATCTTATAATAATCTATATTGGAAAAGATTCTCAAAAACATTTATAACTGAATCACTTTGCTGTACATCTGAAATAGTATAAATCAACTATACTTCAATAAAATTTATTTTTAATTCCTCCCACGTGGCTCCGATTCTGGTTTTTGACTCCTGGGAACATGTAGCAAAATGCATGCTCTCTCTCACTAGAGAAACTCTATCGTGTCAAACTTTATGAAACTATTGGTCTGTAAGAAGAAACTGGCGCCAGAACAGGAGATGAGATGGTGGGAGAGGAGGAAGGTAAAAAGCACACAAGGCAGAGCTTGGAGGAGCTGGCGACTGTCTGGGGGCTGCCCCGGGGCTGTACAGACAGACAGTGTGGTTTCTGTCCACACAATCAGCGGTCTCTGTTCCCTGACGGGGTGCTGGTCGCCCAGGGGATCCTCTGGAGAAGTGCCCCCATCCACATCATGCACTCCCTCCCTCTCCACACACCCTCTTCTTCCGAGCGAACTGCCCAGAAGTCCTGAATGAGGAGTGTGTGGCTTTCATGTCTTCTCTCTTTTTTTTTTTTTTTTGGTTATTTTTTAATATAAATTTATTTTAATTGGAGGCTAATTACTTTACAATATTGTATTGGTTTTGCCATACGTCAACATGAATCCACCACGGGTGTACACGTGTTCCCCATCCTGAATCCCCCTCCCACCTCCCTCCCCGTACCATCTCTCTGGGTCATCCCAGTGCACCAGCCCCTAGCATCCTGTATCATGCATCGAACCTGGACTGGCTTCGTTTCACATATGATATTATACATGTTTCAATGCCATTCTCCCAAATCATCCCACCCTTGCCCTCTCCCACAGAGTCCAAAGATTGTTCTATACATCTGTGTCTTTTTATGTCTTCTCTTTTACATTGTCATTCCCCCTCTTCACAAGGAGGATCTGACTGGGTTTGCGGGGTCTTTGGGCAAATGAATGTCCAAGCAGCCAAGATGCAGCATCCAGCACACAGCAGGGTCTGAGGACTCAAACCAAGTATGAGTCGGAAGATGCTGACTCCTGGAATTAGGCCAGGCTGCCTCTCAGCAGGTGTGAGGCACCTGGTTACTGGGATGTGTGTGCTTTACACGTCAGGCTCTACCTGACACTGTGACCCTGGAAATCATGAACTCACCCAGCCACTGTATTCTAGCCCTCCAGACTATTGCAGATCTGACTGAACACAGATGTGGCTGAAAATGTCTTTGGGCACAGACATGGGAGGGATCCCCGGTACCAATTTTGGGGCATTGCTCCTCTAAACCACGTGGTCAGCCCTCATGAGGAAGGCCAGTCTTTCTCCTGGTTAGAGAACCTGGTCAGAGTGGACTTGAGACCCACGCCCCACGCTGGGCTAGGTAAGTACTCTCCAGAGTACTTACTACCTGCCTGCCTGGTCCGGGGGAGGTGGATCATAGGACTCATGTTCCCTTTTGTTTAACTTCCTTAGGGTTGGGTTGCTATGACCGTAACCAAGAATCCTGACCCACAGCTGAGTAGGAAGCACAGAATGAAGCTAGGGAGGAAGGGTTCCAGTATCTACACATACAAGACAACAACTGCAAGCTCAGAAGCACACAGGGTTAGACAGGTGACATAAACACGCCAAACAGGCTCAAGTCAAGGGATCAAGAACTGTTGCCCTCTCTTCTTAACACAATTAGAGAAAGTGTTCTGAGATCATAGGGAATGGTGGAGACTATGCAAACTGGAAAGGTCCATCTGCAGGGGCTGTCCCTCTTAGAGTCAGCAACGGCTGCCCTATGAAAATGAGGCCCTAGGAGCATCAGATCTTCCAACTTCTCAAGAGAAGTCAGAAATCAGACTCTATATAAAAATGGTATCAACTAACTTAGAAAACTGTAAAATGCTGTGTGGTAAGATATAATGACAGGCAAGGAAACCAAAGTCCAACAAAACCAACAAGTAAAACACAAAACCCCAAACCCAACTATCTTCATTTATCACCTTTGGAGGTTGGTAGGGTAATGACTCATTATTCTGAAAATTGATAGAATCAAGCATTTATCCTGCTTTTCTTAAGTGAACTGTAATGTGCTTCAAGGTAATTAAGAACATAACCAGTGAACAAATACTCCTTATAAGAGAATCACAGTTAAACTTAGGTGAAATAGCAGAAATAGAAAAATCACCATTTTGTAACCCCTAACAACGGTGATGATCAAGGCTGCAAAGAGGGTCACTGAAAGGGTAACAGAGGAAAACTTCATACTGTGGGAATAGGCCGATGTCAAGGAAATACAATGATCACACTCAGCAACGCTGAAAACGAGACAGACTGACATCACGTGCCTGTGATGTCACATAAGAGAAATATGTTTACACTACCACCTTTGCTGCAGTCTGGCAGGGGAAAAAAAAAGAGACAGAAGGAGAAAAAGGAGCCTGGATTTGATCAGACTTGTGGATCCAATTAGTAGTTTACAGGAAACAGAAGAGGGGAACAGGTTAAAATGAGAGTAAATCCATCAAATTCAGAATGAGGAGCATTCGACAAGCAGTTACTTCCACAAGTGGCCCCAGGAACAACCACAGACACGCACCCAAATTGTGACTACTAATACCTGTTTTATGTTTCTATCAAGAAGCAGCTCCAAGAACGGAGCAAAAACAAGACCAAAACCACTGTGGGCCAAAGCATATGGGCATGCAGGGGCTTCAAGCCTGAAGCCACTAAAGTAAATAGGAAACAAATCTAAACCTAGAGATTTTCTAGTCACCAAGTCCTGGGTGTAATCGGCAAATTGAAGGTTCATGCCTGTTTTCCTCATTATAAATACTTACTGGTGGTAGATCAGAAGCAAATGATTAAGGCTGAAAGTAAAAGAGAATTTCATCAACTACACTCCATTTAGAAAAAGAAAAATTCTTGAGAGGAAGGACTCTTCTGAGTCACTGCAGCAGGTCTGTAATAACCAGGAGAGGACAGAGCTCAACATTATAAGACAAATCTGTGCAGAAACACCAGTATAGCTAGGGTACCTCGACTCCGGCAGCAGCTAACACCCATCGCACAGATTCCATCCGGCCTCGTCCGTTGGGATAGTGGAGCTTGGGTTTCGTGGACATCACGGCCTTTCAGGTTTTCTGAAATACAAACGCAGCACTCCTCGCAAAAGAACAGCCTCAATTTCGCGTTCTCAGTCCAGTATTCAGGGGCTAACTGAATATTCAGGGTTTTGACAAACTGGAATGTGCGGGTTGGGGGAGGAGGGATTTTGTGGGCTTTTGTTTTTTGTTTTTAAACTGCGTTTTCCCTCAATCAATAAAAACAGACCACCATTTTAAAACCTTAAAAAACAACCACCACCTTTGCCTTTCAAATAGTTTCATAGCTTTATGATTTATTATTCTGGATCTTGGGAAGCGGGGGGCTATTTCCTGTAAAGACATTTGGGCTAGCAGCACAGGACTTCACAGAATCAGAACATTATATACTTTGACCTTGAAAATCTGAGATTTCTCAAATTCGGCCTGTACAGGCCAAACCAAGGACCGCGGAGGAGACGTCCACACCCATGGAACCTCTGCAAAAATTCACTTTCACACGCATCAGATTCGAGCCTCACAGCAACAGAAGAAGGAGGGGTCAATTATTACTATTGTCTGCAAGACGTGCGGAGAAGGCAATGGCACCCCACTCCAGTACTCTTGCCTGGAAAATCCCTTGGACGGAGGAGCCTGGTGGGCTGCAGTCCATGGGGTCGCTACGAGTCGGACACGACTGAGTGACTTCCCTTTCACTTTTCACTTTCATGCATTGGAGAAGGAAATGGCAACCCACTCCAGTGTTCTTGCCTGGAGAATCCCAGGGACTGGGGAGCCTGGTGGGCTGGCGTCTATGGGGTCGCACAGAGTCGGACACGACTGAAGCGACTTAGCGGTAGCAGCAAGACGTGCGTCTGCGGGCAGGCCCGGGGTGGTGGCCCCGGGCCCTGCACACCCCCGCCCCGCCTGGACAGAAGCCCCCAGGGCCTTGTTGCGCCCAGGCCACCGCTCGGCACCGGAGACAGGGTCTCAGCGCTCCGCGCGGCCGCTCAGTCAGCGCTGGGAGACCATCAGTGCCTTCCACCCAGGGCTCTGGACTGCACAGAGCGAGTTAATAAGGATACGCACGACAACCAAGCAAGACCCCCCACCCCAACTCAGGGGTCCCTGTCTGCCCCGATAGGAACAGGGCCGCGGGAGGGAGACAGGGATAGATAGGATGAATGCGGGGTGATTCCAGGATGAGGAAGGAGCGTGAGAGACTCGGAGCCGGGAGAAACAAGAAGAGGGGGGAAGGGGAGGTGCGAGTGACAAGAGGGAGACAGACCTGGCTGCACTTGGAGTGACCGAAATCGCACAAAGGCGCCCAGCGAGCGGTCTGCAGCTAGGAGACCCGTGGGCGGTCCGAGGAGCCCTCGGTGGGCGAGGCTCCAGAATATTTCACCAATAGAGACGGCAATATTTAGCATGCTCCACCCATCTGCAAGGCATGCTGGATAATACGCAAACAACTCCAAATCAAGCCCCTTTTAATAGCAATTTTTGCAATTTAAGGGTATAATTTTTAAGTGTTAGTTAGGTTTGGACCTTAATTTAAGATATGTTTTAGAAATCCAGCACTTAGAAAGAGAAAGGAAAGTCGACATATGCATAAAGGTCGAAATTTCTTGTAGTTTATATACTGCGCACTGTAGCTTAGGCTGTCGGATGTGAGGGCGATCTGGTTGCGACATCTGTCACCCCATTGATCGCCAGGGTTGATTCGGCTGATCTGGCTGGCTAGGCGGGTGTCCCCTTCCTCCCTCACCGCTCCATGTGCGTCCCTCCCGAAGCTGCGCGCTCGGTCGAAGAGGACGACCATCCCCGATAGAGGAGGACCGGTCTTCGGTCAAGGGTATACGAGTAGCTGCGCTCCCCTGCTAGAACCTCCAAACAAGCTCTCAAGGTCCATTTGTAGGAGAACGTAGGGTAGTCAAGCTTCCAAGACTCCAGACACATCCAAATGAGGCGCTGCACGTGGCAGTCTGCCTTTCTTTTGACAATTTTACAATTTTTCTATAATAGTAGAACTTAATTTCACTTTGTGTAAAATGAATATTTATACATACTTGCATATAATACAATTAATTGTATTCTTCATGTATTTTTAATTTATATATATTTCCTCTTCTCTCCTTTCTTCCTTGACTCAGTGAATCTTCTTGAGCTTCTCCTTCATTTCCTACACTTAAGACGAAACTGGTTTAATCCACAGCACCTTCTTGGATGGGGAGGAAGTGGGGGCCTTGGGATAGAGGTGTCAGTGGGGCTACAACTATAATCTGGGTGGTAATTAAGCTAGAGCTTTAAAAAATATTTTAAGACCATCAAAATTATTATAGAAAAATTCACACAAATTTTAAGGCTAAAAATATATGCCTCCAAAAGGACTATTTCTTGTTTCCTGAGGCAGTCTCTCCTATTTCGCAGACTATAGGTGTTGATTATTGTTACAAGAAACCCCCAGGAGGGGTTCTTGAAATTACCTGGCTTGAGAAGCCTGTGCTGCTGATCAATTACAGCAACTGACAAGATCAGAATTTATTTTCTGTAGATTTCTCTGGCAGAAACAGGGAGAGTGAATTGGGACTGTGCAGGATGGGGAAAGAGAAACCTGGAAATATCTGTGTGTATTATAGTATAGCATCATAAATTAGAAGATAGGTAAGAAAAGGTAAGATATTAAGGGGGCAGATGGGAGGAAGAGAAGTCTAAACTGATGCCCTCCCTAAACACACACTTCCTTTTCCATCCTCCTTGTTTACTTTTTGTAACATTTATTGTCATATAATATACTATATATTTATTTTGTTATCTATCTGGAATTTTGATAGAATGTAAATTCTATCAGGTTAGAATCCTATTTCTTAAAATGTACCTTTGTATACCCTGATCCTAGAATAATGCTTAGGGCAGAGAAGACATTCAGAGAACACTTGTGGAAACAATGAACGATGCTTTGGTTTCTAGCTCCATAAAGATTGGGGGGACATAATAATGAATGGGTTTGTCTTTTATTCTCACAAACCACACACTTGTAAATGTCACTAGACAGTTGAAAGGCCAGTGGGAGGTTAGGGCTAGCAGATATAAGCTATTACATATAGAATGGATAAACAACAAGGTCCTACTATACAGCACAGAGAACTGTATTCAATGTCCTGTGATAAAGCGTAAAGGGAAAGAATAGTAAATAAGAATTATGTATAACGGAAGCACTTTGCTGTATAGCAGAAATTAACATAATACTATGAATCAACTATACTTCAACTACAAAAATAAAATTCTATATATTTAATTTAAAAAGAGGCCAGTGACAACTCAGAAGAGAGGACTGAGATGGATTAATCTGGCAGTAAAAGAAAGTATCCAGAGAAAGTATGTAAAGTAAGAAGAAAAGCAAACAAGAACAGCTGGGCACCCCTAGAACTGGAAATCATTTTCAAACAGGAATAATAGTATATATTCAATTTCATCTTTCTAATTCTGACTTAACACAGACATTACTCAGTTTGACATAGGTAGGCAAGCCATATTTTTCAAACCTGCTGGAGGTGGTGATCTTTATCATTTTTTTCCAGCTCACCTTTCCGCAAAGATTCACTTTCATTGAACTATACAGGAAAAGCACTATTATCAACTGTGTTGATCAGTTAAACCTGTATATCTATTTGCTTCTTCTAATTGGTTGAACCATATCAAATATCAAAATTTTACTATTTTCTTCTAACCAAAAAAAAAAAAAAAAAACTCTTCTATGTCCAACCTAATAAATTAGAGGTTACATCATCCTAGCAATCTTGTTTACCTGAAAGAGAAGAGAAACTAAGGCAGTGTCATAAGACTCTCATTAAACAGGCTGTGAAGAAATAAAAAAAAAATCCTGTTATAATTCTGCCATTCTATGGAAGTACCCTTAGGTCATTCTGCTCCTTGGAAGCCCTTGAAATTATTCTATTCCTGGAGACCCTTGGAGTTGCTCTCAACCTGGGACAGTCTTATTCTAGATGTCTTTCTACCTACTGGATACATATATATTTATATTCAGAGGCCATGGGAACTTGTCTCAGCCTTTGACCCTTCCCCCCACCCACTCGGTAGCAGGTAAAATTGCCTTAACAAAAATCAAGAGCTTTAAAAATCAGTTTAAGAGGAGTTTTCTAAGTAAACATTCCAGAAAGAGAGTCACAATGGTTTAAATTCAGTGTCAGCTGTTCTAACAGCAGGCTTTGACAGCAGGAAGGAAGACTGAGAGCTTGAAACTATGGGGCATCTGAAGAGATGGAGGAAGGGCTGAGGGGAGATGGGGGTGGGTCATTAGACAAACGGGGTGATGACACACTCAGGTTGGGGGTGTTCTGATAGGCTAGGGCACATCTATGGATTCACCAATACAAGGTTGATTGGTAAATCATTTTCCCTCAAAATTCTTTCAAGGACTCAAAGAATGTTTGGTAAATGAATTTCCTGTGGAATCCTGTATGGAATTCAAGAAGGTATGAGCTTCTTTTGAAGGTTGATGCTGTACATGTTTATACTGTACATGTGACTATACTGTGAAAGCTAGAAAAATACAAGGTAGGTATCTGTCATGATGAAATCAGCAACAAGAAATTGTTTTGATGTGCTTTTTGTTTTGTTAAAATATTCCTAGTCACCTAATTTGCTAAAAGCTAAATTTAAATAGTCTCCACATTGCAAAATACCGCTTCCTACTGCTGGTCTAAGTATATGCTACCAATTTCACAGCAGTAAACACTCTGCTGCTGCTGCTGCTGCTAAGTCGCTTCAGTCGTGTCCGACTCTGTGCGACCCCATAGACGGCAGCCCACCAGGTTCCCCCGGCACAGTGTTAAGAAGTTATAAAATATGAAAATTTCAAATTAGGAAATAGTAATGTTATTGTTTGATGGAAGAACATAACAACAAAAACAGGACACTCAAATCAATTTTTCTTAAACTGTAACTTTATTTGGAGCAGAATTTTCCTTAAGTAAAGTTAACGTTTTTAAACACCTCAGGACAAACTATTCAAAAAGGAACATTTTATTTCAGAAGGGGCTTGAATAAATAGTTTTCGGTCCTCCTATCTTCTCATCATTATGAATATTTGCTTTAATAATTAAATATATTCTTAGTTGCTCCCTTGTAATCAAATCAAGTGACGAAATTGCTGTCAGTACTGAACTATCCGAGATCAGAAGACTATTCAGGCCATTTTAAATTCACATTAGCAGTGTCTGTAAGAAACTGATAATACAGGTTAATGTGATATTTGCCCCCCAGTTTGTCTTCTGTTGGTTTCCATGAGAAGGTCCTCACAATAAATTATATAAAATACAGTACTTTGGTTGGAAATTGTAAAAATAATTCTAAAAATTAACCACATATCTTAAACAAGTTGCTACAGTATGCTTTAAATGATAGAAAATAATTAGTACATCAAACATTTTCTTATAAACATATTGCTTTGGATCACACACTGAGCTAAAACATACAGCCTGTATTCTTTTTCTCTCCTAAATGGCACAAAACAATGGCTTGCTGCCACTTTGTAAGAAAACATGGTGCCTGTGAACGCCAGCAGTACTGCTGATTTGTACTTAAAAACAATTCTGTTTTACATGGCTTGTCTGGAGTCAAGTGTTTTAATTTTTTATCACTCCAGAATATGACACAGCATCCATTTACTAGACATTTATGGTCCTTGAAGCAAGAAATCTGTAAGAAACTGCTTGAGAAAATTGGTTTTCTTCCTATTTAAATCATATATGAGCTGGCTGAGGGCTTAGTAATTAATGGCAGCTTACTGTGAAACGAACCACCACACGAAGAATAGCTTTTAGGCTCATGCGACTTTCCCGGCAGTTCACACACATACCCTTTGGCATGACCACTGTCACTGAACCCTTGGGCACTATACCATCTCTCCTGAAGTCCCCTAAAACTTTATGCTTGACATGAGGTACAGTCGTGGGTAGGTATAGTTAAACTTATCATTCCCCTTGGTGTCTGGTAGTAGATTTTATAATCTTATAGTAACTAAAAATACAAGCAACAGGCAGTATTTTCTTTTTACTTAACCAAGTATTGGTGACTTTTCCCTTTCTACAGTAAACAGCTTGTATGCTCAGTGCATCCTTTACCCATTTCAGGGTGAGAATAAAAGAGAACTTTAGAGGATTTACTAGTTCTTTAGAACTGATCTTGTTTTTTTCACCCTTCTAGTTTACTCAGTACAGTGTCAGCTTCTCGACTTTCAAATGAATAAGGGAAACTGTCTGCTGATAAACAAAGGAAAGAGGAAGAGGATGAAAAGAGAAATATTTTCTGCATTGAGGCCCTACAAAAGTAATAGAAAACAATCTTATAATGTATAGTGACCAGGTAAGTAGGTTTCTCAATTAAAATGTAATGACCTTAACATAAGCTAGAGGACCAAGAATATGGCATTCATAATCCATCTGGCTCTCTAGAGGGTATTTACGATTTTAAACCCACTTTCTCTCAAGGTGGGTAAGCTTTCGGATTAACTTACTTTTTATTCCTAATACAGAAAGGGGAAATAAATATTAACTGCATAGTAAAGGACTCATCTCTGAAAACAAATTCTCTGTTGATTGAGATAATGAGAATATAATACAGAAATAAATTCAGCTTCAAGTTGTGCTTACATATACATATTTATTTCCTGAAGCTTTGCTGCCAGTTTGTTAACAGGAAAATATGACCTCTCAAATCCACATCCATCATTTGCTTTTCTCATGCCCCCAGCAATCATGGTGCTTGCTCAAGTACCTTTTTGAGTCAGATTCTCGAAAACACAAATTGCTCCCTGATTTTAGGTGAGGGCCCTTTGGGAACCATGGGCTGCAACATATTATTAATACATCAACACAAAAATTTACCCACTTATTAGGCTGAACCATATCGAAGTACCAATATTCATTTTCACCTATCATTTTAACTTACAAAAATGACAATTTCATTGACTCCACTTGCTATATCCTAGAATCAAACAAAAGTGACTTGAGCCCTGGGAGAAAGTGAGTCTATACACTCTAGAGATGATGTCGAGTTCACTGGCAGTGACCTTCTTTCTTGTCTTTCAGGTAATCACGAGTGGAGGTGAGTGTGCCTGACAGAGGTGGATCAGAGTGGACTTCCTTTTTCTGTCTCCAAACTAGCTTTGTCATTTTCAAAACTGCTGTAAACATTCCTCTCAATGGAACAGCCTCTGCCCAATGGAGTTCTCACTGTTGAAAGAAACTACACAAGGGTTTAGAGTTCTTCCAATGTGGCACGTGACGGACACTTGACATCATGGTAACTGTGGCTTCACAGACCAGTGGGACCTCTGCCATCTATTATTTTCTTGCTCCCCAAATTGCCCTGATAATTGGACCAGAGGGCAGACAATGATTATTCATCGTCTATCTCTGGCCATGCCTGGAGGACTGAGCTAAATGCAACATTCTAAGGGTTGTGCTACTTTGAAACTTTGCTTTTGGGTCATGCGTCTTGGCAGGGATGTAAGTTTAAGTCACTGTGTTAACCTTTATGTGGAGAACCTTTTGGCTTCAAAAGCTTCCCTTTTATGGGTACTTATAGAAAGTGACTTCAAAAATGGGAAGAAAATAGAATGTGATGGCATAGCTTAGTTTCAGCTGGATTATCACCAGCCACCAAAAATCGTGTTGTAAACATTTCTAAAAATATTTGCTTAGAGTTCTTTCATCTGGGGAGTAAAAAGAAAACAAAGTGAATTATGTAATAGTACTTTCAGAACAGCACAGCGGTATTAAAAAGCCAAACCAATAACATGATATTGAGAAACGGCAGATGGTCAGTTTTCTAGCGCTGATGTCAGTCCAGAAAAGCTTAAAGTACCAAATATGCCACATTTAAAATTTAACTACTTCACAAATATCCACACACATTGAGGAAATAACCCTTTATCATGTAGCTGTAAATTGCACCCCTGTTGCAATACTGCATCAATATTATTATATTTTTAAAAATCTGTATAAAATATTATCTGGAACCCCAAAGGAAAATCAATTAATCTTTAAAAAGTTCCTTACAAAGTTGACTGTATAAAATGCTAAAACATAATCCACATATACAAAATGCTGCTGTTTAAGAAAATAATGGGACCCAGTTTTAGAATAAAATAACTTTGTACAAAAAAAAGTACTGCATTCAAATCAATATTAAAAAAAAAAAACTTTAAAAAAGAATATTGAAATGTCTCAGTTCAGAAGAATAACTATAAAGTGTTTGCTTTTCCACCAGCCAAAAGTCTCTTGCAGGTGGAATACCAGCTGGGCAAGGGATAGGGTCCTACTGTGCCCTACAAAAGGTTTCGTGACAGTCATCGCCGAGACGCGTACTTAGCGATCCAATCCGTCCTGCCGTGTACAGGCTGGGCGGCTGGAGGCCGGGGCAGCAACCCAGGAGTGCTTCTAGGCTGGGTGTGGAAAAACGGTCGCCCAGGGTGAGGTCTCACAGCCTTCAGGGAAGAATAGCCTGTAGGGAAAGAGAAAGGTGGGTCTAATTGATTTGGGCCCACACAAACAAAGTACAGCAAAGAGCATCTTGGTGACATAAATATCCGAAAAGCAGAGATCAAGAGAAGCCACGTCCTTGGAGTTGGCCCTCCCAATTAAGGACACCCTGATCCTGTAGCAGGCAGGCCAGAAACACTAGCGTCATTCCTGTGTGTGCTCAGCTGCTCAGTCATGACCAGCTCTTTGCGGCTCGATGGACGGTAGCTCCCCAGGCTCCTCTGCCCATGGAATTTGTGGTGGTTTAGTTGCTGAGTTGTGTCCAACTCTTGCAAACTCTTGGACTGTAGACCCTCAGGCTCCTCTGCCCATGGAATTTTCCAGACAAGAATACTGTAAGTGGGCCGCCATTTCCTTGCATCTGCCAGGCCCATTCTGCCTGCAGGCCCATGCACTAATAGCCCAAAATACAGAGTTTGTTTGTTCATCTCCTGAAGATCTTTACTGGATGGCTCCTCTACAGTGAGGTCTCCTTCGGCCGCCCTGTGTAAAATGCCCATCTGTACCTATACTCCTGCCCCCATGCTCCCTGCTCCCCGCTTTATTTTCCTCTTAGCACTTTGGAGCATCTTATTTGGTTTACTTGCTGTCTGTGGAGTACAGGTTCCAGGAGGACAAGGAATTTTGTTGTCTCCTTCATTTGTGGACCCTAGGCCTATCACATTTGGCATAAAGCACTTGTTTAATAACTATTTTTGAATAAATTCACAAATAATAATAATTCCAAATAAAGCTTACCTGGGGAAGGGTCGGGAATAGGTGCCAAGTGGACCCTCTGCAGAGCAGAACTGATTTCTTTTTTCAGAAAGGAAGGGATATAGTTTCCAGCCAGTCCACTAGAACTTGTAGAGCTGGAACCAACTGATTTGCAAAAGAAAAAGCTCATTACTGCAAAGACATGCACAGGACACCAACAAGGGTAAAGGACAAGGGCACAGGGCAACAGAGAACTGGGTTTTGATTTTCAGGGGGAAAAGCATTAGGAAAAAGAGTGAATTCGGAGCAGAACATTCCACCACACCACACTGTTAGAAAGACAGGCGGATGGGGTGCGGGGTGTACAGACAGTGTTGAGACTGTAGCCTGTACCCACAAGGAGGCTGGTGGGTTGGTTTGTTAAAAAAAAAGGAGACATTGAGAATTTTCCTTCTGCTTATAATAATCAGTTTAACCTGTTCTGGAATTTTCTTTTTTCCACTCAGTAATATAGAAGAGTTAGCCTTCCATGTTAGAATGGATGAATTTCAGAATATGGTTAAACCATAACTTATTTAACCGTTCTTATTGATCAGCATATAGGTTTCTCTTATTGATTAGCATACAGGTTATGTTAACTGTTTAGCCATTATAAGTAATTCTACACCAGAGACATTCTTGTCCAGAACCAGAAAATTAGTCATTATTAAAATTCACTAATTACATTCACTTTTTATGTCATTTCTGCCTTGAGAGTGTTTTAAGGGCAGGAACTGGGTCCTACTCATCCTAGTGTTCCAGGCGGTCCATGGAAAGCCTTACTCATATCAAGTAATCAATACATGTTGTATGGGTGAGTATCTATAATGAGCCTTATTACGAAGGCTTAAAGGTGCATGTGGAATAATGACGGATGTTATACAAATAACACAGATCCATTAGGAAGTTAGACCTGTTAGGAAAAGCACATGAGAGGAAGAGTTGTTCTGTGTCTTCCCAACACAGAGCACTCTTGGCAACTACTTAAGGCAGAGTGGAAAAAATAGTCTGGAGCTCCTGTATCAGGAGCTGTGTTGGTCAGCTGAAGCACCTTTTGCAACTCTGGTGACTAAGAAAAAAGACGATAAGAACAAGGAAATCACAGACAGAGAAAAGGCAGAGTCAGTAAACACAAGAGAAAATGCTCAACCCTCATTAGCAATGGGGCATGCGGGTTGAAGCCACAGGAAGATGCCATTGCACACCCTCAGATGAGCACACATCTGCAATCTTGACGGTATCAAGAGGCATCAAGGACACGGCACAACTCCTGCACCCTGCCAGACAGCAGTTGGGCAGAATCTGTGAAGTCAAAGATGAGCACAGCCTTTAACCTAACGTGATCATATCACATGTGCACACCTATGGGGGACATCAGTATTCACTCCAGCACTCTTTCTAACTGTAAAAATGATCAAAAGCCTTCATGTTCAAGAAAAGACTGGATGAATAAATTATATGTTCTAAGTGTCCATCAACAGATGAATGGATAAAGACATGGTACATATACACCATAGAATATTACTCAGCCATAAAAAAGAACAAAATCTTGCCATTTGTGGCAACATGGATGGACTTGGAGGGCATTATGCTAAGTCAGAGAAAGACAAATACTTTATGATATCACTTACACATGGAATATAAAAAAATACAGCAAACTAGTGAATATAACAAAAAAGCAGACTGACAGATATAGAGAACTAATCGTTGCCAATGGAGAGAGGAAAGAGGAAAGGGACAAGGGAGGGGCAGGGGATTAAGGAGTATAAATTATTAAGTATAAAATAAGTCACAAGGATATACTGTACATGACAGAGAATGTAGGCAATATTTCATAACTATAAAAGGAACATAACCTCTAAAAACTGTGAATCACTATATCACACACCTGTAACTTACATAATATTGATCAGCAACTATACCTGAACTTTAAAATGTGAAATATATTCTATGTGTATATAATTGCTGTATATATTATTAATGCATATATGCATTATTAACATGAGTGGAGATCCAGGATTATATGCATATAAATTTTAAAACATGCAAAACCATGCTAGGTATTTCTTGTATTCTAAAAAAAAAAAGTCGTAGAAATAATAAACACCCAATTTGGACACGGTTAGGGGTGGAGGGAGGGGAAGGCCACAAAGGAGGGAAAGGCAATCGTGTGTGTTTGCAGAGTCTGACTTTATATGCTGGGTGTTGAGTACGTGGGTGTGGATCTGTTCTTTCTTTCCCTTTCGAACTCCTTAAAATACATGAACATGGAATGGACAAAGGCAGAGAGGAGAGAAGCCCAGGGGTTTACTTGGCATGTGGAAGGGGAAGCCGCTCATGGTAGGGGCTGCCTGTGTGGGGTGCATCTGAAATTCATTCATCTACTGAAACAGCATGGGCAGCGCCTTCCCAACTGTCCACCTTCCAACGATGCCCTGAGCTGAGGCTGAGCCGTGAGATGGAAGAACAAGCCAGAACAAGGCAGATCCTGTGATACCCAGAGGTCGCAGATCACAGAGCAGGGCCTCAGAAACCACTCTGTGCATGCGTGCGTGCATGTAAGTTGCTTCAGTCACCTTTGACTCTTTGTGACCCTATCGACTGTAGCCCGCCAGGGTCCTCTGTCCATGGGGATTCTCTAAGCAAGAATACTGGAGTGGGTTTCCATGCCCTCCTCCAGGGGATCTTCCTGACCCAGGGATCAGACCCTAGTCTCTTACATCTCCTGCATGGGTAGGCGGGTTCTTTACCACTAACGCCACCTGGGAAGCCCACCAGACTCTGTAAGAATGTTTTTCCCTCAAGCCAGGGAATTCTGTTGTCCTCCCCTGCTACTCCCGATGGTAGAGCCTGAGGGAGCTGGTCAAGCCCCCAGGGCCTGCTACATGTGAGAGAAAGGGGCAGAGGCCTGGAAAAAAGGTCAGGGCTTCCACACCAGAGAGGCCCTCATGGTTCCACAGCTTGTCATCCCCTCTCTGCACTCACCCAGCCACACCCAGAGAACCTGCTTATCATTTAGGGAGTAAACGTCATTACTTACCTGAAGTTATTTTGCTGATCACTGATACGGTCCCTGAAGATTTTCCAGACAAACCAGAACTGGACCACGGATTAGGTGGAATAAAATCCTTGCCTGGATTCGGGAGTACACCATTTCTTATATTTATTCCTAATAGGGCAAAAATGTTTTTTCAAATGCAAAATTTATATTCAGTCTTGTACCATATGTCAGAGATGAGATGAATGCAGAGTCTGATTTGTCAAAGACCTCCTATGGTTCAACAATCAAAAACTTGACCGTGATGACACCACTGTATAGGTGGCAGAGGAAAGATGCTGTCTCTGGGGTGAGTGGGTTGTCTCACTGGTGGGTGGCCTGACACAAGTGTCTTCACCATCTACCAACAGATCTGTCCACATCTGATGTCTTGACCTCCTGGTGCCTTCCTGGGCTTCAGTGCCTCTTGGCCTTCCTACTTACCCACCTTTGCAGACCACTGCCTTTCCATCAGCTGCCCAAGTTCTTCTCTGTCCCTCCAGAACTCCACGCCTAGCTCTGCAGCCCTCTGCTCACCTCTTTCTGAATTCTGAGATTCCATCCCCTCACCTCACATGGACCATCATCACAGTGCTGATTCTGGTCTCTACCAACAACCGTCACTGACTCTCTCACTTCTCAGGCTGCCTTGATCTCAGCTGCAAGACAAACCACTACCCCTCCACCCCTGGACCATCCACTTCCCATGGCCATTGGGCAACACAGCCATCTTTCAGAACAGAAAGACTGAATCCATCCTTTATCCTTCTTCTTCCTCTAGAGTCAAGAAGAAATAGGTCTCCCTTCAGGCCAGTCTCCTAAGGCCACAGTGCGATCCCTGACGAGGTCTGGCAGTATTTAGGAGGCCTGTTCCCAATTAAGGCAGAAGGCAGGGGGGAAGCAGTGAGTCAGCCGGGCCTCCATCCTCTGCCCTGGGACTCCACCCCCTCAACCTGAGCACCACTGCCCCGACCTGGATGACAGTGACAACCTGTGGGTCCCTCGCTCACACAGCACACAGATGTTGCTAACACCATGTCACTCCTCCAGTTACAACCCTTCAAGAGCTTCCTGTTGCTCATGAAATAAAATCCAAATTTTTTACAAGACCCCAAAGATGCCTCCTAACACATCCTCCACCTCTGACAGTGATTGGGCCATGCCGCCTCTCTCAAGCCAAGCCGTTTCCTGCCTCCTGGCCTTTGCACTGGCCATTCCCTCTGCCGGGCATGTTGTTCTCACATCGCTCTGCACATGGAGCTCCCTCCCAATCTCTGGGGCCCAGCTCCTGCTACCATTACACTACCCTTAACAACCGCTGTCACCATCTGCAACTACTGTGTGCCCACTTACTTAGGGTCTGTCTCCCACTACTAGAAAATATGAGGATGAGGATACTGTCTACAGGTTGCTGGCTAAAGTCATGGCATAGACTCTGATGTAAACAGAGACCCTGGAAGATGGGCAACCCAGTGGCCCCAATTGGCTGTTTTGTCCACCTTTCAGCGCCCCGCACAAAATGATGTCAATACAGATTGACCGATGGAATGAATCTGTGAATGAAAAGTGGGCTAATGCTATATGCTTAGAACACAGAGAACCTGGAGAGACGCTTGGGCACTCTCCAACTAGAGTGTCTTCACTTAACCCCTGTGATCCATAACGCCAGATGGGGGAGCTAAGCTCCCCCATCTGGCTTCCTGAGAGCATACAGGGCTGGAGAGACCCCAGATGAGCCGCCTGGCTCTTCCTGGTTCCTCACTCCCTCGGGGTCACTTTAGACCCCATTTCCTCTACCAAATTTCTCATCTTAGGCAAGAAAAGAATGTGAAGCCTGGGACTTCCCTGGCAGGCTAGTGGTTAGGACTCTGAGTTTCCACTGCAGAGGACACACATTCCATCCCTGGTCAGGGAACTAAGATCCCGCATGCAGCAAGGTGCAGCCAAAAAGAAAAAGAAAATATAAAGCCTGTGTGTACTAAGTGGCTTTGGTCGTGTCCATCTCTTTGTGGCCCTGTGGACTATAGCCTGCCAGGCCCCTCTGTCCATGGAATCCTCCAGGCCTGAATACTGAAGCCGGGTTGACTGTGCCCTCCTCCAGGGGATCTTCCCCACTCCAAGGATCGATCCCACGTCTCTTACATCTCCTGCACTGGCAAGTGGGGTTCTTTACTACTGGCACCATCTGGGAAGCCCAGCAAATATTTCTATGGTGGTGCCACCACTGTCCAAAACAGAAGCTTTGCAAAACTCGAGATTCCGGGGACACGATTTCTCATCAGTGACCAGAGCACAGGCAGGAAGTGTTATTACCAGGCAGGTACCGAGAGTGCTTCAGGTAGTGTTGCTTGGCGGCCGACCGCAGGGTGGGCGTGTCGCGCCGGGGATAGGACGTCTGGGTGGGGGCGCTATTTCCGGTGCCCACGGGCTCCGAGCGCTTCAGGTCCAGAATGCTCTCGAATCTGAACGGGGAAAAGAAGGTTCTGGTCAGCACGAGCTGGGCAGCGCATGGGATGTGAAGACAACCTTAGAAACCCAGAGGCAGTCCGTGCGCCGACGGGAGCCCACACTTGCCTGCACAGCGTCTCATCGCTCTGTCTTTTGTTTTTCAGGTCAATTCTGGTGAAGGATGGACTGAAGTCCGAGTCATCCAAGTCAGCCCAGTCATCGGAATCCTTCGTTGACCTGGAAACGAGACCCCATCTTCTCCTACTCTTTGGCTTGATCTCACCATTTTTGTGCTCCAGGCCAGTGAGAATTTTCTGTGTATACAAGGGGGTAGGGGGGTGGGGAGGAGAAGTAATACTTGGCATTAGTGAAGCTCACCCATGAGTAAGCCCCATTCTGAACTTCCTCGGTTGTGTAGAGGAGGGTCCTGGGGTGTAGTCTTCCCCAATATGCACTGCTTATTGGAAAAGGCAGTGGTGGCAAACAGTCCCCGACCTCTCTCACTTATCCTGAAGAGGTTACATCAGTTTCTATTCAATGGGGACACTAAGCTGTATAAGTAAGGCTTTAAAAAAGGACATTTAGAGTACTTCCTGAATACGAGGAAAGTAGCTGGATTCTCATCCAGGGCTCATCTCTGAAAGTTAGCATGACTGATATTGTCCCAAAGAGAATATAAGAGAATGTAATTAAAGTGTCAATCACCTGCTCTTTTATAAAAAACAATGCAATTAATACCTTATTTGCCTTGTCAGCAGACCTGGACCCTATTTAACTACAGAATTAGCTACAATAGGAAATTTATAAACACACACTGCTGCTTTAGGTGGGTTGGGGTCAAGTGGACAGTCTGGAGACACCACCCTCATAATTCACAGGCCAAGCTAGAACCTGAATTTAGACCTTTAACTACAAAGCCAAGGCTCCTTTTACAATTCCATGATATCAAAAAGGCCAATCTATTATAATTAGACTTTTCATGCTGAAAAGAAAATATTACGCAAGAAGTACGGTCAGGGCCTTCCCTGGTAGCTCAGTGATGAAGAATCCACCTGCCAATGCAGGAGACATGGGCTGGATCTCTGATCTGGGAAGATCCCACATGCCACAGAGCAACTAAGCCAGGCACCACAACTACTGAGCCTGTGCTCCAGAGCCTGGGAGCCACAACTACTGAGCCTGTGTGCCCAGACACTGCTCTACAAGAGAAGCCACTGCAGTGAGAAGCCTGCGCACTGCAACTAGAGAAAAGCCCACACAAGCAATGAAGACCCAGTACAGTCAAAATAAATAAATAAAATTATTAAAAAAATAAAAAAAGAAGAAGAAGAAGTGGGGTCAGCAGAGTGACCTGTCAGTGAGTGAACTGTCCCGCTTACTGCCTGAGGATGCTTTGGGTGGAGTGATGGCAAGAGCAAAGGGCTGGGCTTGTCCTCTGGTAGGTGGTCCATCCTGGGAGCCTCGGCTTTATAGGGGTACACGAGATGCTGAGGGGGCTGGCCGCCTTGATGCTGTCTGGAAGAAATGCGTGTGTGTGGCTTGGCTGGGGGCTGGGCAGGAGGGACTGGCTTTACGTGAGGCGGTGCAGCTGCCTTTTCCAGAACGTCCTTCTGAGATTTTCCTGACTCCTGGAGGCTGTGCGCGGTGCTGCCCAGGGGGTGCCCCACCTGGAAGTAAGGATATCGAAGAGCCTGGAATGACACATGAGGCTGTTTCAGAAGAAGAATCTGGCTGGGAAGGTTGACACCATTCAGAGTCACATTAACCAGTCTGCTGCAGTAGCTTGCCCAAACCAACTAGAAAACAGCATCCTGAATCTGTGACACCCCTTGTGATTCTCCTTGTCCTAAATAGTGTAAAATGTATGGACTGGTTGCCACACTCAAAATCATTTGGGTAAAGCAACCAGGTTCACTGCTATCCCCTTTGCTACTTCTGCCAATGTTCTGGCTTTGTAACTTATTTGCTTTGTGTCTTAAATACAATATTTCACCATTCTAAGTCCATTTCTTCACTCCATAGAAAGAAAATAAATAAGATGGAGAGAGCCAATAAATGATGCAAGAGGACTCTGAAAAATCAAATATGAAATAAGAAGATACAGCAGACAACAAGGGTTTGCTGTGTATCACAGGGAACTATCTCCAGTATCTTATAAACAACCTGTCATGGAAAAGAACTGAGAAAAAAATATGCAAAACTATCACTATGCTGTATACCTGAAATTAACACAATACTGTAAATCAGCTATACTTTAATAAAAATAAGAATAAGCAACTACATCTGCTTTAACATCAGAAATGCCAAGAGTGTCAAACATACTATAGTTAAACCTTGTCCATTAAGATGACTGTGCTTTCTGCCTCAGATCAGATCAGATCAGTCGCTCAGTCGTGTCTGACTCTTTGCGACCCCATGAACTGCAGCATGCCAGGCCTCCCTGTCCATCACCAACTCCCGGAGGGCACTCAGACTCACATCCATCGAGTCAGTGATGCCATCCAGCCATCTCATCCTCTGTCGTCCCCTTCTCCTCCTGCCCTCAATCCCTCCCAGCATCAGAGTCTTCTCCAATGAGTCAACTCTTCGCATGAGGTGGCCAAAATACTGGAGTTTCAGCTTGAGCATCATTCCTTCCAAAGAAATCCCAGGATTGATCTCCTTCAGAATGGACTGGTTGGATCTCCTTGCAGTCCAAGGGACTCTCAAGAGTCTTCTCCAACACCACAGTTCAAAAGCAGAAAAACATCTATTTCTGCTTTATTGACTATGCCAAAGCCTTTGACTGTGTAGATCACAATAAACTGTGGAAAATTCTGAAAGAGATGGGAATACCAGACCACCTGATCTGCCTCCTGAGAAATCTGTATGCAGGTCAGGAAGCAACAGTTAGAACTGGTCATGGAACAACAGACTGGTTCCAAACAGAAAAAGGAGTACGTCAAGGCTGTATATTGTCACCCTGTTTATTTAACTTCTATGCAGAGTACATCATGAGAAATGCTGCACCGGAAGAAACACAAGTTGGAATCAAGATTGCTGGGAGAAATATCAATAACCCCAGATATGCAGATGACACCACCCTTATGGAAGAAAGTGAAGAGGAACTCAAAAGCCTCTTGATGAAAGTGAAAGTGGAGAGTGAGAAGGTTGGCTTAAAGCTCAACATTCAGAAAACAAAGATCATGGCATCTGGTCCCATCACTACGTGGGAAATAGATGGAGAAACAGTGGAAACAGTGTCAGACTTTATTTTTCTGGGCTCCAAAATCACTGCAGATGGTGACTGCAGCCATGAAATTAAAAGACGCTTACTCCTTGGAAGGAAAGTTATGACCAACCTAGATAGCATATTCAAAAGCAGAGACATCACTTTGCCAACAAAGGTTCACCTAGTCAAGGCTATGGTCTTTCCTGTGGTCATGTATGGATGTGAGAGCTTTCTGCATCACCAAGGAATAAATCATAAAGTGCTGGGGTTTGCAATTCTCTCTGAAATATTCCTCAGTCTTTTTGAGTGGAAGTCACTGAATATAACATAACCTTTCTCAGTGGCTCTGGGACCTAGCCATAAACACGTGTAATGATGATAAGGAAGTGCAGATATAGATACAAATAACATGGACACTCCCACAGAGGTCCTGGACTCTGACATCTAGCTCAGGAAGTCTTCTCTTTAGTCCCAGGTATTTTTTGCAAGTCTCAACTGAATCCGGGGTATTTTTAGCTTTTCTGATACTATTCCTAAAAAGTAAACATTCTCTCTTGGTTCCTTGTTACTGAATCTTTTTATTATCATAGCCCCTGTGTATTCTTTAGAAAACTGGGTTCATCAGACAGCTTCCTTCTGTGGCCTGGAAACACTTGTGAATTTCATCACCAGAAGTGCATTTCTCAGCACTCTCTAACCTTCTTGCGCCATCTAGAGTCTTGGCTCTTTCTTCTTTGAACCACTGGAAAGCTGCTTTCCCCCCATTCCTTAATCCCCCCTCAACTGTCAGCTCTCAGCTCTCGCAAATTCTAACATCACATGGGCCCTGTCCTCAAGCGACTCCGTCCGTCACTTTTGCTCAGCCAAGTCACTGACTCTGATTACAACTGGTCTCCTTTTTCATCCTCTGGGTAATGGACTTATCAGTGAGACAAGCTGAGAAGGGGCCAGGTACAACACAAAAAAAGGCTGGCAGGGGGTCTAGGAGTGGTTCAAGTCCACAGCACCACATGCTTCCTTTGGGTGTGCTTTATAATCCAAGTCAAAATGGCCTGAAGGAGGACAGGTTGGAAAAACAGGAGCCAGAAGGCATGTCAGCCACATGGCAGAACTATTGTTGATGACCCTAACATCTGTTGTTGTTAACCCTAACCCTAAACCTAATTTTTTTTAGGGTTAACAGACCCTAAAAAAACCTTTTTTTAGGTTAGGGTTAGCTGTCTGGATCAGCTACTGGTGGAGATAATAAGGCAAATCACATTAACTTCCTATTTTTTTTGCAAATCATTTAAACTTGCTGAGATTTAATTTTCTAGTTTATAGAATGAAACCAGTACCACCTATCCCATGGAGTCTTCATGGGATTAACATCACATAAAAACAAAAGCATCTGCAGACTGTCAAGTGCTATAAAATGCTAATTACAGTTATTTTCCTAGCTCTCTCCCTCTGTCATCTAGAAAATGAGTGATATGGATTTTACAAGATATTTTCAAACTACCTTTCAACAACCAGCACTGCCTTATAAACACACTGTTATATATCACCCTAACTCAGAATATATTTGAAAACATTTGCCAAAGACAGGTGGATATATGTTTTCATTTCCACATATTACTGATACATGATGTGAACTGTACAGCAATTTTCAAAGGAACTATGTTGTTTAAACCTTTACTGCTTTAGACATAAAGAGTTTCAAATTATTTTGAATTCTTACACCTTACATAGTTCACGATTAGTGGTATTCAGTACTATTTTTCGCCCATATTACCTAATAAAATACTTCCCATCATCTATATAGGAATCATTCACAATTAGACATGAGCTTCATGAGGAATGCATCAGAAGAAAATGGAAGGAAACCTGACTAGCTGTTGGCCGTTTCTTGGGATCCCACTGTAGCATGTCTCTCAGGAGCTGAACTGCTTCGCTGCTGGCATTTGGAATGAGGGTCTTCAAGTTATTGGGCACACACTGGGGCCAGCGGAAGTTCATCGCATTGGACAGTTGGTAGCCTTCAGGCCAGTCAGTCTGAAAGAAGGAAAAGAGAGTGTTTCCCAGCCAACTGCTGAAACAGGACTTTATATTCCGGCACGTGTGCCCATAACAGAAAGGTGACTTGTCATTGCTGCATCCCTACTCACTATGGTGGGCCATTCCAGAGGTAGCTGTAAATTTGTGACCGGGGTTACAAAGGAACAGAGGAGGGCTACGGATCACATTAGGGGACTTCTGCATGGATAAGAGTTGTGGCCACGAGAGCACAGAAGGGAGCAGAGGGCACAGAGGCGTGGGGAGAAAGCAGCAGAGGGAGCCAGGAAGTTTTCTGCCGCAGGGTAGGAGGAGGGGGCGGAAGACCACCAGGGCGAGGAAGATTCCAGAACGAGCCCGTGCTGCCCAGGGAGGCGGCCAGGACCACGGGAAGCTGCTGCTTTGGCCCACATCATTTACCTTTTTGGGTGTCCCCAGTACTTGGCAGATTTTGAAGATAGTATCGATCTCACTGGCCCCAGGGAAGAGCGGCCGGAGGGTGTACACCTCTGCCATGATGCAGCCCACGGCCCAGATGTCGATAGGCGAGCTGTAGCTGGTGGACCGCAGCAGCACCTCCGGAGCCCGGTACCTGCAGGACAGAGGAGAAGCTAGTTCCCATCCAATAGCCAGAAGAAAACTAAACACACAATGAACTCTCCAGGAGAGTGTTTGTGTATTTCTGTTTTCTGTCTTGTTCAGGACGGTGTGTTAACTTGTAAAGCCAACAGCTGTGGCCGCAGCATAAAGCTGGGCTCTTCTGTATCACAAAATTTTCTATTGAGCATTTCTCAACAGGTCTCTTCTCTGCAGCATCTTTGAGAAATACAGATACCGAGAGAGAGCAGGCAGAGAGCGAGCGAGAGAGAATATAGAATTCATCATCTGTAGGCTCCTCTTGGTCATGGCCAACTGCTTAAATCAAATGCTTAGGGTCTGAAAGTTTTAATAACGCCAGTTAGCTGATTTTCCAGCAGGCCTTTGGAGAATCTTTTACACAACTCTTTTAGGAAACAGTCTTTAGGAAGCTCTATATACAGAATATTTAGATTATAGAAAAGCATAATGGATTTCCTATAATATTTTTTATTGAAGTATAGTTTATTTACAATGTTGTGTTAGTTTCTGGTATACAGCAAAGTGATTCAGATACATATACATTCTTTTGCAGATTCTTTTCTATTATAGTTTACTACAAGATCCTGAATATAGTTCCCTGTTGGACTTGCTTCTAAAATTATTTACAACACAAGCTTTTAAAGCTTGTACAATACCAACATTCCTACACACAAGTGTTTTCAAATGGTGCTCTTGGTGGAAAGTTAGTATTTGTGACATTAATACTCTCTTCAGTATAATCTCATGGTCTTTAAATATAAGAAATCCAATTAAATCCTCTTGAGGAAGATTGTACTCACCATCTGGTAGATACATAGTCTGTGTATGGAGGTCTTGATCGGATTTCTCGGGCCAATCCAAAGTCTGCAATTTTCACAAGTTCGGGTCCCATACAGAGGAGGTTCTCTGGCTTTAAGTCCCGATGGAAAAAGCCTGCAGAGGAAGTGGAAAAGGAATTCAGAGGCAAGATCGTGTCTGCATCACTATTTGCAGCTGTATTGCTCTTTTCACAACAGTGATAGTCTGGTATGACACTGAAGGCTCTGTACATTCATCCCAATGATAATGATAATACAAAGCCCTTTGGGCCATTCATTTTCCTTTGATGAATTCAAAATGTCAAGTCCTTTAAAGTTGTCTTCATAATTTTTTTTTCCCAAAAGAACAAACTTCTTTTAAAATACCAAAACTCCATTATGGGCTGAGATAACCTGGCAAAAAGAAATTGTCACGCTAGGAAAAAATACCATGTGTACGTTGTCCAAGTCAGCCGGAAAGAATGTGAGATTAAAACCATTAAAACCATGGTACTGGGATACTAGGAGTTTACACTGCTGCAGAAACACAATTACAACTTTCGTTTAAGAAACAAGGGATTTATGAATATGACCTACTCATATCTGAGATCATGATGTGTATTGCAAATATGTTTAAATGTCAAATACTGATTACTTTGCCCAGTGAAAAGCACAATGTAGATCTGTAATCCACACTATGAAAGGCAGAGATAACTCATCAAGTGGGAAGCCTGTCTCAGCTACCGCAGGGCTTCAGGGGTACATGCGGAGAGACCTAAACACCCAATGATCAGCATCACATGCCTTCCTCCTGCGGAGAGTCTCACTGGCAGACATCATTCTGCATGAGTCTAAACCTGAATGGGTCACTGAAACAGGGAATACAACTCTGTCAGCACTGCTGATGGGGTTATTTGTCATCTACGATCACAACCAATGCTGTGAAGCTGGATTCGAAGTAACACAGTATGGGAGGAAGTAAGAGCCATCCCTGACGTGCTGACTGCTCCTCAACTACCTCTGTGCTCATGTGGTCACGTCTGCATCTCTAATGTGCCTGCTGCCCCTCTCCAGATTCCTATCTCTGACAGGAGGGACAACAGCTGGTGTCACCCCCATATTAACCTGTCCCAAACCACTCTTCTCCTCTCCCAAATCATCTCTCATTCTCAAACTTCTGATATGATATCCAGGTAGCTTGTAGTTATGTTGGATCCATCTTTCCCCAGACAGTAACAGACTTGGGTCACAGTTTTCATCAAAATACTTCCTTTGGGTCCTTTCTGCCCTTTCTCTGACTTAAAAATGTATAAATATGCATGCAGTTATGAGAATGGGATCTTTTGCCAGTGCACCCAGGAAGCCTCTATGACCCCTGAAACATAGGATCTATAGATGATGGTTTCTCTTCCTAAACACTCAGAGCATCAAAAGCATGAAAAAAAGAGACCACAAACATCATTTTCTTACTGAACAGATGGGGAAAGTGAGTCACAAGGGGATGAGGGCTGAATTAGTCACAATCCCACCAAGCAGTGTGTCAGAGCTCTTGTACTATCTGGCTCTGTTCTGTCCCTCTCAATCCAGATGGCAAAACCTTGATTTGTGGGGCTGGTCCTTTAAAGTCCGGATTAACCCTGTTTCTCCTCTTAGACTACACTTTTCTCTTCTAGTTGGGCTACATTGTTATTTCCAAACTTAAGTGGCATTTCTCTGACACTGAAATGTCCTCCACATCCAGGTGCCACTGCCAACTTCCCTGCAACCAACCATAACACTCACTCAACAATCCTGCATCTTCTCTTGTCCAGTCCATCCTATCACATTAACTGTACTCAGATACAAGCATTATCCCTCCACTCCAGACCCTGTAGCTTGCTTCCACCCAGGTCATGCTCTGGTACACACCAACAAACTGCTCCCATCAGTCAAGCTTTATCTTTTCCTGCTAACTGGTCTTTAATCCTACTTCCACAGAGAAGGTGAGCACTAATGAAATGAGGACGGGTAAGAGCCTGGTTCCTCATATCCCCCTCTAAGCAGCTTTCCTTTGATCCTGAAGGATCAAACTTCAGGCCCCAAATAAAGTATCAGAGAAAAAAACGGCTAGGGGAAAAAGTTTAATTGCAAACAGACTCTTAAAAATGACTAATGAAAACTGTATTTGTCAGTTGACATATGTCACCTGTCATACAGTATTTGAGGATAAGCCTTTATAACTAGAAAGCATTTGTGAATATGTCTGTAGAATATCTGGCCTGAGTAAAAGCAACAACTATGATCAACCTTAAACTCATGAGTTCTAGTCATTAATGAAAGGTTTAAGGCCCTCTTGTCAGGTACCTTTACTTTTCATCTCTATTTTAACAAAGCATCACTATTTTATCACTACGAGAGGCAATGCTTCGTAACAGTTAAGTAGGCAGACTGATTGGGATGCTGATTTTAAATCCCAGTTCTGTTCACTGGCTGGCAAATGAGTTGCCCCCTATAAAATGGGGACGTAACAGCATCTACCTTGTGGGGTTGTTTTGCAGGATTCATATGTTAATATTTTGCAGAGTTTTTAGTGCAGTGCTCGGCACATCAGTACCTTGCAGGAGCTTGTCATTGTTCGTAGTACCTCTCCTCTCACTTTATAGTCTCAACAACCTGGCAAAGGGGGCAGGCAGACACCCTAGCTCCATTTGTTTGCAGAAAGAATTAAAGTTCATGAAGCTGGTGATGTGCCGCACCACCCCCTCGCCTCCACCACCACCACCTGTGAGGAGGTGGCGCTAAGCTCTGATCTGATTCCTGGCCCAATCCATGTTCTGCTGATGTGTGCACTTGGGCTTGTAACAGTGAGCCCACGTCTTCCTCTGTGCTTCTGATTCACAATGAAAACCGTTATAGCTGGGTTGTTCACAGATCATGAAACAGCAAAGTGCTGTTAACACAGAATCTTCCTGTTCAAAACCGTTTGGCTTTCAGAACACAGGAACAGACCTTCAATTTAATTTCAGGGTACCCCATGCCAGTTGAATAACAGGGATGTTCTCTTTCATCCTGGCAGAAAATGTATTGTGCTTTCTTTTTCACTAACAACCCTTGGGCAAGAAAAACATCAAGCCACAAAGAAGGCTCCACATTCTGTTCATGAGGAATCTGATAGGAATACACGGAAATAACCAGAGAATACTTAAACACTATGGATTTCTATAGTGCACCTTCCTACTGGGAAAGTTGTAATTTCACAGATATTATTGAATTTAAACCGACAGTGCTTTTATCATGAAGGCCGGGAGGGACAGCAACACACAGAAAGGCCAAGGGCTGACCCAAGGACATGTACAGCAAGACGGGGTGAAACACGAAGCAGAGAACCACCTCTTTGGGCCAAACATTTTCCTTTACGACACCTAAGGCACTTCAGATTTCCTGCATGGATATTTTTAAGTGCAGGGCAAGGATGAAACACACTTTGCATTAATTATTTAACTTCTGCAAAGTGCATATGCTTTGGCATTGCTCTCAGCACCAATAGAGCTGTGTTTTCATTCCCAGTAAGGAGAGGTAGTCACTGACATTAGCCACGGCCATGGCAACCACCTGCGGCTCTGGGCTCTACTCCCCAAGGAGTCTGCTCCCAGGGACACACAGCACCTTCACACAGTGAGAACCAGCCAGCAGGGAATAGCCTGGAACTCACAGAACAAATCTGTGAAGTGCTTTCAATTATTTTTTTCCATGACTGGACGAAAGGAACAGTATAAAGCTCCAAAGTTCAGTCAACACCATACAAAACCATTTAAGTTTCCAAAAATCATTTATGAATGAAAATGAGATAGAACCTGCAAAATAAGTATCTATCCCACCTCCAATTATTTTTAATTAATTTAAAAATTAATTGATTTTATTATTTATTTTTGGCTGCATTGAGTCTTCGTTGCTGCGTGTGGGCTTTCTCCAATTGCAGCGAGCAGAGGCTACTCTCTAGCTGCGGTTTATGGGCTTCTCACTATGGTGACTTCTCTTGTTGTACAGCACTGGTTCTAGACAGCCGGCTCAGCAGACACATGGTCTTAGCTGCCCTGTGGCACATGGAATCTTTCCAAGTCAGGGATTGAACTGTGAACCTGCATGGCAGATGGATTCTTTACCACAGGACCCTTGGGGAAGTTCACGACTTTCTAATCATCATCACGACTTTCTAATCATCATCACGACTTTCTTCACCTCTGATTCTCTGCTCTCTGTGAGGACAGACAGGTTTTTCTAGAGAAGCATGGCAAATGGACACAGATATGGGAACTAGTCTCCACTCTTCTGCTCTAAGGCAGTGGGGCCTTTGGCAGGTCTTTAAACCTCTCTGAACCTCTTCCTCTTCTTTGAAAGGAAAAGACACCATCTGTTCTCTCTACCTGAGAACCTGGCAAGGAAACACAAAAGGCAATGGATGAAATAACATTAAGCATAAACCAGAACTGGCACTTAGCTGGGGGAGAGTGTCCACGAGAATCTGAGGAAGAAGCATGGTGCTGGGATTAGAAGAGCAAAGGAGGTCTGACCACCATAAACTGAGCCTTCCCTTGCACCATTTCTGAGTACAATGCAAGTGTGTAAGGCATGCAAGGCAGACTGATAATGCAAGGTTCCAAAGAGCTGTTTTCACACAATCATTCATGGATGCTAAATTACTGGATATGAATATGCATTGTGTGTGTGTGTGCATATATGTGCCCTGGTGGGTGTTGGGGGAGAGTATATATGTAGATGCACGTGTGCATATGTGTGCATGTATGTGTGAGCATATGTGGGTTGATTTGATGGAATTTGGTAGAGACCTCAATAAAAGGATGTAAGTTCTTCCTGGCAACAACCAAGCCTCACAAAAAGCAACAAAAAGGAAAGGAAGAGAAAGCCAACACATATTAACTTTCTTACAGACCCACCACGCAGTCCTCTGAGCAAAGAGCCCCAGTAACTGAGACACTGTGATGGGTCCCTATCGGAACATGTCTAGTTGACCTTTCTCTTTGGAGATTCCCTTTGATTTCTCACCATTTCTTTCTCCTGAACTCTCAAATCTAGTAAGTGCTCCTTCTCCTCCTATCTGTCTATAAGACACCACACCAGAAGTTTTCAGCATTTTGCAAACTCATACCATCCCTTGGGAATTCTTGTGTCAAAAGTGTTCCTTCAACCTGTGTCAGTGGAATCAGAGATGATACTTTTTACCAAAGACTTTTTATAGAATAGGTTTACAGGCTTGCACATCATTCTTGAATTATTCAGCACATACCCACGGCTTCCACGGATGGACAGCCTCCGTCTGTCTGTCTGTGTTTCGTTTGACCTCTAAGTGTGAGATGCTGCTTAGGGGTTATAGAGAAGACTGAGAAGGGTCCCAGACTTACCATGTGGCACAATGTCTTTTCCTCTCGCTGCCAATTTGCATCAAATCTGAACTGACAACATCAATGGGCTTCTGCCCAGCCTCCTTGTTGGGTAATGAATAGGTAATATTGCATTTGCTGGTGCAGTATTTGCAATGGCAGTGATACCTTTAGACTGGGAGGGAACAGATTTCTGCCTGTGTAATATCAGCTTGTCCATCTGTCTGGATGTCAAAGCCACCCCAAATGGCCTCCTGAGGGACTCCTTACTCCCCTGGTAGACACATATGTCCATCCCGAGGCTCTGTGTTCATAAGAAGGTATCAACCCAACCTCAGTTGGGTCTCTGGCCAGTTAGTAACCCAGACTAGTAATGCCAACTAATGACTACTAATCCTACTCAATACTGTACAAAAGCCCAGCTAAGAACAACTGTGATAGAGGATTTCCTGACGGGTATGTGACCATCCATTTCTCTGGATGCTCTAAATCTCTCCCTGGACTAACCAGACCATCCCTAGAGTTAATCATACTGGGCCCCAGTAGGACCATTTTCTCTGATCAGGTGATGTAATTGGCTTATGTTGAGGGAGAGGACCTGGAACTATCTCATGTAACCCATTGCTGTGTTTACTGTTAGGGTAACATTATGTAAAGATCCATGAGAGAAACCTCTCTGGTATCAGTACCAGGAATAGCTTGACTTCTCTTGGGCAACTGAACTGTTCATACATTGAAAGACCAAGTAGGTTGCAATTGGTTGTGTTTCATTTTCTGCATTGTCTGATAACAAACGCAGACTCACATCTGTAGCCTGTTTCTTCTACTTAAATAAGACTTGCTGACATGTATTTCATGGAGTAACCTCACCCCTGGCTATATCCATGCCTTGTTTTTTGCTTTTTCTTTGCTTATTTTAAGTGTATTTTATTTTCCTGGATTGTATAAATCTTACTAGACCACTTTGCACCATTCTGAACAAGCTGAAATTAAATATACTAAGAAAATGAGAAACCACAGCAAGCAGTGCTAGTTAAGGGGGGTTAGACATCATCTGTGGATGGAGCTTGTCTGAATTCTAAATAAGGCTTCTCATTAATACACCCGTTAATGGTCAGGAATAATTCTTCAACATATAACTAACAAGCTTGATGTTAAAGCCTAGAGAATAAGAACATGCAGAAATGATAAATAATGAGGGAAATTCAGAAATCAAGCCACAGAAGATAACATATTCTAAAATCCATTATCAGCCTCACAACTCTTCAACTTTTTCTGGGAGTCAATTACAAAAGACACCGATGCATCCTACACCTTCTACCTGAGGACAGCATTTCATTGCTATTCAAAAGCACACTACTCCAATCACCTACCGTGTTTGTGAATAAATGCAAGTCCTTGCAGTATCTGATACATGATATTTCTTATAGCAGACTCGGGAAACAACTTATTTCTGTGTGGGGCAGAAGGAAAAAAGTTATAAATCTCGATTTATGAAATTTGTTTATCAAAACAAATCACCTGTCCTCAAATTCTTAGCATAACCAAAAGAACATAAGAAAACACTTGCTCACGTGCTAATGTGATCAGATCCTTGGATCATAAAGACCAAAGAAAAGCAACTGCTTATCCATATAACAGAGCATTCCTTATAAGTACCAAATATATTCAGTTATGTTACAAAGAAGAAGTGATTAAACATTTAATAATAAACCTAGAAAAATTCCTTCCAATATATCTTATAAAAAATCACCTCTCCCCATAATATAATTAAAGCGTAACAAATTTTTGATGGGGAAAATCTGAAGCCTTTCACATGAAAGTCTTAGGAGATGCAGTGGATAGTGACATTTTCCCTTGGTTGTGCAAGCCATACAGCTTCACTGCTATTCCTGACAATGAAAATGATATTTGTTCACTGAAATTACTCAGAGGGATGCTCCAAATGGCATTCACCTGCTGCCAAGAAAATGTGCCCAACAGGTTCCACATGGTTCACTTTTAAAGTTCAAAATGACCACTGCAGGTACATTTTTTATTTGTTTCTTTATCTTCCCAGTATGCGAGCCCTGAGCACTGTAGCAAGACAGGCACTGTAAGGGACCTGGAAGTACCCGGCAGATGGCTCAGAATGAATGAATCCGCTGCACTTTTCACTGTAGTCACTCAGCCCACACTGTCCCGTGGAAAGGAAACCTGCAGAGTTATCTGCAAAACCTCTGAGTCTGTTGGGGTGAATCACCCATTAAGACATTCATAATGACTGCTCTGAAAGCAGTTTTCTCCCCAGCTATCCCAGGGCCTCCCAAGCAGGACTGCAGGTGGGGGCCCCTCACCTCCTGGTGGCTTTAAACAGCCAAGCTCAAGCAGCATGCCCACAATAAACAAAAGCAGGAAGAAAATACATGCATGTTGCAACATTTATTTCTAAGAACATGATGACCACCCTGTACCTTTCTTTAATGAGCTGGTAAAGATTCTCCTTCATGTACTCAAAGATAAAATAAAGATGATCATTTTCCCTGATAACTTCTTTTAATTTTACTACATTGGCATGGTTGAGCTTCTTTAAAGACTGAAAGGCAATGAAAAAAAAAAAGCATAAAATTAGAGTTAAGTCTGTTGTTGAAAAAAGAAAAGCAATCCCACAAATCAAATGAAGAGTTGGACTATAAAGAAAGCTGAGCACTGAAGAAGTGATGCTTTTGAACTGTGGTGTTGGAGAAGACTCTTGAGAGTTCCTTGGACTGCAAGGAGATCCAACCAGTCCATTCCAAAGGAGATCAGTCCTGGGTGTTCTTTGGAAGGACTGATGTTGAAGCTGAAACTCTAATCCTTTGGCCACCTGATGTGAAGAGCTGACTCACTGGAAAAGACCCTGATGCTGGGCAAGACTGAAGGCAGGAGGAGAAGGGGACGACAGAGGATGAGATGGTTGGATGGCATCATCGACTAGATGGACAGGGGTTTAGGTGGACTCCGGGAGTTGGTGATGGATAGGGAGGCCTAATGTGCCGCGATTTATGGGGTCGCAAAGAGTCAGACACGACAGAGCGACTGAACTGAACTGAATCCCACAAATAGGATGAAGCACCTAATTCCAGAACTGCAGCAAAGTGGCCCAATTCATATTATACTGACAATATTTTAATAAACAGTATTTCTCTGAATTGGTAGTAACTTTAAGTAGAAAAACTATTTCAATTAATGACCCAGGAGGTAAGAACGTGACCATAACTGGAGCTGCTGGCTTCCCCTAGCACAAGGTACAGGGCCAAGGCTATTTTAGATGTACTCCCTCCAGGTGATGGAATTCATGCCATGAAAGTGACCAGAGAGGAAACCACTGAGGCTTTGATTGATATTGGAGAGGCAGCTGCTGGGAGCTGAGGTCACCAGCCAGCAGTCTGCAGACATGCTGAGCAGGAAATTGCTCAAATAGACAGAGGTTGACAACCCAGTTCTCTCAACTTTCTTCTGCCTCATGTGTGTCCCTGGGACGTATAGCTCCTCTTACAAGGTAAGTGCTAAAGAAGAAGGCAAAGAAGGAGGGGAGAAGGAGGAGAAATTTCATTGGAAAGACCATGAAGTGAGATGAGAGAGACCTTTGCTTCCAAGAACAGCAAAGGCAAAAAAATCAAGCAGGGGATGAGGAACAGAGTGGGTGGCTCAGAAGATGGTGAGTGACCTTCTGATTATTCCCCATGCACATGTGTGGTTTTCCTCTTCCTGGAACATACATGTGAGTGCAGCCATGTGCAAGCAATTTTCTGTTTAAATCTCTAGCTCTGTCCACAGTGAACAAATATGCTTTCATAACGGTGAGCAGCAATCCAGTTCATGTGCTAGAACCACCCAACTGCAGATTTGCTCACCAGCTGATCAGAATTTCACAGACCGTCTCTTTCAAGAATGCCTCAAGGAGTCACTGTGGCAGTGGGTTAAGCCCTTTAACTCAAAAACCCTTTTCCTCATGGAGACATGAGTCTGACAATAATAAATTGTAAAGCCCTCTTTATCTATGAACTTCCTTCAAAAGAACATTCCTTCTATAAAACAACCAACCAGAATGTTTGAAGATGAAAGTGTTAACGTGAGTGTCCAAACCTGGAAGGACACTCGATAACAAGGCACCCAAGGGGAATGTGTAATGTGACCGAGTTACTTAAGCAGCTGGGAAGAGGGAGGAAATATGGCCAGTGAACAGGAACAAAATAAGATGTCTGGAACCTCTTCCCTGAAAGACAAGCTTTTGCCAAGCGCCTCTCTGGCAGGAAATCCTCAGCTGTTTTGGCCAAATGGCCAGATCCTGATTACTGCTTCTAGTTGGGTTGGATCTCTGGTTCTCCATGAGTAGCAAACACTGCTAACTCGTAAGCATTCACCAGACTCTCATGGACTGTAGTCATCTTTCCTGTCTCTTTGCTTAAAATGCACCACCAGCCATGGCTGAGGCCTCTGGTAGACAAGCAGCAGGATGAACTGGGCAGATTCATTTGGAGGAAGACGAAGTCGGTTTTAGAGCTTTGAGAGAAGAGACTTCCAGGCAAGGAGTAGGGTACCTTCAGCTCTTAGCCAGATGTTTGCTTTGAGCGTGAATTACCAGTCCAAGTCTAAGAGTGGCTGCAGCTCTCGCATCTAAGTGAGGTTCAGGGGCCAATTAAAGTCTCTATCAGTTTAAAGAGACTCTATTTTGTGGAGGACCAATTTTGTGGAGGACCTCATGTGAATCATTTTCGAGAGACATACTTCCAGAAAGAAGGCATCTTGTTTTGGCTTGGCAAAGGCTTCCAAAGACAGAGAGGCAGGTCAACTGCATCAGGCAGAGAAGAAGGAGCACAACAGAGATGTGAGTGGTCGGTGAGTCTCATCCACGTCACTTAAAGAGTCAGACCCAGATAAGCTAGGTAGAGGGCAATGATGTGTCAGGAGGGAGACCCTCAGAGGTCGGGTGAGGGAGCAAGTGGCCACCCAGTGTCTGAGGGAAAAGAACTGTCTGGATGCCAGACCTTGGGCTTGAGACCAATCCTCGCTGCCTAGAGCCATGTTTCCCTCCAGCAAATTACTGAGTCTCTGGGTCTCAGGTCTTGGCGTCATGAAACTCAAGATGCTAAGACTTTCCTCATCAGGTGGTTGTGGGGATGAAATAAGACCAAGAGTGTAGAGCACCTAAGGTGCTGCCTGGCCCGTAACAGCTACTCAGTAAATGGTAGATGGTTGTTGAGTGTTGGGGAGATGAGATGTGTGGGGAGTGGGGTCACACAGGCCACTGCCATGAGCTGTGGTTTCTGAGTGGAGGGTAAATGGCAATTATGACAGAAGAGGGAGCAATGATGAGCCCCGGGGGAGGCAGACAATCTAGAAAATTCAGGCACTCGTGTCCACTAAGCAGTTGGATATATGGACCTGAAGCAGGGGTTGGCAAACTTTTCTGTCAAGGGACAGACAGTATAAATCTTAGGCTTTCCTGGTCATATGTAGTCCCTGCTGCAACCACTCAGCTTGGCCAGTGTAGCATGAAACCAGCCATAGATAATATGCAAACAAATGGACAAGGCTGCATTCCAACAATTTTTTAAAAGTAAAAACAGGCAGTAGGCTATTTATTGACCCCTGATCTAAATGCATAAGTAAGATAAAAGACATGAAAGGGGCTGATGAAGGAAAGGGAATGAATAAAATCCCTTGGAAGGAGAAGTCAAAGCAAAGGAAAAAAACTGATGAGAAGAGAGTGTGAGAAATTATCATTATTTAATGGGTGAACCCAAACAACCATTGGTGAAAGGCAAGAAAGAAGGGGAAGAGGTGGGTCAAAGCAGAGTCCACAGACATGAGATAGAAGGGGAGGAGAGGAGGAAGTAGTCCATAGACAAGAAAATGCCTGAGAAAATGATCCTGGACTTGGCAGCTAGGAGAGCAGCTTCGGCAGAACGCCTGATACAGTGAAGTGGAAAGTCAGTGGTGGGGGGAAGTGATGACAGAGGAGGAGCCTGGAAAGTGAGGTCAGGAAGAGGGATGGGTGGGAAGTCCAGGGGAGGGAGGGTTGAGTCTGGTTAGAGAGAACAATGGGCACATTGATGGATGGAAGACAAGGAGCCAGTGGAAAGGACTTAAAAGATATGGGAAGGTTCATAATAGCCAAAGGAGTCTCAGTGTCTATCGATGGATGAAAGGATAAACAATATATAATAGATCCACACAGTGGACTGTTAATCAGCCTTAAAAAGTAAGGAAATCCTGACAAGGAGATGAATCTTGAAGACATTCTAAGTGAAATAAGCCAGTCACAAAAAAGACAAATACTGTATGTTTGCACTTACATGAGGCACCTATTGTAGGTGAATTCATACAGATAGAATGTAGAATGCTGCTGGCTAGGGGCTGGGGCGAGGGATTCATGGGGAATTTTTGTTTAATGGATAAAGAGTTTCAACTTTGCAATATAAAGACAGTCCCAGAGATGGACGCTGCTGATGGCAGTATAATAATGTATATACTTAATGCCATTGAACTGTACCATTTTTAGGTCAAATACACAATTCTAATCTATTTTGAGCCCTCTGGGTTCTAGCATGGGACACCTCTGTCATTCCAATAGTGTCCGCTATTTCTCCGACTATCTACCTGGCAACCTGCCATTTTCCTTTGAGTTTCTGTTAACTTTAATGCACAGGCATTGTTTGTGGAAAATGTGCAAAAAAGCTTTCCTCAGAGACGACTATACAATATGATTACTGCATATTTCAATTTCTGGATGGTACGACAGATTTTCTAATACTGTTTAGTTTACTATGTAAACAAAGTGGTATAAATCTTTTTAAAAAGTGTTTAAAAAGGTAAATATTACGTACATTTCATCATAACTTGAAAGAAAAGGGACATTAGTGAGAAACAAGTGAAAGCTGAATAAATCTGTGGTTAACAGTCTATTACCAAGATTTAAATAAAGTATATGAATACACACGAAAAAAACTTTTACAAAAAGTACATGCACTAATATAACACCACAATCTTCTCTTAGCTTTTAACTGTATTGTTATCATCTGCCTCCTCTTTCAGCTTCAGTGAAACAATTCTGACTGTATCAACTATAAATCTACCGTGTATAAAGCAATTTTAAGCAACCATATGTAAATTATTCCCTCATGTGTTAATAAATACCTTGACCTCCCGAAGGTTCATGCATTCTTCCCAGGAATAAAACTTTCTTTTCATTCTAAAAGAGAAGAGAAAAACAAACAGCATGCTTACTCCCAGTAACAGGCTACACTTTATCTTAAAAAAAAAAAAGTTTTCATTCTGGACCTAATGAACAGTGCTTAAAGTGGGTTCCAATTTCTACCAAATATTATACTATCCAAAACAGCACTCTACTTAGAAACCTGGCAGTGCAATCAATTTTGCAGCACAAAAATTCCCCAGGAGAGTTAGCACAGGGTACTGCAAACAGGTCCGGACTGATGTCTTGCTCTGTCACTAATTAGCTGACCATGGGAAAATTCCATGGGCTTATTTTATCTAGACCAGAGCTGTCCAAGCGAACTTTCTGTATTGGTGGGAATGTTCTGTGCTGTCCAGTATGGGAGCCATTAGACGCACGTGACTACTCAGCAGTTGGAGTGAGGCTAGTGTAGCACAGAAACTGAATTCTTAATTTAAATTTTAAATTTAAATGGCACATGATTACTTGCTGCCCTGTTGGACTGCACAAGGACAGGCCTCTGGTACAGGGGTTGGCAAACTATGATCCATGGGCCAGCTCCCCCCGACCATCTGATTTGATACAGCCCAAAGACAAGAAGGGCACTTATCTTTTATTTTTTTGTTGTAAAAATATTTATTTGGGTCTTAGTTGCTGCACATAGGACCTTCACTCTTCACTGTGGCATGTGGGACCAAGTTCCCTGACCAGGGATTGAACTTGCATTGGGAGCATGGAGTCTTAGCCACTGACCTACCAGGGAAGTCCCTCACCGATGTTTCTAAATGGTTGCAGAAAACAAAAGAAAAATAGTAAATCATGACAAGTGAAAGTGATCTGAAATTCGAGCTTCAGTTTCCACAAATGAAGTTTTGCTGGAACATAATCACACCCGTTTGTTTCTATATGATCTGTGGCTGCCTTCCCACTACAACAGCAGAGCTGGGTTGTGACGGAGACCGTATGGCCTACAAAGCCCAAAATATTTACTGCTTGGCCCTTTGAAGGAAAAGCGTGCCAACCCCTGGCCCAGAGCCTGAGGAGAGAGACCGAGAGCCTGGTGAGCGGGCCAGAAAGCTAAGGGTTCCTGCTTTCACAGCACTTCAACCACATCCTCTCATTTGAATCTTATGGCAGCCCCATGAGACAGATGGGACAGGAGGAAACTAAGAAACAGAAGTTATGCCATTTCCCCAAGGTCTCATCGCTGGCTACTGAGAGACCAACTCTCATCTCTCCTTCTCACTCTGACAAGTCTGTCCCCGATGTCATATTGCTCCTCAGTTAAGTGACCAGTCCCTTTATTCATGCCCTAGGTATTTTTTTAGCCCCTGCTACGTGGCAGAGGCCCAGGCACTAGAGAGACATTCCTCATGGCACCGACCTCAGAGCAGGAAGGCAGGTGATCAACCATCTTCTGTGTTGAGTGCTATGGAGGAGAGGGTCAGGGCATCATGAAACTGGGCCCCAAAGCAACCTAGCCTTGTCTAAGGTATCAGGGAACAGTTGTCCAAGGAAGTGGTATTAAACCAAGACCTGAAGGACCAGGGGAATTTGGCCCAGTTGGAGGCGTGGGGTAGGGGGTTGCACAGGGGGGCACAGGGCAGAAAGGTATCTGGTGAGTTCAAGAAGCCAAAGGCCAGAGTGGCTGGGATGAAGTAGACAAGCAGTTAGTGGGAGGAGATGCACCAAAGAAAACAGGAAGGGGCCAATCTGTAAAACTGGGGGCTTGATCTCACATCTGATAGGAAGAGATTAAAAGCTCCTAGTTTGGGTTCTTTGAAAGCACAGTCTAAGGCAAGGACTTGGATACAGGGAGTTTACTGGGAAGTTAATTCCAGGAAACCAGGGCAGGGAGCAGGGAATCTAAGAACAGACAACCGGGGTAAGAACCATAAGTATGAAGGATAAAACTCACTTTTTAATAGCAATCAGTTCCCCAGACTCGATGCTTCTTCCCAGCAGGACGGAACCGTAGGTTCCATCCCCGAGTTGCTTGATGGTTGTGTATCTATTCATGGTGTGCCTGCTCAGGCCGCACACTCATCTCAGGGCCGAGGCGGATCAGTCCTGCAGCCGCAGCCGACCTCCCCAGAGTGTAACCAGATTTTTCTATGGCAGCACCAGCACAAGGTATTCAATAGAACGTGACTATCTTCCAAATACATATTTTCAAAGATGAGTCTTCTGCCTGTAGAGAACGATAAGAGACAAGGATAAATGTTAATGGACATTTCTGAGTCTGTCTAAATCAGGAGCTGGCTATAACCCCCCAGCTCACCATCCGTTATTTGTAAATAAAGTTTTATTGGCACACAGTCAGGCCCACTCACTTGCATATTATTGGCAGCTCTTTTCATGCTACACAGCCAAGTAGGTGTGACATGGACTGTATGGTCCACAAAGCCTAAGGGACGTATTACTGTGCCCTTTACAAAAAATTGTTTGTCCACTTCTGGTCTAAATAATGTTCTTTTCTAATTTTTTATAAAACGAGAGATAGAATTCTTGGAAAGTGACTTCACCACTGACTCAGAAATTAATCAGCTGCAATTCGATACCTTTCTGCTGACTAACCACTGTAGGCAAACACTACATGATAACTACGGCCGATGGAAACTGCTGAGCTACAAAAATCCATGCTAAATATGCTGTGTTCTGTGTAATTCAGCTACAATTAACAATGTAAACACACAAAAGCCAAGAAATGTTTAAATTAAGGTTCTCCTGATATAGAACTTACATGTGCTCCATTAACTGTGGCTAAGCAAAGATAGTATTTTAATATTTTTATTACTAGACATTCGGAAGCAAGACAAAGAACTAGTAATTTTTTTAAGGCCTGCGTGAAGGGTGTGTCTCTTTTAAAGTCATTCACTTGTGTTTTTTTAAAAAGATAAGTCACTGATTTTTCTCATTTATAAAACTAAGTGTCATTCAGTCTGCCTATAATGAAGAAAATGTAGTACATAACTTAAGTGATTGCAATGCCTTTAGGCCAACATTAATAAAATGTAAATACTTTAAATAAGAACACTAAAGGCATTAAAAATACATCTGTCAAACCAATAATCTGAAAAGTTAAAAGATCAGAAAAGAATGGTTAGAAGTATGTGACATTCTGCAACTAAATCCAGTCAATGCAACTTCTCCTTCCAAAAGAATTCCAATCAATAAATGTAGAAGGAAAGAGGGAATTAAGAAATTCACTATTAGGCAAACTTCACAATTTGTTACAGACAAGATTCAAGGATGGATGCAAATATTGGTCGATGAATGTTTGGGGAGAAACAGGGAACATAAAGTCAGGTGAAATAAGTCCGAGAAAGATAAATACTATATGATATCACTTAAGGTGAATCACGGAAAAGGTGTCCAGGTATTCTTTGTACTGTTCTGGCAACTCTGTAGTATGTTTGAATTATTATAGACTAAAAGCTGAAAAAAATTCTCAAAATGGTAGAGGAAGGAAATCTTTAAAAAGATAATATGTATCTTAAGCATTTTTTCAGCCTAAAATATTTAAATGTGGATTTATTTAATAAAACCTAATATGAACTTGTTCGTAAGACAGAACACATCACACATCATGGCTTCTCCACTTCATGATTAGTGCACTGTGGACTATTTTGGATTCAAGCTGTGTCTCAACATAGAAACAGCATTTGGGCCACAATTTGGGGCTCTGTGTTTTTTCCTTCTTGTTTATATTTATCTCCATCTATTTTGTATATTATTGCCAAATTCAGACTGAAATTGAAGAAAGTAGGGAAAACTACTAGACCTTTCAGGTATGACCTAAATCAAATCCCTTATGATTATACAGTGGAAGTGAAAAATAGATTTAAGGGCCTAGATCTGATAGATAGAGTGCCTGATGAACTATGGAATGAGGTTCGTGACATTGTACAGGAGACAGGGATCAAGACCATCCCCATGGAAAAGAAATGCAAAAAAGCAAAATGGCTGTCTGGGGAGGCCTTGCAAATAGCTGCGAAAAGAAGAGAAGCGAAAAGCAAAGGAGAAAAGGAAAGATATAAACATCTAAATGCAGAGTTCCAAAGAATAGCAAGAAGAGATAAGAAAGCCTTCTTCAGTGATCAATGCAAAGAAATAGAGGAAAACAACAGAATGGGAAAGACTAGGGATCTCGTCAAGAAAATCAGAGATACCAAAGGAACATTTCATGCAAAGATGGGCATGATAAAGGACAGAGATGGTGTGGACCTAACAGAAGCAGAAGATATTAAGAAGAGGTGGCAGGAAAACACAGAAGAACTGTACAAAAAAGAGTTTCAAGACCCAGATAATCATGATGATGTGATCACTGACCTAGAGCCAGACATCTTGGAATGTGAAGTCAAATGGGCCTTAGAAAGCATCACTACAAACAAAGCTAGTGGAGGTGATGCAATTCCAGTGGAGCTATTCCAAATCCTGAAAGATGATGCTGTGAAAGTGCTGCACTCAATATGCCAGCAAATTTGGAAAACTCAGCAGTGGCCACAAGATTGGAAAAGGTCAGTTTTCATCCCAATCCCAAAGAAAGGCAATGCCAAAGAGTGCTCAAACTACCGAACAATTGCACTCATCTCACACGCTAGTAAAGTAATGCTCAAAATTCTCCAAGCCAGGCTTCAGCAATATGTGAACCGTGAACTTCCTGATGTTCAAGCTGGATTTAGAAAAGGCAGAGGAACCAGAGATTAAATTGCCAACATCCGCTGGATCATGGAAAAAGCAAGAGAGTTCCAGAAAAACATCTATTTCTGCTTTATTGACTATGCCAAAGCCTTTGACTGTGTAGATCACAATAAACTATGGAAAATTCTGAAAGAGATGGGAATACCAGACCACCTGATCTGCCTCTTAAGAAATCTGTATGCAGGTCAGGAAGCAACAGTTAGAACTGGTCATGGATCAACAGACTGGTTCCAAATAGGAAAAGGAGTACGTCAAGGCTGCATATTGTCACCCTGTTTATTTAACTTATATGCAGAGTACATCATGAGAAATGCTGGACTGGAAGAGACAGAAGTTGGAATCAAGATTGCTGGGAGAAATATCAATAACCTCAGATATGCAGATGACACCAGTCTTATGGCAGAAAGTGAAGAGGGGCTAAAAAGCCTCTTGATGAAAGTGAAAGTGGAGAGTGAAAAGGTTGGCTTAAAGCTCAACATTCAGAAAACGAAGATCATGGCATCTGGTCCCGTCACTACATGGGAAATAGATGGGGAAACAGTGGAAACAGTGTCAGACTTTGTTTTTCTGGGCTCCAAAATCACTGCAGATGGTGACTGCAGCCATGAAATTAAAAGACGCTTAGTCCTTGGAAGGAAAGTTATGACCAACCTAGATAGCATATTCAAAAGCAGAGACATTACTTTACCAACAAAGGTTCGCCTAGTCAAGGCTATGGTCTTTCCTGTGGTCATGTATGGATGTGAGAGCTGGACTGTGAAGAAGGCTGAGCAACGAAGAATTGATGCTTCTGAACTGTGGTGTTGGAGAAGACTCTTAAGAGTCCCTTGGACTGCAAGAAGATCCAACCAGTCCATTCTGAATGAGATCAATCTTGGAATTTCTTTGGAAGGAATGATGCTCAAGCTGAAACTCCAGTATTTTGGCCACCTCATGCGAAGAGTTGACTCATTGGAGAAGACTCTGATGCTGGGAGGGATTGAGGGCAGGAGGAGAAGGGGACGACAGAGGATGAGATGGCTGGATGGCATCACTGACTCGATGGGTATGAGTCTGGGTGACCTCCGGGAGCTGGTGATGGACAGGGAGGCCTGGCGTGCTGCGGTTCATGGGGTCGCAAAGAGTCGGACACGACTGAGCGACTGATCTGATCTGATTTTGTATATGGGGTTTCCCAGGTGGCTCAGGTGTAAAGAATCTGCCTGTCAATACAGGAGACGCATGAGATTCTAGTTCAATCCCTGGGTTGGGTGAACTAACCAGATCCCCTGGTGAAGGGAATGGCAACCCACTCCAGTATTCTTGCTTGGAGAATCCCATCAAGACAGAGAAGACTGGCAGTCTACAGTCCATGGGGTCACAAAGAGTCAGATACAACTTAGAGACTAGGCAACATTTTTGATATGACAATATGGTTTTTACATAATTCATAATTTCATTTTCCAAGTTAAAATTCCCAAACCATTGTTGTATGTCATCTTCCTAAAAAAAAAAAAAAAAAAAATCACTGGAACTTTGATCTGTCAAAAATCAGCTAATAAATTACTGCTTTATTTTTTTTTAAAGTAGGCTTTGACCTAGAGACAGTGGGAAGTCATTTTTTTTAACAAGAAAATAACATGATCAGATCTGCATTTAGTAATCCAGTTAGTTAGAATATTCTTCTTAATGTCCAACTTAAACCTGACTATTCTAATTTCCTCATGCTGCATTTTTTGTGGACAGAAAAAAAACTCTCTCATGAAAAATGTGTATGTTCATCAAATTAGTAATCAGATGTGTACCTCGCAGCCTCCTCTTGCTGTAATTATACAACCTTTCCTCATAGGACCCATTTTTCCACTCCTTTAATTATCTTTGGCATTCACATCTGAATCCTCATACATTTTTCCATCTCCTTGATGAACTATGGTGACCAAAATTTAATAATGATCTACATTCCAGTAGCATGTGGGCTTTCCTTTTTTTTGCGGGGGGTGGGGGGGGGAATGGGCATTATACTATAATAATAATGATAATAATAATTCATATTTATTATTAATCATAGAAGCCTTTCTTTGATAGTTACTTCCTCATCGACTAAAATTGTATAATTGGGAAAATGTCTTCCTAGATTACCATTGAGAAAGCTCTCTGGAAAAAATTAAGAGCTTTATCAAAATCATGATAGAGTGGGTCATTCATTCAGTATACAGTCACCCTATGATTCCTCCTTGCTACCATCAGTCACATTATCATAGAACAAAACTCAATTACTCTGGCAAGATTTGACCCTCAACACACCATAGCAGTGGCTTTTTAATTTTACTTCGAGTAATCACATACTGTTGTAAAATGGATTGGACTAAAGTCTCTTCGGGCATTGAAGTCAGGTTGACAGAGTCTAATTTTATTCATACCAAGATGCCAAGCACTATGCAAGGCTTCTGGGGTAGGTACATTATGGATAAGGGAAAGGTCCTTCCTTTAAATGACTCAAAGCTGTCATATATGTGAAAGTTGCAGGAAACACTATGAGCCCACAGTAGAGAGAGCAGCCAATTCTTAGGAGGAGGGAGAGATCTGACAACCCTTCAGAGCAAAAGCAGTATTGAGGTTTGAAGAATGAGTGAAGTTTTATTATACAGAAAAGGGAGAGAAAGGACTTACAGATGGAAAAAAACTCTGCCAAAGGTTGGTGGGTATAAGAGCTTGGTATGCTCACAAGGGGGCAAATGCCTAGTCATTCCTACCCTGTGTAAACTGTAGAATCACTTGGGAAATTTTTAACAGATGTTGATACCCAAGTCCCACTTCTAAGAGAAGGTCAAGGGTAGGGGCTGAGTTCTGGTAGTTTAGAAAGCCCTCCAGGGGATTCCAATGTGCAGCCCAACTGTGAAGTACAAGGTTAGGGCATAAAAGCCATGGAGGGCAGGAAGGAAATGCAGGCCACTTTGAGTGGGGTCTAGTTGTGAAAAGATATATTTGTCATGCAGGAATTTGGTCTTTACCCTGCAACCCGGAACTCGCTGGGGTTTTAAAGCAGGGAAATCACATGAGGAAGATCCCCCTTGACTATTCAAACTGATGTTAGAATAGAGAGACTTGAGGCAGACAGAGAAGTATGAGTACTGCAATAGTTGGGTGAACTAAGAGGAAGGTCTGAACAAAGGTACTTGACAGGATGAAAGTTAGAGTAGGAGACACTATGGGATCTATTTTTTATGGTGTTGAATTTGAAGTGTGTACAAAACCTCTCATTGGAGATGCTCTAAGGCTGTTCTATTTTTTTCCCCCAAAGATAGTGCATTATTGGAGTTCTTTTTAGGAGGACAGCATTCAGACAGGGCTAATATATTGCAAAACTCTGGGGTATCATAGAGCACTACATGAATGGTGTCCACTGGAGTTTTGCTACATGGCAGCTGTGGGTCCAGGATAAGGGACATGGGACAGTCTCAACATACACCTGAATTACTGTTCAACTCTGGATGACAAACTTCAAGAAAGATATTAAGGAACACACTAAGGGTCTAAATGAAAGCATAAGAAGAGTAGCTGAAAAAACAACAGAATAAAGGAAGAAAAGGAGACTTAGGAAGCCATGTTGATTATTTCAAGTATACAGAGGGGTACTGGAGAGAAGGATTAGTTATATTATATATGAATCCAGAGGACAGAACCATGACAGCTACCTGAGTTGTCTATGCGCTAGTAAATTATTTCCTATCCTTAAAAAAAAAAAAAGTGGCATTATGCAAATTAACATTAGACAAAAAGTATCACTTGACCACAGTTAATTCTGAACATAACCTAGCAAGAAGTGGTTAATGACATTTGAGATCAGTATTGTTCAGTTGTTCATCATTTTTGTGGTGGCCTGAATGTCATGACTCATGTTATGCTCTGAAAGGAAATGACAAAAACTCATTGTCGCTCTGTGAAAGCAACAGGGTGATGGACAACATGCTAGGAGAAAGAAGGACCGTATGAGATGCCAATGCCCAACAGCCATGCTCCTCTTGCTGCTTAATTTATAGAGCTCTGATCTATTCCGGATTCAGTATAATCAGGAATGGCAGCCACCTACTACAGCCTCAAGGCATGAACTAGGATCAGTCGAAGCCAAGCCAAGCAATTCTACTTCCTACTGAATACTGTTTAGGAGTGGGACGATGGGAAGGGAAAAGTGAGCTGGAGAGGGAAGATAAAGTCTTCTGAAGGGGAATCTACTCCCTGATAGACACAGTTGGGGCTTCCCTGGTGGCTCAGAGATAAATAATCTGCTTGCAATGCAGGAGACCCGGGTTTGATCCCTGGGTCAGGAAGATCCCCTGGAGGAGGGCATGGCAACCCACTCCAGTCTTCTTGCCTGGAGAATCCCCATGGACAGAGGAGCCTGGCGGGCTACAGTCCATGGGGTCACACAGAGTTGGACACGACTGAAGCGACTAAGCAGCAGCAGAGGCAGTTGGCCAAGAGGTTGCCCTGTGTTTCTGCCTTGAACATGGTTGTATAAAGCTATGATGTTCAGAGCTGAGACAGTCTTCTGGTGATGATGAGATGCCAGCTCTCAAGATGAGAATCCCAACTGCTGAGGATGGACGCAAAGAAAGAAGCTGAGTCCTGGATGATATCACTGGTCTGCTGCATGATCCCTGAAAATATCTGCTGTAGATTTCTTGTTCTATGACTTAATCAAAAGTCTTGGTGCTGAAGCCACCATCAGGTATTCCATCAAGGACAAATGAAAGCATTCCTGTGGAACACGTGCAGTGACCGGAGCACGGCAGCTGGGGTAAGTTCCCGGTGGGGTGGAGACGACCACAGCTGCACAAGGAAGAAGTCACTGTGTGGACCACTGGCCAGGAATCTCAAGGAAGGCTAGGGCCACTGATTTCTAAATAATGGCTAATTTCTCTTGTCAAGAGAAATCACTTGGCACTTACTGATCCATGCATCACTGACAAAAACCAATTTTTAAAAATTTTCCCTACCAATGATATTAGTTTCCCACAGTGGCTGTTCACAAATTACCATAAATTTGGTGACTTGAAACAACAGAAATGTATTCTCTCACATTTCTGGAGGCCAAAGGCTGCAACCAGGATCACTGGACTGAGGTCAAGGTATTAGCACTTTCTCTAGAAGCTCAAGGAGGAATTCATTTGTTGTCTCTTCCGGCAACTGGTGGCTGCTGGTGCTCCTCGGCGCATGGCCACATCAGCCAATCCCTGCCTCTGTGGCCACATTGCCTTCACTCTCTGTGTCAAATCTCCCTTTGCTTCTCTCTTATGAAGATTAGTGTTTGCATTTAGGGCTCACTCAGGTAGGGCTTCTTCGGTTGCTCAGTGGTAACGAATCTGCCTGCCAGTGCAGGAGACACAGGAGAGGCAGGTTCGATCCCTGGATCAGGAAGGTGCCCTGGAGGAGGGCTTGGCAACCCACTCCACAGTATTTTTGCCTGGAGAATCCCATAGTCAGAGGAGCCTGGTGGGCTATAGCCCATAGGGTCGCAAAGAGTCGGACATGACTGAAGCGACTAAGCACACACACTCACCCACTCAGATAACCAAGGTTTATCTCCCCATCTCAAATAATCACACCTACAAATAAGCCAAAAAGGTGGTAATAATAATTCTAGAACTTACTATGTACACAGTAGTATGATAAGTCGGGGAAGGAAATGGCACCCCACCCCAGTACTTTTGCCTGGAAAATCCCATGGACGTAGGAGCCTGGTGGGCTCCAGTCCATGGGGTCGCTGAGAGTCGGACACGACTGAGCGACTTCACTTTCACTTTTCACTTTCATGCATTGGAGAAGGAAATGGCAACCCACTCCGGTGTTCTTGCCTGGAGAATCCCAGGGACGGGGGAGCCTGGTGGGCTGCCGTCTATGGGGTCGCACAGAGTCGGACACGACTGAAGCGACTTAGCAGCAGCAGCAGCAGCAGTATGATAAGTGCTTTGTATATATTAATCTATTCAGTCCTCACAATGGTGCCAAGTGGGTACTATTATTATTACCCTATTTTACAGATAAGGAACCAGAGACACAGCTACTTGGTCAAGGTTATGCAACTAATCAGCAATGGCATTGAGACAGGAACCCAGGCTGACTGCACCAAACTCAAGGGAGCAATTGCAAAAGATCCAAAGGTCATGAAATCTTTTGAGGATCTGAAAACGAGAGGAATTAAAAGGAATACTTTGTAGCTCAAAGTTCAAATACGGAAACCACTGATGTGGCCATGCTCCAGTTGGCCTCATTCTACAATCAAGCTTCAGTGGACCCAGCGGGGACCTTGCCAGCACCCACTGCTTACAGTGGAAGCAACTGATTGTGGACAAAGAGGGACCGAGTTCCAGTTTCTACTCGGCTCAGACCCCTTGTGCCTCAGAGCATCTCTCAGTCCTCGGGTTAATTTCCGTGAAGTTAGGAAGAGAGACTTGATGAAGTGAGGTTGCTTCCTGCTCTGATGCTCTGTGGTTCTGTGACTCTCTGGGTCAGGAATCAAGCTAATACTTGGCTAGGGGGAAAAAATAGATCAACATTTCCACCTTTCCAATCACACGCACAAAAGCTAGCGAAGGGCAGATGGTTCCCCAGAGGGACCCCATGTCATCTCCCATCCGGAGCGGGACAAGAGTCCCACTGCCTCAGCCAGACCCTAAAGCTCCGAATCTACTCCTTCTTCCCCTCCGAGTCCTGAGACTCCTGTCATATGCTACAACATGAATGAACTTTGAGATGTCCGTGCTCAGTAGCTCAGTTGTCTGACTCTTTGTGACCCCATGGACTGTAGCCTGCCAGGCTCCTCTGTCCATGGAATTCTCTAGGCAAAAATACTGTAGTGGGTTGCCATTTCCTCCTCCAGAGAATCTTCCCGACCCAGGGATCGAACCCACGTCTACTGTATCATCTGCATTGCAGGTGGACTGTTTACATCACCTCCTCAGGGCCTCCGGTCCCAACCCACACAGAAACAGCCAACAGCTCTCTCCACGAAAGGTCACAGCGCCGTCCCCCACCTCCTCAGTGGTCAGTGACATACAACCCCACCCCAGACACTCACCATACTCCCTTCATCTCTGTTCTCACACCTCCTGGTTTGCTTTCACCAGCAGGTTCTCATGGTTTGAATGGTCAGAATATGAATTTCAGTTGTTGCTGGGTATGTCTTATACCACCCTTGGTAAGTACCTCAAAACACAGTGCTTCTATTTCTTCATGTGCAAAGTCATGGCGACCAGAGGGTCTGCCTGAGCAGAAATGTTCTGAAGTTCTGAGACAGGAGAATAGTAAATACTGCAGAAAGATTAAAGCAGGCAGGCTGCCTGACACCTCCCACCACAGTGATGGAATTACTGGGTCTCAGAGAATCACAGCAAAGCCCCCGCAGGGTAGTCATATCAGGCCTGTGACCTCTGGGCTAGGCTGTACCCAACTCACAGAATGATATAGCTATATTTCTATTTCAAAGGGTTCCAGTCAAACTTTGAAATGAATGCTATGGATCTGGGGGCTAGGTGACTTTGGGAAAACCTCCCAGCAGTCTGTCCCAACTGCCCCTCACTCCCGGTTCCATCCTTAGAGGGACACTCCATCTGCTCACGGCCAGCAGTGCCTGCCGGGTGCCCTGCTCATCCCCAGCCTGGGAACCCATCTGGACACAGGGTAATCTACTCTTTATTTTGGAAAACTTGAGAGCCACTGAGTAAATGACACAATTACTCATTTTTTAAAGATAGGAGGCAGCAAATTGTATGCACAAGTGGGCATCTTTGGAAATTGAAGTTTACCAGCCCCTCTTCCCCCATTCAGACTTGTATGGCATGCTTTGCTCTCTGAACCTTGATTGTTTTCCACTGAAAAGTGCCAGTGCTTTCACCTGTCCCCGTAGGAAAACTGGATCATGTGCAAAATAACTCCCCCTTCTCCTGGTACCTCTGAGTTCCGTTTTACCTCAAGTGGCATGAAATCTAGGTTCACAGGTGTCCTGACTTTACAAGAGTAAAGTTAATACTGTTACACTTCTTTTAAAAGGGTACTAAAAGTAGTACATCTATTTCTTTCTTTTTTTCTTTTTTCTGGGATCTAATTCTTCTCCCCATAGGTATTTCAGCAAAAATGTCCTTTGAGTATTTTGCCTCTTGGACTAGAGCTTTTTTCTGCACTGGGGGCAGCAGCTACAAGACCAAAAGAGCCTTCTTTATTGTGGGTCTTGCTGTGCTATTTCTGTGCCAAGGAGCATATTAGAGATGCTTCCGGCTACTGTCTTGAGCCTCCCTGGTGGCTCATTGGTAAAGAATCCACCTACAGTGCAGGAGATGCGGGTTCGATCTCTGGGTTGGGAAGATCCCCTGGAGAAGGAAATGGGAACCTGCTCCTGTATTCTTGCCTGGAAAATCCCATGGACAGAGAAGCTTTGTGAGCTCCAGTCCATGAGGTCACAAAAGTTAGACACGACTGAGCGACCAATCATGCACACACTGCCTTTAACTGGAAGGATGGAAGAAGAAAACCGTTACCTGGGTTGCCCTCTGCTATTCAACAGAGGCGATTTCATACCCTGACCTCCCTCTCCTCCTTCAACCTGAGCTCCTGAGAGAAGAACTCACACACCAGGTCTTGAGTCCCAGGAGAAACTTCTAGAACCTTCTATCACTTCTCCCGCAAAGGGCCAGATGCCTTGATCCCAAAGGAAAGTCTTCCACCACTTGTAGATTATTTCTAGACTAGGACCCATAGAAGCTCTAATACTTTGGCCACCTGATGCAAAGAGCCGACTCATTGGAAAAGACCCTGATGCTGGGAAAGATTGAAGGCAAAAGGAGAAGAGGGTGGCAGAGGATGGGATGGTTGGATGGCATCACCTGCTCAATGGACATGCATCTAAGCAAACTCTGGAAGACAGTGAAAGAAAAAGGAGCCTAGTGTGATGCAGTCCATAGGGTTGCAAAGAGTCAGACACGACTTAGCAACTGAACAACAGGAACCTTCATTCTATGTAGGTTGTGGGCTGTGAAGAACCAAAGAGAAAGGAGATATTGAAGACCTAGAGGAAGAATAACTTGCCCCTGACTAACGGGAAATTGCGTATGAGCCCGGGTGACAGTCTCCCAGCTTCATGGAGGTGGTGGTCGTGGTCTGGGCCTCAGCTGCTCACCTGTTGACCACCCTCTGTTCTAAGGGTGGGCAAGAGAGGTTGAGGTGAAGATGAGGGAGGGAGTCATAACATGTCTCATATTCAAGCGCTACTCAAATATCAGCGCACGTTTAAATCACAGCAGAGCTCATGCAACATTAGGATGCTTCACAATCATGCATAGTAACAAAACAAATCAATGACACATGTTAAGGAAGAAAATGCTTAACATAAAAATAAAACAGAGCAGTGGTCAGCAAATGTTTTCTGTGAAGGGCCAGTAACACGTTGGGCTGTGAGGGTGACATGTCTCTGTCACAACTACTCAAGTCCTCTGCTGTAGCACAAAAGCCATCACAGATGGCACGCAAACCAATGGGCATGGCCGCATCCAGTACAAGTCTGTTTTCAAAAACAGGCGGCAGGCAGGACATGCAGGGCATGGTGTGCGGACCCTTTAAACACAGGGAAACCCTGCAAGGAGGCAGAAGCACCTTGAGCCTTTTTTGCATAACCCGCATTTACCCGAGTCACAGGGTTACATATACAGACTGTGTGTATCTTGGGAGTATAAGCTCCCTAAGGGCAGAGGTTTTGTTCCTTTCACAACTGTATTCCTAGCACCCAGACAGATACCTGGCATCCAGTTGGCCTGAATAGGTGCTCATAATAAAGATGTGTTGAATGAATGAATGAGTAACTTAGGGGTTAGTAAAGGGTCATTTTGACTGTTGTCAATTTGGGGGCGCTAGTGGCTTCCCTGGTGGCTCAGATGGTAAAGAATTGTCCTGCAATGTGGGAGACCTGGTTTGATCCCTGGATTGGGAAGATCCCCTGGAGGAGGGCATGGCAACCCACTCCAGTATTCTTGCTTGGAAAATCCCCATGGACAGAGGAACCTGGAGGGGTACAATCCATGGTGTCGCAAAGAGTCGGACACAGTGAGTGACCAAGCACAGGTCACAGTGGTAAAGAACCCTCCAGCCCCTGTAGGAGACGTAAGAGATGGGGGTTCAATCCCTGGGTCAGGAAGAGTCCCCTGGAGGAGGAAATGGCAACCCACTCCAGTATTCTTGCCTGGAGAGTCCTATGGACAGAGGAGCCTGGTGGGCTATAGTCCATAAGAGTCTCAAAGAGTTGGCTCTCGAAGAGTTGGACATGACTGAAGCAACTTAACACAATTTTCCTATACCATCAACCCCACTTCCGCTGCCATCCCTCATATATAATTTGCAAAACCGAACAGCTCTATAGAGACCAGGGCATAAAAATTATGAATCCTTTTCAAAAGTTTCACAACAATTTAGGAAAACATGTGCTTTTTAACAGCCAAGGTAATATGTAGGTATATATGGCTTACTTTTTCCTCACTCACTTTTGTGAGTTAAATCAATCATTAATAAAATCACTTTCAAAGCACAGGGTGTCCAGGAGGAGACTTGGACACTGTTTCCATAGGCAATTAAAGATGCCCACTTCCCCTTTTGTAAAAAGTATAGGAAGGCTGCTGCTGCTGCTAAGTCACTTCAGTCGTGTCCGACTTTGTGTGACCCCATGGACTGTAGCCTACCAGGCTCCTCTGTCCATGGGATTTCCCAGGGAAGAGTACTGGAATGGGATGCCATTGCCTTCTTCAATAGGAAGGCTGCTGCTGCTACTGCTGCTAAGTTACTTCAGTCGTGTCCAGCTCTGTGCGACCCCACAGACGGCAGCCCACCAGGATCCTCCGTCCCTGGGATTCTCCAGGCAAGAACACTGGAGTGGGTTGCATTTCCTTCTCCAATGCATGCAAGTGAAAACTGAAAGTGAAGCTGCTCAGTTGTGTCCGACCCTCAGCAACCCCATGGACTGCATGCAGCCTTCCAGGCTCCTCCGTCCATGGGATTTTCCAGGCAAGAGAGGAGGGGTGCCATTGCCTCTCCGGATAGGAAGGCTGCTGCTGCTGCTGCTGCTGCTAAGTCGCTTCAGTCGTGTCCGACTCTGTGCGACCCCAAGACGGAAGCTCACCAGGCTCCCTGTCCCTGGGACCAGGCAAGAACACTGGAGTGGGTTGCCATCCTACTCCAATGCGGAAAGTGAAAGAAAGGAAGTCGCTCAATCGTGTCCGACTTAGCGACCCCACGGACTGGAGCCTACCAGGCTCCTCCGTCCATGGGATTTTCCAGGCAAAAGTACTGGGGTGGGGTGCCATTGCCTTCCCCGGATAGGAAGGCTACTAACCTTGAAATGATAAACAAAAAAAAAGTGACAGCTCTCCAAAGATGTGCTTTTTTCAAACTCTGAGTTGGCTTCACAAGTCAGTGCTCCCAGGGTCTGAAGCCAGCTGCACAGTTCAAACCCAGGCACCCTTTCTATGAAAGTTTCAACTTTCAAAGCACAGTGAGCCAGGTACTTAATGTGCAAGGATGCTTGTTTCCTTGGAAGGAATCAAGAAAGGAAGCTCTCTGCTTGGACTGAGTATTTCCCTTGGATTCTAGTAAGCAGCAGAATTTTCCTAGCATCGGATAGCACCTCACGAAGAGCAGAGACAGTGAGTGTGAATTTTATATAAGCCTTGGTTACCATCTCAAGAGGACCCTCTGCTGCTGCTTCTACTTCTTGGCTACCAGCAAAGATGTTTCTGATTTCTACCTGCCATAACACTTAGCATTTCAATGTAATTTACCCCTGAAATTGATTTGCTTCCATAAATTGTTTTTACCAGGTAATTTTTTCAAACACTCTGTACACATAAAGATGTTAAAACTGTTTCATGGTAAGCACAGTTAGTCTAGGACCCAGTTACACTGTAGATATGTGTGTAAGTCACCTGGCACACATCTCTGTTTGTACATTTTCCCAGGCACCCACAGAAACCACAAGCACTGAGGTCCACAGATAGGAGGTTTCTGATGCTCTAGTTACAGGCCTTTCTCAGAAGGCCATGGTCATCCAAGAGAGCTGATGAAACAATTTATGTTTAAGTAAGACACTATCCACAGGCTGACAGATCAACATGCACAGAAAGGTCACTGTGCCCAGAATTCTGCCCAGAAACCGCTAGGCAACTCGTCCTTCCATAAATACACACACTCACACATACCCCCACGATCAGAAAGACAGAAGTGCTATGTACAACTCCAACTCAGCAAGATCCTGCAAAATGAAATGGAGGAGCTTGCTGCAAAGAAGCAGTGAAAAAGAAGAAAAAAATTTAAAGGCGTCCTTGTTCCTGGCAAGGTTCACATGGAAAAACAGCAGCAGATCCCAGAAGCAGAGCTGTAGCCAGGAATAACCCAAGCTCAAGCCATTTTAAGTAAGGGCAGGATAATACTTACTAAGGATTCTACATGGTTGCCATCACCTAGGCCTCCAAGCCGAGCCATGACTTGACTCCAAGTCAATCGACAAACATCTACCAAATATCTGCTATGTGTTCAGGGCTCTTTGAGTCACTCTGGAGGGATGAGCAGATTTTTTGTCAGGTGTGTTCCAGGCACTGTTCACCTAGACCATCTCCATACTGCAGCCAGATGGGGCAGCATCTCCCTTATCTTACATATGACAACCGGCTTCCCAGGTAGCTCAGTGATACAGAATCTGCCTGCCAGGGCAGGAGATACAGGAGACCCGGGTTTGATCCCTGCATCCAGAAGATCCCATGGAGGAGGAAATGGCAACCTGCTCCTGTATTCTTGCCAGAAAAATCCCAGGGACAGGAGAGCCTGGAGGGCTACAGCCCATGAAGTCACAAAGAGTCCAACATGACTTAGCGATTGAGCATCAACATGCAACCTAATGCTTGAAGAATCCATAAGGCCACATGAGTACAGAGGATGAGCCCCAATCTTAATTCTGCTTGAGTTCAAAGCCCACAACCCCACATTACCATGCAGAAAAATACCATTCCAACCCTAAAGAAACTTCCCTGGTGGCTCAGACGGTAAAACATCTGCCTACAACGTGGGAGACCAGGGTTCGATCCCTGGGTGGAGAAGATCCTCTGGCGAAAGAAATGGCAACGCACTCCAGTATTCTTGTCTGGAAAATCCCACGGACGGAGGAGCCTGGTAGGCTACAGTCCATGAGGCTGCAAAGAGTTGGACATGACTGAGTGACTAAACTAAAACTAACCCTAAAGAAGCTTAAAATAACCTAAATCAATTAGAGATCAATACAGTCAAAATAACGAGGGCCTAACAAACAAACATCTGGAAACTTGCTAGAGAAATGAAGATGTTATAAAAGAAGTGAGGACTTAGGTTCTTTCCCCGAAGAAGGGTAAGATTTTCACAGGAGAGAGAGGAGAAGTGTGGGGGTTTCTAGGTCAGTGATCTGAGCAGGGACCATCCTGGCCACCTTTAGAAAAACAGGCCAGCAAGACGACTACGCCCACAGAGTGCAAAGATGTATGCTGACCTGAAAATGAGACTTAGATGGGAGGAGTGAGGCCTGGTTATGAAAGGCTTCAAAAATCAGGCAAATTATTTTAGACTTGGGATAGTTGAGAAGGGAGAGAACCTGAGGGTTGCAAGGCAAGGAGAGACATGAGGAAGTGATAGTTTTAAGAGACTAGATGGACAAGAAGCTGAAGAGACCAGAAAGGGGGTGGTGTGTCTCATTCATTCATTCATTCATTTATCCATCCACCCACCTATCCATCCACTCACTCAGCAAACATTTAATGACTTACTAAGAGCCAGGCTTCCCCCTGTGGCTCCGCTGGTAAAGAACCCGCCTGCAATGTGGGAGATCTGGATTCAATCCCTGAGTTGGGAAGATCCTGTGGAGAAGGGAAAGGCTACCCACTCCAGTATTCTGGCCTGGAAAATTCCACGGACTGTATAGTCCATGCGGTCGCAGAGAGTCCACTGAGCGACTCTCACTTTTACTTTACAGAGCCAGCTTGGGAGGCTGCCCCCATCTGCCGGGGTTGAAGGGTGAGGCTCTGGATTAGAATATGCAGGAAGGATTCCATATAAACCACAGGTCAAAGGTCTTGATGACTCACTGATAGAAAGGATGAAGGAAATGAAGGAAAAGATGGCTAAAGATAATTCCAAAGGTTCAAGACTGACAGGATTTCCACCATTACTAGGAACCTCAAAAAACAATGAGAAGAAAACAATGAAAATAGAAAAAAAGAGCTTTAATGATGTGAAACAGTCAACAAATAAAACCCCCAAAGGCTGGGTTTTTTAGCTTCTTTACACACAGTCTATAGGTAAGAAGTCTCAGTGAGAAAAACCATTTCTCTATGACTGAATGTTGAGTTCCCTTGGCTAGGACAGACCTCTGCCCACTCAGACAAGGCTCCATCAACCCTCCAACACATCCTTCCATCATCTGAAATTAAACTGGTCTCACTTAGAAATGTGGCTGCCCATTCCTGCCCTGCCACTAGTTTTAACTTTGGAGAAGGGGACAAGGCAAAATGGACAGGCAGGGTCACTGTAGAGGGCTGGACCTTAGGGAACAAGCAGTGGTATATTATTTTAAATAAAGAATCCCAACACGGCTCTTATTTCTACACCCACAATTACTTGTTCTCAAACAGACAGGAAGGCCAAATTCTTTACCAAATTGCAGTGCTTTGTTCGGAAACTATTTCAAATGTGCATATTTATGAATACATTAACTTCTAGCACAGCTAACATATGGTTGAGGCACAAATTCTTCTTAATAATTTATATGTTAACTACACAAATTTAAAACTTGGTTTAATTTTATATTGGGCAATAGTACAATTCACTTTGGAGGCACATCCTGAAAACCCACTCACTGGAAAATGTGAGAAATGAAAACTATAGCTATCAAACTGTACAAAAAGTGCTCCAGGCTAAAATAAAAAACACAAGTGCCAATACCTTAGAGAAATCTAGCCCTGGATGCAAAATTCAGGGTGATATTTTCTCTCTATAATCCAGCTTCAGCAAGAGCAGTTCTTTATTTAGTTATAAGTGGAAACGAATACTCTTTTCCGAAAAATAAGGCATTCAGCTACTTTTATATTTAAAAGTAAAAGCCCTCAATGCTACTGTCAAACTTTAAAAGGTGCATTACAAAAGAAACGGCGGTTCTGAAAAATCCTTCAACATCTCTCTCATAACATCTACTCAGATTATTAAGAAAGAAATCAGAGCAGAAAGAAACCCAGTGAAAAATGGTTGCACATAAATGTGTGAAGATTTGCTCAGACCCCTTGCGGGACAGCCAAAGGCCTAGTCGGGTAAATTCCAAAAGCAAGTCCCTCCACCTTCTACTAAAGGGGCTTCAAATCCGGCCGGGCTCTTTCCCCTCCTTTAACGCTAAAAGGTAAACACCCAGCAAAATCTTCCCGACTCGGAGGAAATGGGAGTTTTTCTACCAAGAAGGAGAGACCCACAGGACCGCGGAGAGAAACTACAACCCGAGAGCCTCCATCTCGCCCTCCATTCTCTCGTGGGGCCACCGCAGGGGGTGGGGTGGGGGGACCCTCGCGGCTCGGGTCCATCACCCCCAGTGACAGGTCACCCGGCGGAAGCCCCTCATCCCCGACCCCACTTACCGGCGCCGCGGCACAGGCGAGGGCCCGCCCCTGCGGGGAGCGCGGTTCCTCGGAGGGCGGGCACGGGGCCGGCCTGGGAGCTGAAGCCGGGGCAGGGCGACCCCCGCTAGGACGGGCCGAGGGGTCCGCGCAGGGACGCCCGGGGGCGCCGGCGAGGGGCGCGGGCCGCCCGGCGCATGGTGAGCAGCGGGGATCCGGCCGCTCTCCAGCCTCCGGCAGGAAAACAAACAAAAGGCTGAGAGGCTTGTGGTGGGGACGACCGGTCGCTTTCCCTGGGAAAAGTTACCCTGCAGCTCCCCTCGCTGGCCCCGCGCGTCCCTGCACCGCGGCCGGACCGCCTGGGGCACCGAGCCGCGCGCTCGGCTCTCCACCCCGGCCCGCGGTAGCCCAGGGGCCCTGTGTCCCGCCTACCGCCGAGGAGCTCTCCAGCTCCACTCGGCCGTCTAGGGCATCAGGATGGAGAGATGCAAGCCGAGGATGCACGTTCAGAGGACATCCCATTACAGATGATCATGGTGGACACGCTTTCCTGGCTTTAAAAAACATATCTGTAATGCCACCGAAACGTGGTTAAAGATGCAAATTGCATCATACTTAACCGTAATAAAAAATATTTAAAATAAAAACCAGACTGCGTGTTAGCATCCATTAGAACTTCAAGAGTTTTTATGTTGTGAGCAACTTTAGTTTGGAAAACTGGATTGTTACTCAGGTGGAGAACACACTAGGTAACGTTCTACAGATTGGTCTCAGGGTGTAACTAGTTATTTGAAATTTAACACTGCTTAAACGCCATCACTTGTGTCCTTAGTTATATTGCAAAGGTAAATCATCCCTATGAGGACTGGCTCTGAACCACTTTGAAAAAAGAAATTGCATCGAGGTCCTCGATTTAAATTCACATAACTGCCCCAAGCCAAGGGTTCTCACACTTTAGCTGAAGGCATCAGAATCACCCCCAAGAGCTTGTGAAAACAGATTGCTGGGGCCTCTCCCCAGAATTCTGGTGCTAATACTACTGGTCAGGAGAAACACATTGCCCTAAGCAACACAATTTAAATTAATAAAGCAGTAATCCTTTCTCTGAGTTTAGATCTCCCAGCTCATATCAGTTTTCTCTCACTGTCTTTGTTTTTAAATTCTAAGAACTGAAAAAATTATTTCCAAAAACAATCTATGCAAAAGGCCCGAATCCCTCTTTTCTCTTGCTTCTGTTGAAGAAACAAAATACAAGACTGCCAAGCTTCCTTAGACTTCTGTCCCAAATGGGAAAGGGTCATCTGTCCACTTGGCAATTGTATAACATTTATCTACATTCATGTTTACCTACATAACACCCAAACCATATGGCAAATGAGAATTGAAAGTCATTATCAATGAAAAGATAGGGAGACAGGAAGCAGCCTACAAATCATATAATCACCCCTATGAAAAGTGATTTTTTAAGTATTTAAAATGATTAGTTTTAGTCAAACTCAGTTGATCAAGCAATTGGCAAATGGACTGTCCTGATCTACCTTTAACAAGGGTCCACTGGGCTAGTAAGTGGCTTAAGTCAGTAGTCCTAGACTAGGGAAAATTATAACCATGTGAGTATTACATAATATGATGAAATAATACAACCCTGTAAAAAGGTCCAGTGGATAGAGTGGATACTTTTCTAAAATTTTAGACAACATAACAGCATTTTAATAAAGTAGATGCTCAATTTATTGTTACAAATACTAATTATTATTTTATTAAACTTTGTTGTTTATTTACTAGAATAATAGAAATAATGTCATGAGCATTCAACCAGTTTAATGAAATAGACTAGCTTTGAAAATATTTCAATACCCTATTCCTCATTTGCAAAACCGATCTTTTGTATTCATGAATTACATATAGCATTTCCTTCTACTTTTAGACTACATCTAGTCTTTCTCCCGTTTTAATTTCAAAATATGATTTAGAAGAGGTCATTGGGAGGAAAATCATCATTAAAAGACCTAAGCCCTACAGTCTCCTTTAAAAACTACAAACTGGTAAATTTTTAGTCTCCCTTAAGTAAGAATGTACTTTTTACAGGTAGCTGACTTAGGCAAATGAAAACATACCCATCAGAACGATGCATCCTAATATTAAAAGATAATACTTGGGGCTTCCATAATGTAGCTCACCATTCTGCACCCCTCCCTTTCTTTTGCCTTTGTTTTTCTGCAGAAAAATGTACTGCATTACTAAGATCTAAATAATCAGAATAAAATAACGGATAAGAGATTCAAACTCTTGTGAATTCGTGGCATCACGAGTAGGGTCTTGAAAACCTGGTGACTATTAGTAACTCACACCTAGTAGAAATCTCAGAAACTCCATAAATGTTTGCTGAAAGAAGGTAAGAAGCTCCAAAGCTAGGTTTACACATAGCATGCCAAAGTCAGTATTTAAAACAATGTCCAGTGTTGGAAAGTAAAATACCGCGAGCCAAACCGGAATGCCTTCTGAGGAAGTGAAATCAGGTGTTTGGGCTTTAAGAGGCAGGGCCAGAACAGCGTGTGAGTACCGGCGCTCTACGTGGAACGGCTGACTACAAATCCCAGTGTGCCACGGGAGCTGTCGCCGCAGTCTATCGGGGTCGTAGAGCCCCAGCGTCCTCCTCGCGTTGCATGATGGGGTTTGCAGTGCGACGTGTGTTGCAGGGGGTCGCGGGCTAAGTTTTCTCTCCTGCTTTTTCCTGAGCGCCTCTTTTTCTCAGCCTCCAGAACCGTGTTTTTGAGAAGCTTAGTAATTATGACAGCCTTACGATAGTGGAACTCCACTGTTTCTTTGCAGTCCTGGATTGGGATTCTAGCCACTGTCGCCGAGAACCGTGTAGCGACCATCCCGAGCACCCAATTCGATACCTTAGAACCGCTTGCCTGAGGGTCTTAACTCGAAGTTTGAGCACCCCACTCCAGTACTCTTGCCTGGAAAATCCCATGCATGGTGGAGCCTGATGGGTTACAGTCCATGGGGTCGCTAAGAGTCGGACACGACTGAGCGACTTCACTTTCACGCATTGGAGAAGGAAATGTCAACCCATTCCATGTTCTTGCCTGGAGAATCCCAGGGACGGGGGAGCCTGGTGGGCTGCCGCCTATGGGGTCGCATAGATTGAGACACGACTGAAGCGACTTAGCAGCAGCAAGTTTGCATAAGTTCACTGAACCGAACACTAGGTCGAGTTTGGCCTTCGGACACCCGATGACCTAACCCGGGCTGTGCCTCGCGCGCAAAACAAGTGAATGTCCCTCGCCCTCCACCGGGCAGCGAGGGGGCCGCGGAGCCGTGTGACGGCGGGTCGGCAGTGCGCATGCTCGCCGCGCCGGCGCAGGTTTCCGCAGCAGACTAGCAGCTCCGCTGCAGCGTCCGGGGTTTCCAGCAGGGCCGGCGCTCCGGTTCGCGCAGAGTCCTTGGCCTCTCGGCGGGCCCCCGGCGTCCCTGCGCTCCGCGAGTCCTCGGCCGCCGCCCAGCGCGCCACGATCTGGCCCTCTGCCCCGCGAAGATGGCTGCCGTACGCCGGGCCCGCAGTTACTGCCGATGCCTGGTGCGCTTCTCCGACCGAGAACTCTGCTAAGCCCCGCTGCAGCAGACGGCAGGAGTAGACACCGGACTCCCAGCGCACCTCCTCGCGGGGGCGGTGCCGAGGGGGCGCCGAGAGCCCCTCGGTCGCGGCCGGCCGGCCAGCCAGCATGGTAAAGCGCCGAGGGGCTCGGGCTAGCGGCGGACGGGAGGACCTGGGCCTGCGGGGAGCCCCGGGCAAGTGGGGAGGAGGAACCTGCAAGGGGTGGGGTCTGCAAGGCTACCACCATCCTGGGGTCCTGGCCTGAGGGAGAGGATGGTGCCAGCCTTGCCGGATACCCGGAGTTACTTCCTGCGGACCCCGCACCCCCACCCCCCGTGGGGGCTCCAGGTTAGCAGAGAGGGATTGCTGGACGGCCGAGAAAAATGCCTCTCTTCGGCCCTTCAGAGGACATTTAACCAATCTCTTGCCTTTATTAAAAGCAGCAAACATAGATTGAGGTGAGCCGTCGCAGTATTTGAAATCGGGAGGGAGCTTTGGCAAGTGGAGACACTTGTTGATCGCCGCCCCTCCCCGCAAAAAACCAAAAACAAAACCTGCCCAGGGAGCCTCCTTTCTGGCCTTTTAAGGCGTCTGGAGTTTAGGACGCACTTGTCCCAGGACGCGGCGGTGCCCGGGGCAGGGTTTTGGCTGGCGGTTTGAGGGATTCTGTCGCATTTCAGGGCCCTGAAAGCCCGAGTGGTCCAAGTGGAGAGACTGAAAAGCTCCAGAAATTGACAAAGCAGATTCCATGGAGTTACTGCGTGCTGGCACAGGTAGTCTGTGCCCCATGCTACTTTGCTTTGGCTTCCAATAAATTGTCAATGCGAGAAACTAATCTCTGGCCAAGTTGAATCTTCAAGGGTGAAATGATGCCAATCTCATTAGTTTATAGTAAACACCCAAGTGTTTATGAATGTATGAATGGTTGAATGAGTTTGTGAAGTAAATTTGGAGAGTAAAAAACACTAATTAACTCTGCTAAACTTTTAGAGAGAGTTCTCTGACCAGGATTAAGCACTTAACTTTGGGTATTAACCCCATCTGTGAAACCGTAAAATGATGAACACATGGGCTACTCTGGTGAAAAGTGGTGTTAGGTCAAACTCAATTACGTAAAACGAAGTGAAGATCTCTGCATGACAGCCGAAGACCTACTTATTTCAAGTGGTATTTGAGTTGAAAAATGCAGTAAAACCCCAAATTTGATTTGTTTTTGTCATCGTACTGTCAAAATCAAAGTCACAGTGGATTAGAGCTCTATTATCACACAACTCGGGGAAGAAGAAAGATGCTGTCTCTATTATGTTTCCTGTCTCCTTACCTCATCCTTGAGATATGCATTATATATTTTCATGGCATTTTATTTGTTAATTCAGCCAATTTTTTGAGCACTTATCAGCCTGGCATAGTGCCAGACTCCAGATCTTGTTGCCAGTGCACTAATTCTAGTGAAAGAGATGAAATCTCACCAAGATTCTTCAGTGCTGTGATATCAGCACAAGTGTAATGGAAAACAAAAGAGGCAAATAAAGGGGTCAGAAAATGTTTCCTACTGGGGTAGTCCCTGAGCTGAGTCTTGAAGGATGAGCAGCAGTCGCCAAGTGGGAGGAAGAGGACACTGGCATTCCAGATGCTGAGAGAAGTAGCATGTGCAAAAATTGGGTGGGGGGATGGCGGGAGAGAGAGCAGGGGGAGCTCTTGAGGGCAGTTTGGGAGGACTGTTGAGTTAGAGGTGGAGGCTGAATTACTGAGATACAACAGGGACTAAGGTCCCCTTCCATTAGCTGTCCTTAAAGTTTACAGTAATAAAGCAGACCCTTGTTTGGGAGAGAAATACACTTGTTAGATCTATAAATTCAAACTCTTTTATTGTGTAATTTGCATTAGTGATGTTCTTAGTAAGGGGCTTCCCTGGTGGCTCAGAGGGTAAAGCATGTATCTGCCATGCCGGAGACCTGGTTTTGATCCCTGGGTGAGAAAGATCCCCTGGAGAAGGAAATGGCAACCCACTCCAGTACTCTTGCCTGGACAGAAAAGCCTGGTAGACTACAGTCCACGGGATCGCAAAGAGTCGGACACGACTGAGCAAGTTCTCAGCTTAAAGAGCCAAAAAAAAAAAAATGTATTTGACAATACTTGTATTTTCCAGTTTTCTGGAAGTTCATCTGAGTTTCTGGCCCTTCTCCTTTATTTCTTCACTGACTCAGCCTTCCCAGAGTGCCAAACACTTTAGCATATACTAACTAGTTCACCTCTTAGGGGCCCCTCTGTGTTAAGTCTGCTTGCAAGAGATAAGGATGGGAAGCCAGGCTTGTTTGTGTTGTGCTGTGAAGTAGTGCAAGTGTATCTGGTTGCTGTGCTTAAAGATAGGTGCTAATACAAACATCTTAGTCCCAGGAGCAAATTAGAACCCAGACTGTCAACTGTAAAACTTACTGTGTTTGGAATGAGTAACATTAAATAGATTGTATTATTTTTATTTCTAACCTTCTAGATAACTTCCCTGATTGCGGCATTTCTTTATAGGATTGGACACTTAAAGTGTTGAGCAAGTCTTATTTGCTAAGAGGTGTGTTAGGTAACAGACTGCAGCTGGGCAGCATTTCATTTTCAGTGGAAGGTAGGATTCAGTTTTATTTAGCAAACGTTTATGGAGACTAAAAGGATAAAATGGAAGGATACTGACCTGCTACTGCTGCTAAGTCACTTCAGTCGTGTCCGACTCTGTGCGACCCCATAGACAGCAGCCCAACAGGCTCCCCTGTCCCTGGGATTCTCTAGGCAAGAATACTGGAGTGGGTTGCCATTTCCTTCTCCAATGCAGGAAAGTGAAAGTGAAGTCGCTCAGTCGTGTCCGACTCCCAGCGACCCCATGGACTATAGCCCACCAGGCTCCTCTGTCCATGGGATTTTCCAGGCAAGAGTACTGGAGTGGGGTGCCAGACCTGGGGCCTCTATTAAGTCCTAAGCCATGCACAGTAATTCCAGCCCTTTATTCCACTTTAAGTCAATCCAATATATAAAAAACCTGGATTTATTTTTTAAAAAAGGAAGGGACTTCTTTATAAAAACCTTCACTGTTAACATGTCTTTGATTTTAATGAGTTTTTCTAGTACATTTAAGATACTAACAAAGTCATTCACACATTAATAATATTCCTGTTTATATAAAGAAAGGACAATCATATATGGGCTATATGTTGTTGTCCAGTCACATAGTGGTGTCTGACTCTTCGCAACCCCGTGGACTGCAGCACAACAGGCCTCCCTGTCCTTCACCATCTCCTGGAGTTTGCCCAAGTTCATGCCCATTGCGTCAGTGATGCCATCCAGCCGTCTCATCCTCTAATGCCCTCTTCTCCTTCTGCCCTCAATCTTTCTAGCATCAGGGTCTTTTCCAATGAGTTGGCTCTTTACCTCAGATGATCAAAATATTGGAGGGCTATATATCCTCTTTTAAATGATCCATGAAACAAAAGCTATTTGTTGAACTCTGTCCTGCCACTGTTACTTTCTGAAACAAAGTGTTCTTTTTAACCACCTACCAAACATTTTAAGCTGGACACCAGTGAAGTAGTTTATTCTACAGTATTAAAAAGTTAAAGTACCAGATTTTTCCAACTGGAATAATTTTCCTAATCTGTGAAGAATTTATCTAGAGAGAGACAACTGTGTGTTTCACTGGGCAGGCAGTAGCTAGTGAAGGTAATCCAGGGAAACTGGTGTCTGCGTGTTCTTCAGCTTTGATGGTTTCCCTTCTCCTTAGGCAGAAGCTGAGGAAGATTGTCATTCCAAAGCTGTCAGGGAAGGAGATGATGATGATGAAAACGAAAGCCCTGCTGAGATGGATTTGCAGGTATGTTTCTTCATTTGTGCTTCAGTTCTTATTCTGTTGGTTTTCATACATAAGCAGGAGTTGGTCATAATTACAAAGATTCTTAGGTCCTTAATTTGCATTGACTGTAGCTGTATTTTCATACTGGTTTTTGAAATGCTTCAATTATAACTGCTATGGATTTCTTTTCCTGTAAAAAGGGCTATCAGTGCTACTATGTCATTCAGTATATGGATTTAAAGTGTTCAAGGCATAAGCATGAGTAACACCCATCACCTTAAAAAAATTGACAGATTTGACCATCTAAAAGTTTGAGACCTATGTATAGCAAAAGATCTTCTAAATCAAGAGAAATAATTAGCTGGAAAAACTATTTACCATGTAGAGAGAGAGGGTTGATATCTCTCATGTAGATATAATATCCTTATAAAATTAGTAAGAACATAAGATAGATAAAAATGGACAACTAATGGAAAAAATTAATAATTTATAATATATAATTAATATAGTAAACATTTATTAATTAAACATTTGAAGAGATAATCAGCCACAAGAAGAATTTTATCAGTCACTGATCACTTTTATTGATTAGTCCTTGGGTGGGGCCCACCTGGGAAGAAAGTGTGATCTTGCTGAGGCCTTAACCACAGGGCAGACAGCTGAGGGCTGTTTGGTAGCACTGCCAACAGTTCCAGATGTGGAGGTGGGTGTCTAGGCAGCACACCAGAGCCCACCACACTGGAAGGCTTCACTTATTCTATATTTAAAAAATTTTTTAATGATGCATATTTAGAAAAAAATAATTTCTTAAAAAAAAAAAAGAATGGTTATTAGAGAGTTGAGGCTTACCCACAGAATTTTGAGATGATGTATTCCAAGTAGAAAACTTGAAACCATCTAAGTTTAGACTCTTAAAAAACTAAACTTAGATGTTTTCAAGCTTTCTACTTGGCTTCCCTGGTGGCTCAGATGGTAAAGCGTCTGTCTGCAGTGCAGGAGACCCAGGTTCGATCCCTGGTTTGGGAATATCCCCTGGAGAAATAGCAGCCCACTCCAATATTCTTGCCTGGAAAATCCCATGGATGGCGGAGCCTGTTAGGCTACTGTCCATGGGGTGGCAAAGAGTCGGACATGACTGAGCGACTTCACTTTCACTTAGACTCCTAAGTGATGGCTTATATTTTCAATTCCAGTTAAAATTTGATTTCCCTGTACCATTAGATTTCTCCTGTATAGAAAATCTTATTTTAGCAAACTTTCACTATTTCTTCAAAGTCTTAAGCAAAAATTATCTTGGAAGCTAACAAGTATTTAGTGGTAGTAATTTAAAGACCGTGTTTTCTCATCCAAGAATATGTATGTGTATGGACATTGGTATTGGACTGTTGACAGATTGTTCCAGAGGTGAGCTCCTCTTCCTCGGCAGGTCCTAAGGCATCCTTCTCCCCCGCATCCTTCTCCCCCTCCTAGGCACAACTCCAGAGGTTCCGAGCTCAGTGGATGTTTGAACTTGCCCCGGGTGGAGGCTCAGGCAATTTAGAATCTCGACCGTGCAGAGCAGCGCGAGGCTCTTTGCTGAGAGCAGCGGACACCAGAGGAAAGCAGGAGCTGGCGAAAGAAGAAAAGTTAAGTGTTATGGGCGTTGTACATGGAAAGATGTGGACAAGTGTGCCAGTGTCTCCATCCCTCAGGACTTCTTGTAGGTCTTTGGATGATATGTTACTCCTCCTTTGCTACAGGTACACAGTCTTGCTGGGACTCTTTAGTAATGCATACACCCCTGAGATTCATTTGGTCTCTAAAAGATAGATTCCTTTGAATTTATTAATAGAAGCCCAAAAGAGGAAAAATTTGTTCAAATGTTAACAGCTTCCCAAAGAACTTAATGTAGTATTTGGTTATATTTTGAGCTGAATAAATTTAGTGATACAGTGATCAGTTCCTTATCCTGGAAAATTTCAGATGCTTTCTAGTAGTTCACCTCTTTCTCATACTTGATCACATAAAGCACACACAGCCCACCGTTTCAGATTTCACCACGTTGGTCCCTCTGTGTCCTTGGTTGCTCACCTTCCTTGTATGATCCAGTATGGTGTTTGTGTGTAAGCTTGTACATCTTCTAGTATACGTTACATCCTTTCTAGCTTACTTGTACTACCCAGTGCAATGTAAATGCTCTGTAAATAGTTACAAGTACAATGTCAGTGCTACATAAATAGTTGCTAGTACGCAGCAAATTCAAGTCTTGCTTTTCAAAACTTTCTGGAATTCTTTTCAAACATTTCTGATCTGCACATGGTTGAGCCTGAGAATGCTGAGCTCAGGGATGGGCGGGGCGGGGGTGGGGGTGGGCGGTTACTATATCCTCTTACTCCACAGAGGCTGTCATCTTCACACCATTAAACCCAAGTTTTCATTTACAAAAATTTGCCGTTAAATAATCGACATTACCGTGACAACAAATGTCCACATTTGCTTTATTTCAGTTTAGTTTGGACATACTCACAGGTTCATGACCCAGCAGAGTCTTGTGCACGCCTCCCATCCTCCCTTGATGATGATGCCTTCCTCAGCTAGACTTACTGGAAGTAGATAGAACCTTGGTACAATCCAGAGCTTATGCAGATTTCCAGGCACTTGACTGTGGGAGTGTATATGTATAGTTCTCTGCAACTTTATTACACATGTCACTTTATGTAGCTACTATCAAAATCAAGATACAGAACTGTTTTGTCACCACAAGGCCCCCTTTCCCTACCTCCTTAGTTATATGCTCTCTTCCTCACTTCCTCCACAGCCCTTCCTAACCACTGGCAGCCTCTACTCTGGCTTCTATTTCTGTAATATTCATATGATATTCAAGAAAACATGTAATTCCTTTGAGATCCCTCCCAGTTGTGTGTGTCGGTAGTTTGTCACTTTTTTACTGCTCACTTGTGTTGCATGGTGTGTACATACCCCACTTTGTGGGACCACTCACCTGTTGAGGGACCCGTGGGTTTCCAGTTTGGGGCTGCTCTTACTGGAGCCACTGTGAATATTCACGTGCAGGTTTTTGCGTGCACATAAGTTTTCATCTCTCTGGCCTAAGTAAGTGCAGTTGCTGAGTTTTGCGGTAAGTGCCTGTTTGGTGAAAAGAAACTGCAGTCTGTTTTCCAGGGCTTCTGCACCATTTTGTGTTCCCGCCAGTAGTGTATGAGTGACTCAGAGTGTCTGCATCCCCATCACCCTTTGTTGTCATTACTTTTTTTAATAGTAGCCTTTCTGATAGGTCCTTGTGTCTCCCTAATGGCTAATGATGTTACAAAACTTTTCACGTGCTGTTTCCCATCTTTATAGGCCCCTCTGTGAAAAATGTTTGTCTTTTCTAATCAGATTTGCTCATGTTTTTACTGTTGGATTTTAAGAGTTCTTTATGCATGCCAAATACAAGTCCTTTGTTGAATATGTGGCTTGTAAGTTCTTTCACTTTGTAGTTTGTCTTTTCGTTTTCTTAAGAGAGCTTCACAGAGCAGAAGTTTTTAATTTTGATGAGGTTCAATTTATCATCTTTTCCTTTTATGGATTGTGCTTTTGGTGTCCAAGTATAAGAACTCCTTGCCCAAGTCTCCCAGTTTTGTTTTTTTTTCTTTTTCTTTCTAAAGGTTTTTAACGTTTTACTTTTGAGTCCTTGATCCATTTTTGAGTTACTTTTTTCTATAAGCTGTGAAGTTGATCTTGAAATTCACTGTTTGCTAGTAGATATGTAAATGCTGTAGCATGATCGTTGAAAAGGCCATCCGTACACCACTCAAACTCATTTTTAATACAGATTTTCAAATATTGTTTTTCACTGTTTGTTTTTATAGGCTCGAGAACTCTTCCTAAAAGCAGTAGAAGAAGAACAAAATGGAGCTCTTTATGAAGGTAAAAAAACTCAGATCCCAGGTCATCTTGTCATGACATTTCTGAATAACATCTCTTTGTTATTGACCAGTTTTTTTAAAAACTGGAATATATTTGCTCTTCATTACTGACCAGTTTTAACATCAGTCTTTGTAAATTTGAGATTGTTTTTTTAAGGCATGAAAAATAAAAATTGTACTTTTATATAACCCATCTCTTTCCAAAAAGAGATTGCTAAGAAACATTGTCATATGGGTAGAATGAGTAAAATAATCTTTTCTAATTTAGAGTTCAACATTTATTGTTAAAGTCTTAAAAATATTGTTACTCACTGAAAAATAGGATATGCTCCTTTTATAGGTCACTGTTTCTTCGGAGGAGGAGAATATACAGGACAGGTTGAGGAACATGTACATTTTTTCTCAATTTTAATTTACATTATACAAGAAGGAATACCCTTCAGCCTTTATTGTCTGTTTTGTTGAGTCCATAGAAATATGTAAGTAAACCAAGAGATGAGGCTGTTTACCAGATTAGGTTTATAATTAGGCTTTCATTTCGTGATATAAAAGCTATTAATTGGGGCATGGAAAAAATGCTAGTGCTTGAGTCATTGGAAAATGCCCCCCAGATAACATTTTCAGAATTGTTGCATTTATTTGCAAGTTTCTTCTAGTGGTGTTTTTACTCTGGCATATGAAAAGGGACCAAATGATGACATCCCTCCTCAGTCTTTATTAGCCTATGAGAGTCCTATCTCCATGTAGTGCACGGTAACTCACCCCAAGTGGCAGAACACAGCAGAGTGGATGAACTGAATGGGCTTGGTCTGAGGGAAAAGAACTAATCAGCTTCTGCAGCCCCAAGATCTCTCACTGGTCTAGTTCTAAACCACCTGGCCAGGAGATTTATTTAAAAACAAGTTTTATAGGTTATTTGGAGAAGGCAACGGCAGCCCACTCCAGTACTCTTGCCTGGAAAATCCCATGGGTGGAGGAGCCTGGTGGGCTGCAGTCCATGGGGTTGCTAAGAGTCAGACACAACTGAGCGACTTTCACTTTCACTTTTCACTTTCACGCATTGGAGAAGGAAATGGCAGCCCACTCCAGTGTTCTTGCCTGGAGAATCCCAGGGATGGGGGAGCCTGGTGGGCTTCCGTCTATGGTGTCACACAGAGTCGGACACGATTGAAGTGACTTAGCAGCAGCAGCAGCTAAGTAACAGGCAGCTGGAGTAAAGGAAGATGAAGTTGAAGGATAAATTCAAAAAAAAAAAAGAAACCTTATTCTACTCAGGAGGAAGCATTTGATTTTCCTAAGCTCTGCACACCAGAAAGAAGTTTGCTTAAAGTTGTTTTTGCTGGGGCTACAGCAGTGGCATTTTCAAAGCCCAGAGAAAGACAACTACATATAAAATCACTTCTGACAGTATGTGAGAGGCTCAGGAAAAAGATGGGCTAAAAGATAAAGGTAAAATGCAACATCTTAAGTTTCTGTAACTTGAGTGCTTCAGAAAAAGACTATTTCTGAACTAGCAGGGTTTGAAAATGAGTTTGTTCACTGCTCATGTTGCATATAGAAAAGGAGAATTTGGTTGTTTGTAAAGAAAGTTACCAAATTAAACCACGGTTAGCGTAATCAAAGGAAATGACGAAAATGTGTGGTCATAGCTAATTTAGCTTTATTTCTTCTTTTAGCCATCAAGTTTTATCGTAGGGCTATGCAACTTGTACCTGATATAGAGTTCAAGATTACTTATACCCGGTCTCCAGATGGTGATGGCGTTGGAAACAGCTAGTGCGTATATAATTTGATAGACAGTAATATATAGAATTTGTTAAAGTTAAGTGTCTTTGCCCTGTTGACTCAGCATGATAAGACAGTGCTAATTCTGTTAAGTTTCATGGTCTTTAATATGAAGACTTGTTTATAAAGTTGTAGACATTTTTTAATTAGGGAAATTTTAAGATTAAAGTATAGAAATGCACATTTTAAATAAATATAACAAAAATAAGGTAATGAAAGAGGTGTTTTTTCTTTTAATAAAAGCAGTGATTACTGAAAAGAGTAAATTAATGGACATGTTTCAACTTTCTGAAATCTATAAAGTCAAAATGATTAAAATGTAATCAGGCCAAAGCTGAAAAAGGTTAATAATGGTTGAAATTGGGTACATGGGGTTTTATTACACTAGTAATTACACTTTCTCCTTTTGTATCTGTTTGAAACCATACATTTTTAAAAAGCTTTTTTATTAGGAAAATGCTAGACTCTAGTCAGACTTGGTTGTAGATAGAATATTGTTAAGACTAAAATCTCTTTAAAAGCACAAGGGCCAGATATAAGTGCTTTAGTATGAAGACTTGTTTATAAAGTTTTAGAAATTTTTTAATTAGGGAAATTTTAAGATTAAAATATAGAAATGCACATTTTAAACAGATATAACAAAAATAAGGTGACGAAAGAGTTTTTTTTTCTTGTAATAAAAGCAGTAATTACTGAAAGGAGTAAATTAACGTATTTTTAAGCCAATACTTTGACGTTGCTCATAAAAGAAACCTAGAAAAGTAGAATTTTTGTAATAAGGTATTATATCAGTCAGTCTTACATTACCTCTGGCATGAAACAGTTAAGAAATTACCTTTATTGATAACTTATGCTGACTGCCTTATTTAACTGCTTATGGTATTAACACTTAAGCTTTGACTAAGCCATATTAAAAATATCCCATTGAAGTCAGCATTTGTTGCCTCTTTGAACTTTGGTGCTAATAATAATTGTTCACCAGATTAGATATAACAACATGAGGTAGTTCAAAAAGTACTCAAAAAGACTTGTTCAAAGATTTTCTAAACCTTCTTGAAATTTAGGGAGAGTCGTTTAGACCCAGGTCTTAGCCAGTTTTATAAATAGATGCCAGGTGCTGTTAAGAAAGGTTGTATTAAAACAGCATTTCTTTCTCTCCCATCCTGTCATACAGACCCAGGTATTCTGAAAATTCCTTCAAAATAATAGTTGTTTCTTATCAGACCTAATAGGCCCTAAAAGCCTCTGCTGGTTTTTTGCCTCCTGTAAAGAGCTGGCAGCAGAGCCCTGCTGTCCCTCCAGCCTCAGCCACATGTCCATTTTGTTGTCTTTTAATAAGCCCTTCTTGGTTTTCTAACTTCATCCTCATCCAGCTTTTTTGTAAGTCTGATCATTTTTAATGTTACCCTCAGCAAAACTGGAAAGCTAGATATTTTTCTAGAACTCTTAACTACACATTTGTTTATGCTAATAGATTACTCATGGACCCTGCTTTTTAAAATTATATATTTTCCTCTAAAGGAAGGGTTATAAGGTACATATATTAGAAAGCCTTCTTGGTGAGTAAGTACCTCAGATGACATCTGTATATTTTTTTTTTATTCAATTAGAATGGATTATGGTCACTTAAAAGGATATATTTACATATGATTTTTAAGAAATCATTTGAAACTATCTTTTTTACTAATTCATGAATTCTCTTCCTTATCATAAAACTAATTAAATCTCAACACCTATATCCAAAAATTTTTCATTCTTCCTCTGTGGGAATTAAAATTGCTGAAGCTTTTTCCTTCAAAAAGTTGGTATGGTACCCCTTTGCAGGGCGGGGTAAACTTTTACCGTATTTGTGAAAAAGAGTAGTAAGAAGTTTCCTTTTAGATGACTTTTTCTAAAACAAATTTGAGAGCACTGTGAAAAATCAGTTTCAAAGCTGTGTTGTATAGACTGGGGCAATGGGTTTATTCACCTCCCTTCTATCTTAGCATTGAAGATACTGATGATGACAGCAAGATGGCAGACCTCCTGTCCTACTTCCAACAGCAGCTCACATTTCAGGAGTCTGTGCTCAAACTGTGTCAGCCTGAACTCGAGAGCAGTCAGACTCATATATCAGGTGTGACTTCATGCTCCTTGTAACTCAGAAATACTTTTCCTTAGATTTAAGTTTTCCAAACTTATACAGTCAGATAACTGTCACACAGTTGCTTTAGTTCCAAGTATAGTGGGGGGTCTGATTATAATTTGTGTAGACAAATAAGCTTCTCAAGATCTGAAGTAGAGTGGAATTTGTAGTGTAGTTGGTCAAGGATGCCATTCTCTTTACAGTGATGGTCTAAGAGGGTGAATATCTTGAGTTGGTAGGGCAGCCCTAAGAAAACTGGAGAAATGCTGGTATCTTCAGGCATGAAGGTCCAACTTGAGCCAAGTTGGACCGTAGTCCTGAAACAGGCTGAATGTTTAAAAATGAATGTTTTCTCTTTCTATTCATGTGTTTAGTGTTGTTTAACTAGCTATGGGAACTTTTCAAAGGAGGACAATTGAAAATCTTTAAGGAGATGAAAATAATTTTTTAATGTTAGCATAGGCAGTGCAGATCATACATATGTAAACATACTAGATTATTTTTTCTAGTATTTTTATGTATCTTGACAGTGAAATGATCTTCCACAGGAAAGGGGAAAGTAGCTTCAGAGATGTTTTGTACTGAAAAGACAAAGATATTTGTGTCTTGATGTTAGGAGCCATTATTTCTTTGGGGTAGTTAAATACACTTCTTACCTCTGAGACAATCTGAAGGGTGGTTTATAAAATTTTAGGAATAAAAATATCTACTGAGAATGTGACAGTCAAGTGACAGGTAGGAAGGCGAGAAGGAGTCACTGAGGATGGTTTCCTTTGCAGCTCTGCCGATGGAGGTCCTGATGTACGTCTTCCGTTGGGTGGTGTCCAGCGACCTGGACCTCAGATCATTAGAGCAGTTGTCACAGGTGTGCAGAGGATTCTATATCTGTGCCAGGTACTTACTTTTTTTTTTAAAGCAACTCTGGCTGTGGTGGAAAACATGAAAAAGCAACCAGTGAACTGGGAAAAAATACTTTCAAACCAGATATCTGATGGGGATGGATATCCAAAATATATGAAGAACTCATACAACAGTTGCAAAAATCCCCAAGGAACCTAATTAAAAAATAGACAAAAGACCTTAGACCTTTTTTCAAAAAAAGGTCCATGGCCATTCCATGGCCAACAGGTATACGAAAAGTTGCTCAACATCATTAGTCATTAGGGAAATGCAAATCAAAACCATAATGAGATATTAGTTCACGCCTGTTTGAATGGCCATCATTCAAAAGACAAAGAGATAAATGTGGATATTGATGGGATTGTAAGTTGGTATAGCTACTATGGGAAACAGTATGGAAGTTACTCAAAAAATTAAAAATAGATTTACCATGTGAGCCAGTAATTCCACTTCTGAGTATATATAAAAAGGAAATGAAAACACTAATTCTAAAAGGCATCTGCACCTCTTGTTCATAGAAGCATTATTTATAGTAACCAAGACTTGGAAACAACCGAAGTGTGCACGGATGGATGAATGGATAAAGAAGATCCACATATATAAAATGGAATATTATTGAGCCTTAAAAATGGAGAAATCCTACCATTTATGGTCATGGATGGACTTCTAAGGCTTTATGTTAAGTGAAATTAAGTCAGACAGAGAAAGACAAATACTATATGTTCTTAATGTATAGTAATCTACATAGAAAAAGAGAATTTGTGGATTTGTGGCTACCAGAGGTGAGGGAATAGGGATTAGAGGAAGATGGTTAAAAGGTACAAGCTTCCAATTTGAAGGTAAGTACTAGGGATGTGATGTACAACCTGATGGCTATAGTTACCATCACTCTATGATAGAAGGTTGTTAAGAGAGTGGACCCTAAGAGTTGTAATCATGGGAGACCTTTTCTTTTCCTTGTAGCTCTATGAGATGATGGATGTTCACTAAACCTATGGTGGTTTATTTCACAGTAGATGTTAATCAAACCATCATGCTGTATACCTTAAATTTTTACAGTGATGTATGTCAAATATTTTTCAATAAAACTGGGGAAAAGTTATCCTATACTTTTAAAATCTTGCTTGTGAAGAATAATTGTAGTTTAGTATAACATTTAAGACAGGTAATCTTTTATGAGGGCTGAGTGCCTTCTATAAAAATATATACTTTATCCTTAGCATCTAGAACATTTTTTAGATATTTATTTATTTTACTTTATTTGGCCATGCCAGGTGTTAGTTGAGGCACTCAGGAACTTTAGTTGTGGCACTCGAACTTTTTAGCTGTGGCATGTGGGATCTAGTTCCCTGACCAGGGATCGATCCTGGGCCCCCTGCATTGAGAGCTCAGAGTCTTAGCCACTGGATCACCAAGAAATCCCTAGAACTTTTTATAATTTTGGTTCTTAAAATTCAGATGCATTGTTTTAAAATAATCTAATTTCAGTTGCAGTCCTGTCTCTTGGGTAAAATATTTGAATTGCTTGAAGGCTTTGTTTTTTGATAGTTCTGTGTGTATTTCTATTTAACAAGTACCTGTCAAGCTCTCTAGTTACTCCATTAAATTTTCTTTTAATTATACATGAGAAAACATTGTAAAAAGGAAATTAAAACAGATCTTCAGGGGTAGGATAAAACTTGATTGCTGAAGTATTCATTAAAAAAAAAAAATACATTGCAGTGTGTGTTTGGGGGATGTCTCTTTTTGCAGTCTGGCTTCCGTATAAATAGTTCCTGTGTCTTATTTCAAGTTACAGATGAATTTAAAATTATTTTCTGTTGTGTTAGAATCAAGTCAGTTGCTTTGCTTTTTGCAGTAATCCTGTAACAAAGTCTTGTTACGTTTGGTGCCATCTTCAAAATCTACCTCCAGTCTGAGCGTTTCACTGTTTCTCTAAGTGCCATTTTGGCTCAGCCACTGTTAGGCCTGCTCTGGATTATGGCATTGGCATCCGGTGTGGTCTCTGAACTTCCACTCTTACACTTGAGCTCATTCTCCATAGACCAGCAGAGTCATCTTTTAAAAGCATCAGGGGTACTTAGAACCGTCTAGTGGCCTCCTCTTTGCTCAGACAGCCACTGCCACCTGCAAAACCTCCACCTCACCTGTCCCCAGCCACCTCTCCACAGATGCAGTCTGCACTTCACCCGGTCGCTTTGCCACAGCCACACCATCCTTCTTGTCCCTCGTTGAGCACGCTGGCCACACTCCAGCCCTTGGGCCTCGCCTGCTGTGGCGTCTGGCAGGATGCCCTTCCTTGTCACTGTAGACACCTGCCCGGAAAAGAGAGTCTGTTTCCCACCCACCTTGTCCTTGGCCTTTACCCAGCATTGTTTCTTCTCACACTGAGCACACTGCCTGAAACGTTTCTCTCATTTTCTTGTTTTTCGTTTGCTTTCCCTGTAAAAAAGCAGGGCCTCTGCCCTGTTCATCAGTCTCTCCCAGTGCTCAGCACAGTGCCTGGCTGGTACGCAGCCGAAGTTGCTGAATAGAAGATGCCTGTTGGTAGAAATATTTCTCTTGTCTGAGTGCAGATAGGGCTTACTTGTTAAATATATTGATGTTGTGCTTTTATTCCCTAGAGACCCTGAAATATGGCGTTTGGCCTGCTTGAAAGTTTGGGGCAGAAGCTGTATTAAACTTGTTCCGTACACATCCTGGAGAGAGATGTTTTTGGAAAGGCCCCGTGTTCGATTTGATGGTAAGTTGAACTCTTTAGAGTAACAGATCTATTGTGCTGATTTTGATAAATACATAAGTCTTCGTTTTCTATACCAGACCTGAGTACTGTCAGCATATTTAGAGGAAACCTCAATAAAAATAAAACTGGAAACATGTTACATGATGGTAAAAGTTTTTTATTAAGTTCTTTTTTAAGAATCTGTTTCTTTCTGTAGGCGTGTATATCAGTAAAACCACCTATATTCGTCAAGGGGAGCAGTCTCTTGATGGTTTCTATAGAGCCTGGCACCAAGTGGAATATTACAGGTACAACTGTAGTAACTCAGTGAGTGAAAATTTTCTCTCTCCAAGTGTTAGTGCATTTGTTATCAGACACTGATTTCGTGTGGCTTTTGCATTTATAGACAAAATGGCCCTCGGTGTTTTTATCCAGTTTATAACAGGAACTGCAGTCAAAGAGCCAACAGGTTAAGATAGATCAGGGAATTCCCCTTGGCCTCTAGATCTAGGATTACTTTGTATTTTGGAGCTCCTCCTTGTCTTTTGTCTTATCAGAGCGCTTGGGCTGCTATTCAGGCTCATCCTCAACAGATATCCACGCCACCGAGGAACAAGTCGGCTATGCTGACTACCGTGGAGTAGACAGCATTGGGCCTCACTCTTGTATGACATTAGGTAGTGCTTTAGGGAGAAACACGCAGAACTTTAACAGAGCAGTGTTTAATCCAATTTATTTCTCTTCGGTGAGTGACACTAAAAGTTCCATGGCTCCCTCTAAGGAAAGTAATAAACTGCTCTGTTTCTCTGCTTCTGGTCTCACAGGCCACGTCCATGTCAGTGATGTTTTGCCAGTCCTCTGGCCCATGGCATCCCCCTTTTGGTTTCACAGCCGTGCATAAGTACGTCTGGGGACCAGAAGTAGGGACACGTCTCATATTTGCGTGTGGCGTTTTGGTGTCTGCCTTGTCCCGCAGGTACGTCAGGTTCTTCCCGGATGGCCACGTAATGATGCTCACCACCCCCGAGGAGCCCCAGTCCATTGTTCCGCGCTTACGGACCAGGAACACCAGGTAGAGTATCTCTGTAGTTTCCTATCCACTTCACATTCTAGGTGGTAGCTTGCAGATCATGTAACTTAATACTGGATAATTAAAGAAGCAATCATCTGGGGCACTTGTGAAAAATAACTGATCCTGGGACTTACCTGGCAATCCTGTGGCTGGGACTTGGTGTTTTCACTGCTGAGGGCCTATGTTCGATCCCTGGCCAGGGAACTAGGATCCCACAGACTGCACAGTGTAGCTCCCCGCCACCCCTCCCCCACCCCAAACAACAACAAATACCAATTCCTGGGCCTCTCCCTAAAGGCCTCCTTTAGTAAGTCTGGGGCCTTCGAAACTAGGTTTACTCACATTGTACTTGATTGTCCTCAGGCTAATTGAGTGAATACGTCTAACCCATTACTTTCTCAGTTACTTAAATATACGTAACAGATAAATAGATTTAATTTTTTTGTTTTTACTTTTAGAACTGATGCAATTCTACTGGGTCATTATCGCTTGTCACAAGATACAGACAATCAGACCAAAGTATTTGCTGTGATAACTAAGAAAAAAAGAAGAAGTAAGTATGCAAGGTGGAATTGGCAGTTTTCTTTTAATTTCCATACCCTGCTCATTCAAGAGTCTTCTTAAAATTTTTTTCTTAAAGTAAAGTTGATTTACAATGTATTTAATCATTCAAGCATTCTCAATTAGAAAGGATGAAACGTACTCTTTTATAAATTATACTGTTACACAGAACGGGCATTGACTTAACAGCGTATCTCTGAAGAGAACTGGAAGGTTTCTAAAATGTGGTTATTTTTTATCAGATCAACTTACTTGTCCTCCAAGTTTCCTTTTTTGGCCTAGGTTTTTTACACATGAAAATGTAAAGCCAGGATTTCCTGTGAAATAACTAGTATGATTATATATGACTGTATTTTTGGCTTTTCTCATTTTGAATCATAGGAGATTTTCTTTCTAAATTGTCTCATATGGATAATTCTTTCAAAGATATTTTTAGAATTTCAGTTTCTCCTGGAAATAAGCTAAAGTGAGATAATTTCCTTCTTCTTGTTCTTACAAAAGGAAAAAAAAATGCCAAGCAAATGCAGTGGCCGAATCATGACATTCCAGAGTATTTTAAACTCTCTTATCAGATTAAGGGACTGATATTTTCCAGCTTTTCTCCATGAGCATTTTTTTAACCCTGGTTAAAAACCACAATGTGGACCCAAGAAGTTGTGAGGTAGTTGGAATAAATATTTCTGTGTTGTTCTTATAATGAATATAGTTTTTGAACGATGTTTGTCTTGTGTTGAGTCCCACTCCCCACGTCCAGTGACCACATACGGGAATAGTTGTCGTTTTTGATCAGTTGCTCAGTCGTGTCCAACTCTGCGACCCCATGGACTTCAAGCTTCCCTGCCCTTCACTGTCTCCTGGCGTTTGCTCAGACTCATGTCCCTCGAGTCAGTGATGCCATCCAACCATCTCATCCTTTGTCACCCCCTTCTCCTCCTGCCCTCAATCTTTCCCAGCAATAGGGTATTTTCCAGTGAGTCAGCTCTTCGGATCAGGTGGCCAAAGTATTGGAGCTTCAGCTTCAACATCAGTCCTTCCAATGGGAATAGTCTCAGTCCATCTGTGAGTCCTGTGGCCCTTGGCTGTGGCTTCTCCAGCTCTCTCTGGCTCCTGGAATCGGGCTACAATCTGAAGGGCAGAGATTCTTACTATCATGGTGGTCATGGCCTTGTGTTTCTTGAGATCAGAGCTGGGGAGTTGTGAAGCTCCCACTGTTAAAATGTTACCTAATAAGAGACTTTAGGCACTCCCATGCTGATGACAGTTTTCACTCCAGACTGTGACACAGTGAAACCGTATGTAGTGTCAACATTCTTATGTTTTAGCAACACTCACAGAAGTGTGGTTCCTGTGAACCTTGTCACATCTGTTTCTCTGTAGACTAGTTTTCTGTTATTGCAAAAGATAAGTCATACTCTGTGTTCTTTCTGCCCCACTATTTTCGAGTAGAAGGAAATATTAGGCCTAGAGACGGATGGGAGTTTGAGTTCCCGTCTCTGACACTGACCCTCGGCTGCCCATCCTGGGGCCTCATCCCCTCAACCGTCACACAGCTACCATGCAGTTACAAGTCATACCTAAGGTCCTCATCCGAATTGAGATAATGTGATAGAGGAAAAAGCCTGCTTTTAGAGGCTCTCATGTATTTCCAGGCACTCATACACATACACTCATACACAAAGGTCTGTCTAGTCAAAGCTATGGTTTTTCCAGTAGCCATGTATGGATGTGAGAGTTGGACCATAAGGAATGCTGAGCACTGAAGAATTGATGCTTTTGAACTGTGGTGTTGGAGAAGACTCCTGAAAGTCCCTTGGACTGCAAGGAGATCCAACCAGTCAATCCTAAAGGAAATCAGTCCTGAATATTCATTGGAAGGACTGAAGCTGAAGCTCCAATACTTTGGCCACCTGATACGAAGAATTGACTCATTTGAAAAGACCCTGATGCTGGGAAAGATTGAAGGTAGGAGGAGAAGGGGATGACAGAGGATGAGACTGTTGGGTGGTATCACTGACTCTATGGACATGAGTTTGAGCAGACTCCAGGAGTTGGTGATGGACAGGGAAACCTGGCATGCTGCAGTCCACAGAGTCACAGAGTCAGACATGACTGAGCGACTGAACCGAACTGATACACAGTGGCAGTTGATAACCAGTATAGCTGTCTATCCCATGTGCAGATAACTATGTGACAACACGTTGCTCAGGTATTGCCGTATAGATGCAGCTCCATCCGTCTCTGTGTCTGTCCGCGAAGTGAGACCCCACTGTTGCTCACACATCTCCCCTCTTACAGAAAGCACTTGACCATAAATACCGATATTTTCGCCGTGCCCCTGTGCAAGAAGCCGATCAGAACTTTCACGTGGGGCTACAGCTGTGTTCCAGTGGCCACCAGAGCTTCAACAAACTCATCTGGATACACCACTCTTGTCACATTACTTACAAGTAAGTGAATGCCATGAAAACCTTGAGGGTACAGATTCCATGTGCCCTTCCTGTCCAGCTGAGGACTCAGGTAGGGTTCGATTCCTCAGAGTTAATATTCAATCACAAAGGAAAACCACAGTATAATCTTCTGCAAACCAAAGAAATAGCCAACCTGAAGAAAACTAAAAGTGGGCCAGGTGAAGTGTCCAGAGCTCCCGCTAAGGGTCCGTGGTCGGTCACCTTCCATCAGCCTCTCTGACGATCTCAATCAGGTTGCTGAAAGCTTCCTCAGTCACGTTTCCACCTTGGGAGTAACTCTTCCCACTCATCTGGGAGGTCTTGACAGAAAGACCATTTTTCTTGCTTCTCTCCGTTATCTACTGGTCCTCCTGTCTTCTTTTTTGCTTCTCTGAATAAGTGTGAAGTAGAATTCTTTTTTTTTTCTTTCCAAAGAAACGAAACCCAGAAGTAGAGCCAAGCAAATGATACTTACGAAGTCACTGGAATTTTGTTTTTGTTTATTTCTTTTCTTTTTTTTTTTTAGGCGCAAAATAAAAGGCTGTGGTAATATATCACCTCCTTCCCCCTCAACCTGAAATTATGCTGTTGATTATGCAAATATTAAATCATTAAATTCTCTTCTAGGATTATAATTTTTTCTAAAATACGTTTTTAACAAGAGCCATAAAGTATCTAGAGCCTTTGACTTATAAATTGTTCCTTGGGAATCTTTTCAAAGGGCATAATGAAAAATATCAAAATCATTTACAGTTGCCCGATACTGAAAACTAAATCCTCCAGCAAAGGGGAAATTAAGTAAATGTGGTAAAAGCAGACAGTGAAATATTATGCAGCCACAAAAATGGCTTCTGAAGAAGATTTAATGATGTGAGGCAATGCTTTATGTCATGATGTATAAAGCAGCGAAGTATGACCTCAACAGTGAAGCTCAGTATCAAGATTGTGGCCCTGTCTGAGTGGGAATGAGTGATTTTTCTTTACACTTTTCTAGTAGTTTTTGAATTTTCCACAATGCACCTATTTTATTTAGAATTGACTGAAATGAACTAAAAATGAAAAAAAAGGCTAATGCCTGAAATTAAACTCCCCCCCCCCCCCAAATGTAGACAAGAATTTTAAATGAGCTGAAATCTCCTTGGGATGAGTGACTGTGTGCTGTCTTTCCAGATCTACTGGAGAGACTGCGGTCACAGCATTCGAAATCGACAAGATGTACACGCCGCTGCTGTTCGCCAGGGTGAGGAGCTACACCGCGTTCTCAGAGAGGCCGCTGTAGCCCTCACATCCACCCCCACCGCGTTGCATGAGTAAAAGTATATAGAGAAGCAGAGCAACCTAAGTTATAAATGTATATATATATATATGATATATATATATGGAATTGGAACTTATTTTACATTGTTGGAGTTCTTTCAAGAAGAGTATTAAATTGATTATTTTTTTTATTTAAAGGGAAAGTTGATTCTTGGGGTGTTTGTTTTGAAATTAAGTTGAAATTATTTTAAGTTTCAGGACACTTATGTTGTGAAAAACCACATGAGGTTTTAAATCATGCCCTTTTGCAAGCAGACCTCAGAGCAGGCTTCTGTCACAGGCTGTCTTCTGACCGATCAGCCCAGTATTGAAACGCGTCAGGGGAGCACCCCCATGGGATCAGCATCTATTTCACGCATGACATAGCGTCTTTTAACTAAAAGCTCAAAATGTGAACCCCTGTTCTGAATTTGTTTGAAACTGTTTGACCAGTGAAGATCATAAATAAAAAGTTTCTTTCAAGAAAATGTATTTGGTTAGCCTTTTTCAAACGTCAGAGTAATGAACGGTCCTAAGGCAGCCAGGGAAGGCTCACAGATAAAGGAGTCATCTCAGTCTTTATAGGCAGCTACAGTCCGTAGTATCTATACTGGGACCTCATCCAGGCCCCCTACATGTTTGTGACATTAGGTGAGAAGGGAGGACTCCCTTGGGGCCAAAGCTCTGAAAGAATAGAAAGTGAAGTGAAAGTTGCTCAGCCGTGTCCAAACTCTGCAACCCATGGACTGTAGCCCACCAGGCTGTATCCATGGAATTCTCCAGGCAAGAATACTGGAGTAGGTAGCCACTTCCTTCTCCAGGGGATCTTCCCAACCCAGGGATGGAACCCAGGTCTCCTGCATTGCAGACAGGTTCTTTACCGTCTAAGGCACCAGGGAAAGAGCAGGAAAGGATCGTATAAACCCAGCCCTCGTTCCTCCAGCTCTCAAGCTGAGAAAAGAGCCGGCCTTGACCTGTAGTTAGCACCCTAGCTGCAATGCTGAGTATTTCATTTCAGAGTTTGTGTCTGGCACAGTTCTACCAGGTTCAGATTTGGTTTTGACTCAAATACAGCTCAAGTCTAGTATTGTGTAGTTTCAGAAGTTGATACCTGCCACTACGGTTGCTTTCCAAGTTCAGAGTGGCATTAAAAGATTCTTCATGAGTTCTACAATTCAGTGTGGGGTCGGCCTTTTAATAAGCTAATGTAATATTAAACGTGAAAACCAGTCTTCCCTGCCCGTTCAGTGCTTCAGAGACTTCATGCTTCCAATGCAGATTCAATCCCTGGTCAGGGAACTGAGATGAACATGCTGCAAGGCACAACCGAAAAAAAAAGATGAAAACCATCCATCCAGTATGTGTTTAGGGAAAAGCATTCCATTTAGGTTGGCTTTCTGCAGCAGTCTGAGAGATGAGGAATGCAGGCACATTGCAAGCAAATGCAAACCAGTGAATTCTGTGCCAAGCTCAACCTCCACAGGAATGGGTGAGCCAAGACTGGAGCTAATTAACAGTTAGGCTCACTGCCTTTGTGACACATTCCCTAATTCCACCAGGGCATGTCCCTTTTTTGTTTTCCCCAAATACCCCATATTCCCACTATCCCAGCAGTTATCACACTGTTTTTTGTTTGTTTTTTAACATGTCAGCCTCCCTCCATAAAACTGGAGTCTTTGAGAACAGAGGGCTATTTCTCTTAAATTCCTGATCCCAAAGCAGCCCTGTGCTGTGAACATTAAATGAAATAATCCCTTGAGAACGGTACACATTCCAATGGGGCTCTAGATCTTTCAAATGAGTGAATGCACTTTTGACACTAGGGGGCGCTCTTGTCCCATTGTTTTGTTAGTTTTTTTTCGTAGTCATGGTGAGGAGGAGGGAGCTGGTTTACACATTCACAGGAAAACAGTTCAGTTCAGTCGCTCAGTCGTGTCCGACTCTTTGCGACCCCATGAATCGCAGCACGCCAGGCCTCCCTGTCCATCACCAAATCCCGGAATTCACCCAGACTCACGTCCATCAAGTCAGTGATGCCATCCAGCCACCTCATCCTCTGTCATCCCCTTCTCCTCCTGCCCCCAATCCCTCCCAGCATCAGACTCTTCCAATGAGTCAACTCTTCACATGAGGTGGCCAAAGTACTGGAGTTTCAGCTTTAGCATCATTTCTTCCAAAGAAATCCCAGGGCTGATCTCCTTCAGAATGGACTGGTTGGATCTCCTACAGGAAAACAGGGGCATCCCAAATCCTGATTGGCCTCCAAAGCTTCATGTGATAGGAGCTAAGACTTAAGGGGTGTGTCCAGAATGAAACTCCATCCTGAGGACAGAGCCCTGATTCCAGCTATGCATAACTCCTCAATCACCAGCCAAGAACCCCCAGTTTTCCTGGCCAGTGTTTATCTGGCAGTTTGTCTTGGCTGTTGGAGGAAACTGAATATTCTATTCGGAATGAATACAAAAAGGATCCTGGGATGAGTCATCTTGGGTCAGGTTAGGGAGGGTAGGCAAGATGGAAAGGGGCACAGAGTGGCCAGCCTATCCCCATTTCACACACAAAGGGCCTGATTGATAATTATTGCGTACTTGGGAGGCCCTGAGCCCTATTTCCCAAAGTCTTCTGCCCAGTGCATCACCCCTAAATCCACTCAAAGCTTCCATAACTGCACCTTCTGCTTCTGACTCCGATAGACATGTGATTGTGGAACTGAGATTCACAAAAGCTTGCAAGACTGATCTAAGATTTGACTGATGCCAGAGTCTGTGTGTGTGTGTGTGTGTGTGTGTGTGTGTGTGTGTGTGTGTGTGGGTGCAGCAGAGTGAGGGGGAGAGTGTGAAAATTTCCTCAACAGTATAGGCTTCTTTGTGTGTGTGTGTGTTTAGTGTTTAATGATGTTAATCCCATAGGTCAGACCTTTGTTATTCTCCTTTATTTTTTTTTTTTTTTTTAAATATACATTTATTTTGGTTGCATCACACAGTGTGTGGGGTCTTAGTTCTCCGACCAGTGCTCAAACCCCTGCCCCCTGCAATGGACGCGTGTAGTCTTAACCACTGGACCATCAGAGAAGTCCCCTAGGCTTCTTTCTAATGAAATGGATTTCTGCACAGACTAACTTTTATTGCAACGCTGGAAATACATTCAACCCAGTTAACTGTGCACAGGCCAAAGGGGCAGGAAGTTGAAACCTGCTATGGAAGCAAAGGTAACTATATAGTCATTTTATCATCAAAATCAGGACACTTTTCAGGGGAAAGGAGAGTGTGTTTTGTAATTACACTGAGACAACCAGCTAACTTGAGACTGTTCTGGGCAAGTGGGGATGGACAGTCATTCTACATACCAGGCATTGCCAAGGCTCTTCCACCAACTTTGCATCAGATTTCACTTGTAATGAGCTTATTTGTTCTTATCTCTTTTTCCTCCTCTTGACAGAAAAGATGCTAATGGTTTCCTAGTATGTGAAGTGACCGCTTTGGGCTCTAATAACTTCCCTCAGAAGGTCACCAATGCCTGCATTTGATTGATGGGCAGGAATCACTGACCACATGAAAAAGTGCTGAGTCCGTTTGTCCGTTTCTACTTTTCTCACATATAGGATTCTGTTCGGAATCCCAGGTTACTGTGGACGGCTGCCAAAAGATGTCTTCTTGCCTTGTGACTCAAATTCACTCCAAGTGTCCGGCTAGAAGCCAGGTTTCCTGCCTTGTCCCTGCCTTCTTCTCCCTTTGTTCCCATCTGTGTGCACCTACTCTGCATGACCATGGGGAGGAGTGGGTTTATTGGGAGCACTCTGACATAATGTGGTGCACAGACCTTAGACTGGATGAAGGACTCGAGCTCAGAGCACCTGGTGCAGAGCCAGAGGCATAGTAGGTGCTCGATAGCCGCCTCCCATCAGACCACCCTCGTCACTGCAGGACCGGGGAGCAGGGGAGGGGCAGCCTCTCTGGCATCTCTACCAGCACCTCGTCAGAGGATGAGTTCCCTGCCCAGGGCCCCCAAGTCAAGCCTCCAGGAAGAGATGCCTGTACCATTCAGAGCAAGTGATAGTTACAAACACCCAGGCTTCTCTAGATTAAGGGTCTTTTGGTTAAGTATCCTTCAGACTTTAACGATTGCTTTGGGTCCCTGGGGTCTCAACAGGAGGGAAAGGATCTTATTCCATCAAATGTGAAGGCATAATGTTTCTCCCTAATTCAGAACTGAAAGGAAGAAATAAGGAAATAGCGTAAAACGATGGAAATGCCCTGGACTTTGGAGCTGGATAGCTCTGAGTTTGAACATCACTCTTACCAGCATTTATTATCTTAGTCAAAGACACGTAACACCTAGAGCCGTATTTGTAAACTAGGGATAATGGTAACTAACCTGCAGGGTTGCCATGACAATGAAGTACTACACATCTTAAGCCTTGGTACAAAACAGGCTTTTATAAATGGAAACTATTATCACCTGCTGCTGCTGCTGCTAAGTTACTTCAGTCGTGTCCGACTCTGCGCGACCCCATAGACGGAAGCTCACCAGGCTCCCCTGTCCCTGGGATTCTCCAGGCAAGAATACTGGAGTGGGTTGCCATTTCCTTCGCCAATGCATGAAAGTGAAAAGTGAAAGTGAAGTCACTCAGTCGTGTCCGACTCTTAGCGACCCCATGGACTAGAGCCTACCAGGCTCCTCCGTCCATGGGATTTTCCAGGCAAAAGTACTGGGGTGGGGTGCCATTGCCTTCCCCGAGGATTATCTAAAAGAACAGTATAGGTGGGGAAAATAGCTCTGCGATTGTGAGCCCCCAGAAAGATTCTGAAACCATCAATCTTGAAACAAACAAACAAAGCCCAAAGACTATACTTGTGACCTCATCTCGACTGGGCAGTTTATATCAGCTTATGACAAATCCGTGACTGGACTTGATCAGTTGGTAGGGTTGCCTGGAGCGTGGTCGAGAAAGATTTTGATGCTGAGTCTGAACTCAGAAGCATGTTGTAACTGATTGATTAGTGATGCCTGCCCGGGTGCAGGACTAGGGGGCATGTGGTTACTCCCTGTTCCTCACTGACTGATGCACAAAAATGCTCTTAACACAGGCAAGTCTGGACATCTAGAGCAGCACTCAGGCTTTGGGCAGCTCAGGGGAAGTAAGTGGAAGGCAGTGATGCTCCAGAGGCTGAGAGAAAAGAAATGGTATGAAGATCATAGGAAATCCTTGATAGTGTGCTGGCCAAATTTTCAGTGGTTTCCTAATTCTACCCAGGAGCAGCCCAAAAGAGGTAGGCAGAAGAGCCTGAGACCTGGGAGAGACAAGAAAAAACATGGTTAGTGCCCATGATTATACCAGCCGGCATCACGCAAACTTGCTTGGCTCTCCTCTCTCTGGCAGGGTCCCCAGGAGGGCACGAATGAGCCACAGTGGGCCAGGTGGGCATATAGTGGCTAGCGGGTCTCTGGGTGTCTTATCTGAAAGGAATCAGCTACTGGACTCCTGCTGACTGTCTCCAAGAGGCCAGATCTTTCCATGTCTAAAGAAGCTGGGTTATTTGTGAAATATCTATACCTTAAAAATTTGGATCAAATTAAAAAGACACACAAGTGCTGTATAAGCCAAACAAAAACCATCTGCAGGATGAATGGAAGCAACCAGTATTTGACCTTTGGGGCTAAATCCAAAATCATGAGCTTTACCCTCTAGGCTCAGATGACTTCACAGTGACCTACCTTTCCAGGAGCCTTTCCCACTTACATTCTCGGCCAGCCAAGAGTAGTTCTGGTTCCCAGGACACTCGAGGCAGCTCCCTTCCTCTGTATCTCTGCTCTGCTGGCTCTGGAACGCCTTTTCTCCCAGCTCCTGCAGCTCCACCTTGAAAGTTCTATTCCTCTTCCTGGAAGTCTTCTCTGATTTGCCTCCAGCCAATGAATGATTAAATAATTACACACAATTTGCTTGTGCTGGATGCTCTCAAAGGGTTATATTTCATCTCTGTTGTAGTTTCTATCATTCAGGGGTGACCTACCCATCAGAATGCTTCAGAGAAAAGGTTTGATAATTATAAGTGACTTATGGGCAGAGCTCCCTTCTCCAACTCACCCCCTCAACCACCACCACCACCAGCATTAAACCCCAAGATCTGCCATGTGGGTGCCAGATGAATGTCAAGGCTTCTTGAGAGCTTCAACTTTGAGGGACTAAACTGAGTTTATCCCAGCCAGGCTGAACTTGAACCTGGAAGATCATGGCTGATTGCCTCACTGGGCAACCCCTCCACCCCATCTCTCTGCCATTCCTCTGCAGTGCTCCTCTCTCCCACAGCAATACCAGCGTCTCTTAGCTGTGTCCTTGGTCATTCGGGGGCTCAGGCCAGGGAAGGTGATTGAACAAAGCACCACCCCTCACCCCAGGAAGTAGATCCAGGTGCCAGTCCTGCTGAACTGATGGTGGGACACCAGCATCATCAGGAACAGGAAGAGACGCCTGACGGAGCAGATCCTGGATTCGACTCATTCAAATTAGTACTGATGCAACCACCTTAAAACATTACACCTGGACTTCCATGGTACTGTGGATAAGAATCCGCCTGCCAACACAGGGGATGTGGGTTCAACCCCTGGTCTGGGAAGATTCCACATTCGCTGGAGCAACTAAACCCGCGCACCACAACTACTGAACCTGTGCACCTAGAGCCTGTTCTTTGCAACACGAGAAGCTACCACAGTGAGAAGTCTATGCATTGCAATGAAGAGTAGCCCCCCAGCTGCAACTAGAGAGAGCCCACGGGCAGCAACAAAGATACAGCGCAACTAAAAAAAAAAAAAAAAAAACTGGACCCAAGAGGGCTCTAGATGTTAAGATCAAAGGAAGAAACTGAGGCCCAGAGAAGTGTGGCTTGCCTGAGGAAGGACAAGGCAGAGAATGTCTTCAATAGGATCCAGGATGCCTAACTCCAAACTTGAGGACCGTTTTCCACTAAGCCAGAGATTTGCTACTAATATTTGAAACGTTCTGATAAAAACACAAGTGAGATATTTCAAGGCCACATTTTCCAAAGAGTCCATTCTGCAGCTGTGCAAAACTGGGACGCTGATTTGCCTTCTGGCCTTGGTGAAGGGAGCGTTTGGAGAGTATCATCTGCTGTCCCAGCCACCCACCCGTGGGCCATCTCCTTACCAGAAGGGATATGAGTGTGGCGTGTCTGCATCCACACAGTCCAAACTCTGAGCCAAACCTTGGTCACAAGAGTGGACGAAATGAGAAAACACTCCACGTGTTTTGTTGTGATGAGTCTTGCTCTGCTCTCCATCACATCTTGCCATGTTTCCCTGGGAACATTCAGATAAGGAAGAAGTGTGTTAGTGTTAGTTGCCTGGTCATGTCTGACTCTTTGCAACCCCACATAGCCTGCTAGGCTCCCCTGCACATGGGATTCTCCAGGCAAGAATACTGGGATGGGTTGCCATTTCCTTCTCCAGGGGAACTTCCTGACCCAGGGATCGAACCCAGGTTCCCTGCTTTGCACACAGATTCTTCACCCTCTGAGAAGGTGAAGCCCATATATAAGGGAAGAAGCCCCCATATAAGGATGAGCTTCCATTTAAATCAAGAAAAAAGATTAAACTGTTACCTTCTCATGACCAAATGGGGAACCTCTGCTGCAGAGTAAATCAATGTATGAAGGGGTCTTTGGATGCTAAGACAGGACCTTTATGTTCATCTTCTTGTTTTAGTTGCTAAGTTGTATTTGACTCTCTGAGACCCCAAGGACCAGAGCCTGCCAGACTCCTCTGTCCATGAGATTTCCCAGACAAGAATACTGGAGTGGGTTGCCATTTCCTTCTCCAGGGGATCTTCGTGACCCAGGGATCAAACTCACATCTGCTGCTTTGGCAGACGGGTTCTTTACTGCCGAGCCACCTGGGCAGCACTATCATCACCTTACAGCCAAGGAAACGGAGCCTCGAGCAGCTCAAAGCCATTCACCCATTAATTAGCGGTTAAACAAATGGGCCAGGCCCTGTGCTGGGATTTGGAGAACAAACAGACCCGGTCCTACCCTTAAATTGCTTCCAGCATAGCAGGGAAGAGACTGTCAGTAAGTTATAAGAAGCTGAAGGGACACAGACTGTGCCTCCCCAAATATGCCACTTTGACATAAAGATTGCTTTGAGCTGAATGCAGTTGAGAAACAATGGTCTGCAGGAAAAGCTCTCTGCCTTTCCCCTGATTACCTAAAAGTCGGGCATAAATTTCCCATGTGAAGGTGCCACCCTCCCCTTCAGCACCAGGAAGAGCCAAATGACTTTTCATCAGTGGAGAGGACTCTAGACTCTCAAGTTCAGGGATGGCACGGAGAGGAATCCACATCACAAACCTTCCTAAAATGACCCTCATGGTATGTCTACCACCCCATCATGCACCGCGCCTGGAAGCTCAGAGCCCTTCTCTGTCTCGTCACTTCTCCACAAATGTATTGTCCTTTGTATTAACCTCTGGGTCTGACCACCTCTGTGGGGTTTTCCTTTCATTCTGTGAGGCCCTCAATATGCATTTGAAATAAAACACTTTATTCAGTTCAACTGGCATTAGCAGTTTTATCTCCAGGCCCTCAGCAAGAGTGGGTTGCCATTTCCTTCTCCAGGCGATCTTCCCATCTCAGGGATTGAACCCAGGTCTCCCTCACTGTAGGCAGACGCTTTACCATCTGAGCCACCAGGGAAGCTCAAAGATCTGAGAGGGTAGAGGAAAAAGTTTGCTTCCCCCATGAAATCTCTGACATCCAATCCTGTGTTCTTTCTAACTTTTCCAATACATTGACACCATACTCCTGAGTCAGGAGAATGGGTGTGCCCAGGTCCATTACTTAATCTTCAGTCTTTATCTGCTTTTTTCACCCAAAACTGACCTTGTCACCACCCCAGATGCTTCCCCCAAACGTGCTTTGTTTCGTGAGGTGAAGATGAAGACCTAGATCTCCATGGCCAGTGTTTCGTGGGTGTCCCAGCAGCATCTTTCAGGGTCACTAAGAGCTCAAAGCACGCTGCTCCGCCTATATCTCATCTATGCTATGCCATGATGATGTGACTTGACCAAAGAAACTGGAAGCCAAAGAGAGAGACAGCTTCAGATTTTTGCTTATAAGACAATCATTTAACCATGCAAACTATGCCAGGCTCTGATGGCTTCTGAGAAATGCCGAGCATTTCTAAAAAAAGCTATCATTAAGAGTCATCCTTTTGATCTCTATTCACCTGAAGCATGTTTCCACACCCTGCCCAGAATTCTTCACCTCAACCCATGGAGTGCCTTGTCTCCATCCCATAGTTAAGCCCTGGTGGCTTTTGCTACCACAGAAACATTAAAATGCTGCAGGAGGAGCCACAGAGATTCTGATGAAACAGCAGACAGCATGACAGTTGATGTGCAGAGGTGTGTATGTTTGTGTGGGAACCTCGGGGACACCGAGGAGTACTGTTGGGGGCGGGGAAGGGGGCTGGTTTTGCCAGGTTCTCATGGCCCTTAATGAATGTCACTGGATGTTGTGAGTGTTCAACTGCAGCCCTGAATCCTCTCAGCATGGAGTGACCGGTGCAGCCCTGATGTGCCTTAAGCTCACCTGCTTGGGTATCAAGGATGCTGATCACATTAGCAGTTTGCCCTGAAGTCACCTCACCTGCTGTGCACCACCTCCCCAGAACTTATCCATCCTTTCTCTGCAAGGATGACCAACATCTCCCCAATCCCCCACCCACCTTGAAAGCTCCTTCTCCTGACTGATGCTTACTCAACACTGTCTCCTGGGTGTCCTTCTAGGTTACAGAACAACTCAGCTCAGTTCTCTTGTTTGTGAAATGAAGACAATCACACTTTCTGCATCGTTTAAAGGAATAAATAATGTCTAGAAAGCATTTGGGACAATGTATGGCACATTCTATATTCTCAATAAAAAAATCTCAGAGTATTTCTATCAATAAATGAATGGATAAAGAAAATGTTGTTTTGCAGTCACTCAGTCATCACTGGTATATATCCAAACACACACAATGAAATACTACGCAGCCATGAAAAAGAATGGAATCTTGTCATGTGCAGTGACATAGACTGACTTGGAGGGCATTGTGCTAAGTGAAGTAAGTCAGAAAGGCAAATACAAATGCTATATGATATCATTTATATGTGGAATCTAAAAATGTAACAAACCAGTGAATATAACAAAAAAGAAGCAGACTCACAGATAATAGAGGACAAAATAGTGGTTACCAGTGGAGGGGGACAGGCAATAGGGGTATGAGACTGGGTGGTACAAACTATCCAGTGTAAGGTAGGTTCAAGGATATATTGTACAACATGGGGAATACAGCCATTATATTGCAGTAACTATAAATGGAATGTAACCTTTAAAGTCATATAAAAAATTAAAATTATGTTTAAAAGTCTCAGAGTATTTAACCTTCTCTCCCAACCTCCATGAAAAGCTTTCAGCATCTTAGGATGGAGTCGGATGGAGTCTGGACAGTTCAGACTTGAGTTCCTCTCAAGGCAGTTTTCCATCTGCATTATAACCGGAGCAAAACCAAATGGTTCCTAAGAGCTGGGAAAAGGCTGGTCCGTGGAAGGTCTGCTGGGGGCATATGAGGAGCCTGAGCTGATAGCAAACTAGACACAAGCCCTTCACTCTCTTGGGGAAAAGAGAGCAGGGTTCTGTTCCATCGTGTGCACAAGAGGAAAATGCTGATGTGAGGTCACACAAAAGGAACACGAAGGAATGAGAACGCCAGGCTGCACATCTCAGCCTGAAGGACGCTGTGTCTCCCGGTTACTGTCCAGTTCTTATTTTGTGCCAGAAGGAGCACAAGCTCTCTGTGACAGCTAGATAAACAATCCTGAGGCTGAGCAAATGATGCTCAGATTTCCAAAATAATTTTTTCTTCGCAGGGCAATGGAAGCTAGGAGAAGAGACCGGTCAGATACGTTTCTTCTCTTCTGGTCAAGGGAAAAACTTCCCTGGAGAAAGTGTCCAGATATTTGTGGGATGGGAGGATAAACCACTGAAATCCCCTAGACCAGTAGCCTCCTCTCCTCATCGGACAATGCTCTCAATTTGAGGGAGGGATTCTGGTCAAAATCCCTGCGGACAATGAGTCTATTTTGAACAACAGAATAAAAATTTGAGAGTTGATTCTGGTTTTAAAATTCATTCCCTCCTCTGTTCCTCAATCGCACATGCAATTATTTATCCTCTATTCCATCTCCTCTAACCCTCCCCATCACCCACTCTTTTAATTGAAATTATAGTAGCTCCAGTCACTTGCCAATGCAGGAGACCTGGGTTCGATCCCTGGGTTGGAAAGATTTCCTGGAGAAGGGAATGGCTACCCACTCCAGTAGTCTTACCTGGGAAAACCCATGGACAGAGAAGCCTGGTGGGCTACAGTCCAGGGGGTGCCAAAGAGTTGGACGTGACTGAGCTACTAACACTTTTACGTTCATAGTTGATTTACAATGTTGTGCCAATCTCCATTGTACAGCAAAGTGACTCAGACACACACATATATATTCTTTTTTAAAAATATTCTTTTCCAATATGTTTCATTCCAGGAGATTAAATATAGTTCTCTGTGCTATACAGTAGGATCTTGCTGTTTATCCATTCTAAAGTAATCGTTTGCATTTACCAACCCCAAACACCCAGTCTGTCCCTCTCCCTCCTCCTTGGCAACCACAAGTCTGATCTCTGTATTCCTCACCTACTCCTGAAGAGTCTCCACATCTCACTCATGCCGTGAGCTTGGAGGTACCCAATTGGCCACCAAGACAGTCATCTTTCAACCAAGCCCCGATGTCCAGGTCCAGTTTACCTTTGACCTCTACTGGTAGGGCTGGTTGACAAAAGAAAGCAATGGCTGACAAAACATTGTTTGGAGTCAAGGCCACTTAGAGGCAAGGAAGGAAAGGAAGGTCGCCCAGTCGTGTCCGACTCTTTGCGACCCCATGGACTGCAGCCCACCAGACTCCTCCGCCCATGGGATTCTCCAGGCAAGAATACTGGAGTGGGTTGCCATTTCCTTCTCCAACTTAGAGGCAGGCAACACCTAAACCAAATGCCATCAGCTAAAAAAAACTAAAAGCTATGGGGCTTCCCTCATAGCTCAGTTGGTAAATCATCTGCCTGCAATGCAGGAGACCCAGGTTCGACTCCTGGGTCGGGATGATCCCCTGGAGAAGGAAATGGCAACCCACTCCAGTATTCCTGCCTGGAGAATCCCCTGGACAAAGGAGCCTGACGGGCTGCAGTCCATGGGATCGCAACAGTCAGACACGACTTAGCAACTAAACTACTACCACCACTAAAAAGTGAAGCATGGGAAAAGGACTTAGGATTGGGGAGGGGTGGGTAGGGATGGCTGTGATTTGTAAAAGGTATTTTGGTCCTGTCTGATGTTTCAGGCTCTGTTCTTGTTTTGCTAAATATCAAGATTGTCATTTTCTAGAGATAAGGTTTGGGGCAGGCGGTGGGCAGTATGCCTAGTTTGGCACATGTGAACTAGCTGAAACATCCAGAAAGCCTTGGACCGAACAGAAACTAAAGTTCCCACCCAGGTAGGGGCTGTTCCTTGACAATTTCTTGAGGTGCAAGGGGAGCCTCCCAGACCCAAGAGTGTCCACCATGCCCGTGGCCTCACCCCATACATAGCCTGCTCCACCCTAAGCCTGTCTTTCCTTTTTTGCGTTTTGAATATTCAATGGAGCCTAATTTAAAAGGCCCGTGTTTGTGATAGCTGTGGCTGCCAAACAGTCCCCAGTCTAAAATGTACTTTGGATTCTGTGCAAAAGTTTGCAATTCCATGTGTTGTGGTCAGTGCCTGTGTTAGGTTATTTGGACCACTGCATCGTTGTAGTAAGGACGAGCATTCAGGCCCTTCCTTTGCTTTTGTGAGTTACACAGATTCAGATGTCTCGCTACTTGAGTATATATAGTAGGCTTGTACGAGGAAGGCAATGGCACCCCACCCCAGTACTTTTGCCTGGAAAATCCCATGGACGGAGGATCCTAGTAGGCTCCAGTCCATGGGGTCGCTGAGAGTCGGACACGACTGAGCGACTTCACTTTCACTTTTCACTTTCATGCATTGGCGAAGGAAATGGCAACCCACTCCACTATTCTTGCCTGGAGAATCCCAGGGACAGGGGAGCCTGGTGAGCTTCTGTCTATGGGGTCGCACAGAGTTGGACACGACTGAAGTGACTTAGCAGCAGTAGCAGCAGCAGTAGGCTTGTAATATTTTTCAACTGAAGACCTAGTCCTTGTCCTCAGGGAACAGTAAAGCATCCTTGAAATGACCTGAATTCAAAGCACCTGATGAAATTGTGATTCTGATTGTGCTCTAAAGGAAAGAATTTCTCTTCTCTGCAAAGATATAAACACAGGCTGGATAAGCCTCTATTTAAGAAGTTATCAAGTAGATTCATGTCTGTTCAGATACTTGCACAAGCAACCTTTAAACTTTGTTCCAACTCTTGGATCCAATGGTTACTACTACTACTAAGTCGCTTCAGTCGTGTCCGACTCTGTGAGACCCCATGGACTGCAGCCTTCCAGGCTCCTCCGTCCATGGGATTTTCCAGGCAAGAGAACTGGAGCGGGTTGCCATTTCCTCCTCCAATGCGTGAAAGTGAAAAGTGAAAGTGAAGTTGCTCAGTCGTGTCCGACTCTGTGAGACCCCATGGACTGCAGCCTTCCAGGCTCCTCCGTCCATGGGATTTTCCAGGCAAGAGAACTGGAGTGGGGTCATGTCTCTAATTGGTTTTTTACACTCAAGGACCAGGCAGGATGGGAGGCTCTGGGGGCTCTCCAAGTAGTGGTGAATTTCATGAGACACTTCTTCCTAGAAGTTTGAGCCAAAATGTTTAGCGAGCAGAGACACCTGTCTTAGAGCATGGAGGCAAGGCATTTTAGGTACGAATAAATAAATTTAATGCAGCAATGGAAATATCAAAGTTCAGCTACACACAACAATATGATAATCCTTCTGGCTTCCCAGCCAGGATGTGAATCACCCCTCTGTCCAGGGCCTCCACACTGTATATGCTACCCACCCAGTAGTCACTTGGTGACCATGTTGGTTATCAGATCAACTGTTACAGCATCACCATCCTTGTGTTCAAATAACCCTTATTTTACTTAATAATGGTCCCCAAGTGTAATAATAATGATACCAGCAATTCAGATATTATCTTGCTGCTGCTGCTACTACTAAGTTGCTTCAGTCATGTCGACTCTGTGCGACCCCATTGACAGCAGCCCACCAGGCTCCTCCGTCCCTGGGATTCTCCAGGCAAGAACACTGGAGTGGGTTGCCATTTCCTTCTCCAATGCATGAAAGTGAAAAGTGAAAGGGAAGTCGCTCAGTTGTGCCCGACTCCCAGCGACCCCATGGACTGAGGAGCCTACCAGGCTCCTCAGTCCATGGGAATTTCCAGGCAAGAGTACTGGAGTGGGGTGCCATTGCCTTCTCCGGATATTATTTTACTGAACCTAATTTATGATTTAAGTTTTGCCATAGGTATGTATGGGCTTCCCTGGTAGCTCAGTTGGTAAAGAATCCACTTGCAATGCAGGAAATCCAAATTCATTCCCTGGGTCAGGAAGATCCCCTGGAGTAGAAAATGGCAACCCACTCCAGTATTCTTGCTTGGGAAATCCCATGGATTGAGGAGCCTAGCGGACTACAGTCCATGGGGTTGCAAGAGTCAGACATGACTTAGTGACTAAACCTCAGTAGGGACATACATATATAGGAAAAACTTAGTAGATATAGAGTTTAGTACTCTCTGTGATTTCAGGCATCCATTGGGGGTTTTGGAACATACTCACACCATGGATAAGGGAGGATGACTGTATGCAGAGAATATCTCTAATCTTTGGAAAGGAGAGAAGAAAATAGTCCACGTTGCCTTAAGAAGGACACTAGGAGTCCAATTTTGTATCACGTGCATTTGTCACTATTCAAATAGAAAAGAGCATTTATTTTGAAAATATTCACTGATTGCATGGTTCTTACCTGATTTTATGTCTGGGTGCACCTTTATTGTAAAGTACTTCAGCAAAAAAATGAACTGGCATTCAAATAAACTGCCTGACCATGGCCATGTTAATTACACAAGGACTCTTCTAAGCAAACATTTTCAAGCACATATTTGGAAACTGTGCTGTTCAACACTGTAAAAATAAAGATAAGTGGGACAAAACTGGAGCCCTCATGGACGGGGAAGACAGGGAGGAGAGGAAGAAAGAAAGGAGACTGTTTGGTGCCCCTGGAATGTCTCTTCATGCAGCTGTTTAATTTTGCTGCTGTTTGTCTTTAGGAAATAGGGTTGGGTCTTATCCCTTGCCTTGATGAGTCTCAGAAATCAACTAGGGGACACATCTTATAAACTAACTCTAGACAAAGTGCTAACATACTAGACAAAGTGCTAACTACTTCAGTGGTAGCATCTTCATCTTTCTGTTCCTCTGAAGCTCTTTCACTCTCTCTGGTCCTTCGTTCCAAGAAGGCTTAGCTGAGATCCTGGGTAGTTGGCTTTTCATATCTGCTTGGTTTGAGGTCATTTGAAGGACATTGAAAATGGAACGGATAATGCAGCTTAGGTGCTGAGATTCCCAAATATTGTGGGGAAAAAAAGAGCGGAGGAAATTGCCTGCCACAGGTTGGACAAGTTTTCCATCCTCACTGTGGAGCACTCTAGTACTCCTGAAGTCTACTCTAGTACTCCTGAGGACTCCCTTAGTACTCTAGCACCCCTGAAGACTTCTCTAATACTCCTATAGTACTAGAGTGGAGGAGGACAGGCCAAGATTTTACTCACATTGAGAAAGAAGTCTTGCCTTCTGCTTGCCATCGTGATTCTGACTTATCTGTGGTTGCCTTTCGAAAACTGCTTCCTACAGAAATTCTTTCAACTATCCCCTCCAGTTTTTTAAATGGCTATAAAAGATTTCAGCCATTTTTCTCCCCTAGTTTGATTGAGATATAATTTTATTGATATAATTGACAAATAACATTGTATAAGTTTAAAGTGTACACCATAATGCCCTGATACATGCATATACTGCAAAATGTTTACCACATTAAGAGTGGTTAATATTCATCACCAGACAGTTATAGTTTTTTTCCCTTTTTAAGTTCTATTCTCTTAACTTTCAAATATATGGTACAGTCTTGTTAACTATGGTACAGACTTGCTAACAGTCATGTTGTACCTCACATCTCCAGAACTTATTTATATTAAAACTGGAAGTTTCTACCTCTTGATCACTTTCACTCAGTTTTCCCACCCCTCACCCTCTGCCTCTGAAAATCACAAATCTGATCTCTATTTCTTATAAATCTGGGTATTTTAATATTCCACATATAAGCGAGATTATACAATATTTGTTTTTCTCTGACTTAGCATAATGCCTTCAAGGTCCATTCATATTGTTGCAAATGACTTGATTTCCTTCTTTTTTACAGCTCAATGGTATATATATATTGGTATATATATACATGCACCACATTTTCTTTGCCCATGCACCTGTCTTGGGTCGCTTCCATGTCTTGGCTACTGTAAATGATGCTACAGTGAGCACGGTGGTGCAGATGTCTCTTCAGGATAGTGATTTGGTTTCATCCTGTTATTTATCTAGGAGTGGGATTACTGGATCATCTGGTATAGTTCTACTTTTGATCTTTTGAGGAACCTCCATCCTGTTTTCCACAGTGGCTGCACGAAATGACACTCCCGCCAGTAGTGCACAAGGGTTCTGATTTGGATCATCTTAAGGGACAGAGGTTTAGAAGCATCTCATTGTTGCAGTGATCCAAACCCAGACATCCCATTTCTTCATCAAAATCCCATTTGTTGCTCTTGCCAGGCAGGGCATATTGATGATAAGGCTGAGAGGTGTGGGTGAGGAGAAGAGGGTCTTCCTGGGGTGAATGGCATGTGGTGGGAGGGTGGTAGCTGTTAAAATCCACAGGCACCTTCTCTTCATAAAGTTCACCCCCTTGATTTGGCCATATGGGTGGATAGCTGGATTTGACTGCTGGTGCTTCCACTGGAACTGGCTGGTGGAAGGGTTCTGAAGAGCTCTGGGAAGGGGAGAAGTCATAGGGCCAGCTGGTCAGAGGAAATGGGTAACTGGGACAACTGTTGTCATTCAGAGGACTTCGTCCCAAAGCCACATTCTTATTCCATGTCTGCAGATCACTGTAATCAGAGAAGACTCCAGAGATGGAGGGCTGGAGCAGGTCTCCACTGCTGGAGACCCGACTGTGGGACAAATCCCATTTGTCATAGAGCTGAGGGGGCCCAGAGTGGGAGTGAGGTTTGCCAGCTCAGAGGTACCCCCCAAACCATAGCTCTCGGGGAAGGATGAGCCATCATTCCATGCCTTCTGCTGGGGAGTGTAACCTATCACATGTCCGCTGTAACTAGGAGGCAGTTGGACAGCTTCCTGGAAAGACCAAGTTAAATTTTCCCAACTCTGTGTTTCACCTGGAAGAGGCTGGAAAGACAAAACCTCGTGTTAATAAGTTAAACTCACCGTACTACCCCAGGCACCCATGACTGACCCTGCACAAGTAAGTGCTCTGTGCATTTTCCTCATTCCCTACATACTCGAAGCACAAACACATGCAGGGCTTCGCACAAGCACACAAGGCCCACAAGAACTCAAGGCTGCTGCCATTTCAATGCGAAATCTGACCAACCAGGAAGGGCCGCATGGCCCTTCTTTTACTCGGACAGGAGAATGTTTAGAACATTCTACCTCAAATGCAAATCTGAAACCCTAATTGCCTCTGTGAGAAACTTGTAAGGGGCTATGTAAGACAAATCAAACCACAGCTTCAGAGTTTTACATTATTCTCAGAGGAATCTTAACTTCCTCCTTGACTTCTCTACTTTTTAATGGATTCCAAGAGTTTATTTTTTTCTCAAGATACTCTGAGCTCACTTTGTTGAATCACAGACCTCTGGCATATGACTTGGTCAACTTTTTTCTAAATGGAGAAAGTATATCATTCTCCAGTTAATCACAAGAAAAGAATCTGCTTGAGGACTAAGTTATCTTCTTATTTATGTAAAACTATTGACTAATAGGGCTTTCTTGGTGGCTCAGTGGTAAAGAATCTGCCTGCCAATGCAGGAGACGCAAGTTTGACCCCTGAGTTGAGAAGGTCTCCTGAGAAAGAAATGGCAACCCACTCCAGTAGTCTTGCCTGGAAAATCCTATGGACAGAGGAGCCTGGAAGGCTACAGTCCATGGAGTCACAAAAGAGTTGGACATGACTTAGCAACTATACAACCATAACAACTGAGGAATAAGAGGATGGAGTTGGAGATACTGGCCAGGAAGGATGAGCGAGAAGAAACCCCCTGCAGCTTCTGCCAGGGTTGGTAGGTGGGATAAGGGACTGGTTGCTGGGATTCAGGGGCTCCTATTTCCCTGAAATTATGACTCAAATTATGACTTTTTTTCCTTAAGGTACATTAGAACCTCCAAGGATGGACTCGCTCAATTTCTGTACTCCTGAAACGTGAACCATTGACCAGTAGAAAAATATGCTGCATGCTTGTTCAGTCACTTCAGTTGTGTCCACCTCTTTGTGACCTTATGGACTCTAGCCCACTAGGCTCCTCTGTTCATGGGATTCTCCAGGCAGGAATACTGGAATGAGTTGCCATGCCCTCCTCCAAGGGATCTTCCCCACCCAGGGACTGAATCTGCATCTCTTACGTTTCCTGCATTGGCAGGCAGGTTCTTTACCACTAGCAGCACCTGGGAAGCCTAGGAAAAAGTATAGGAATTAGTAAAACACTATTAAGCAGACAAACCCTACCTACAGTATGACACCCAGAAAGTGATGAACATCACAGCACAGTTTGACTGTGGGGGGAAGTAGGCATCCCCACATTCCCTGATGACCACTGTTTTCAAAAACTGCCTGGTTATTTCATCTTGGTGAAGTGCACTAAAGAAATGATCGGCTTTGGGGGAGAATGAAGAAGTATGAGGCTCACATTTTATGTGGATAATTTCTTTTTGGTTCTAGCAGAAATACAGAGAGTGCCAAACACAGGTTAAGTACTAATTCAGGTCTCTTTTTAACTATAGTAGGGAAGACGATTCTGAAATTATATGGACTTTATGGTTGAGGGCATGCTACAAAAATGGTAGACATTAAGAGGAAAAGTATTCATATTCACATATTCAGTTTCTTTGCCAGATGCTAGCTCATAGGTGAGTCTGAAGATATACGATTTGGGGCTCTCCTTTGTAGGTTCAAAGACCTGCTAAGAGCATGCTTAATCCATCACAGATAAAGTCTGCCCAGGAATTTGTGCTCAGTCGTGTCTGACTTGCAACCCCATGGACTGCACTTTCTAGGCTCTTCGGTCCATGGAATTTTCCAGGTAGGCATATTGGAACGGGTTGCCATTTCCTATTCCAGGGGAATCTTCCTGACCCAGGGGTAGAACCCATATCTCTCGGGTCTCCTGTCTTAGCAGACGGATTCTTTACCACTAGCGGCATGTGGGAAGCCTTCATTTGTAGGTGACGACAGGGAAATCTCCTGCGGCCACCACAGGGATGGCAAGTCCCCACATACTTTGAAGATGTATGGAGCAAGGTTACCTTTATCTCTGGGCTCTGTTTCAGCTTCGAGGAGACTGAGGAAGACGCCGAGTGCGTTTTCTTCACTGCTCTTCTGGCCTCGGCTTCCAATTTGGTTTCTGGCTTTGGATGGTCATGCTCTCCCTTTGACTGAAAGGAGAAGAAGCAGTGAAATAAACAACTAGATGTACTTCATGATACGTCAAGTCTTATCCTGTTCTCTGCTGTCGGACTGGGTGCTGCTGCAGTTGACTGTTGTCACAAGATCAGAGCATTATTTTAAGATCCTCCCAGGGTTGGATAGCATCACTGATTCAACGGACATGAGGTTGAGCAAATTCTGGGAGACAGTGAGGGACAAGGAAGCTTGGCATAGTGCAGTCCATGGGGTTGAAAAGAGTCGGACACAACTTAGTGACTGAACAAGAAGCCCACCCACCCGCCGGCCTTTGCTGATGGCACGCCTTCTTTGCACGGTGCCTCTCCCCAGTCCTGCCACGTCACATTCATAGTGATAATGAGTAACACTGATTACACATATTCTTGAATCTTCAGCTCAATGCTGTGAGGGCCACACCATTACCATCACCCCCAGCTTACAGAGTAGGAGGAGATGGAGGCATGGAGAGATTTACCACCTGGGAAACCTCTACCAGTAAAGTGGGGAAACTGGGATCCAGAGTGTGCCAGAGCCAACCAGGTGGAGAGCCGACTGTTGGCCATTCAGGTATTTTGTGAGCTGGTTGCTAAAAGTGGCTTGACACTTTGCTGTACATCTGAAATTAACACAACACTGTAAATCAACTACGGGTGTGCGTACATGCTCAGTCATGTCTGACTCTCTGTGACCCCACGGACAACTAGGCTTCTCTGTCTATGGGATTTTCTAAGCAAGAATACTGGGGTGGGTTGCCCTTTCCTCCTCCAAGGTACCTTCTCCAGGGATCAAACCCGTGTCTCTTGTGTCTGCTGCATTGGCAAGCGCTTCTCTAACATTAGCGCCACCTAGGAAGCCCCCCCACATCAACTATATTCCAATAGAATTAAAATTTTTAAAAATATATTTGTTGGAGATACTGAACAAAGAGGAAAGCAAGGAAAGAAAATTTCAGGTCATCTTGCACAGTTCTACCAAAGAGATCTTTCCAGAGAATTTCTGTCAAGCTTAATATCTTCATTCTCTATTACCTTCAATATTAATTTTTGATATGCTTTTGCCATGAAACCCTGTGTTCAACCTTATGATCATGTATTATGAAAAAATGTATACTATAGTAATTAACTTTAAAAAACCAACTTGAAATCACCCATGATGAGAATAGTTATATTCCAGAAGCTGGCAAACCCTGTACATTCAGAGCATTTTCTTTTCAGAGCTTTTCAGAGGCAGGTTTAGCAAGGACTCAGATCCAAACAGTCCAGCTCTCAGAGACCACTGTTTCTACCACCTCTCTAGAGAGAACCCCTTAATACCACATTTTACCGAAAACTGGGGTTTAGGGGAGTAAAGCAATGTGTCCATGTTTACAGAGCTGGTGAAAAGTCAGAGCTGGGTCTGCGGAAGGCCGGTGCACGGGGACTCATGTTGCTGACAGCGGTCGCCCCTTGGAACCTGGGCTCCACCCTTGGCTCCTCTCTCGAGGTTTGGGGTACAGACGTTCGTTTGCCCAGAGAGTTCCCCCAGGGAGGGCGCAGGCTCCCCTCCACCTGTGCCTCTCCCGGAGACAAGTCTCCCTCATGCTCTGTGAACAGTTCCTGAAGTAAAGAAAAACAGAATCTCTAACGCAAATCCAACCTGGAAAAATATGAAGCGTCCGTCGTGCCTCCAGAAGTTGGTGACAGGAAAGCCCCCGTGGCCCCGGCAGGGAATGAGCTTCAGGGGCCCGTCGCAGTTGGGACAGCGTTTCCCTACAAAAGAGCAGAGGAAGATGACCATGCCTGGCAGAGTCCGGCCAGCGGACCCCTGAGTCTGTGCAGCTCTGCCTGTGTCAGACTTGACTCCTGCACAGCAGAGAGTCCACCTGGGCACAGTTTCACAGAATTTCACCCACTGGGCATGACTCCTGGGCCTAGGAGACCAGACCACTAAAACAGCCCAGGTCACTCTCACAGGTGGTAGAGGAAGCAGTTACTTACTGAGTGGAATATTTTACAGGTCAGGGGTGGGTGCTCTTTTAAGCAAAAAAAAAAAAAAAAAAATTCCCTCTTTCCTTATTTACTGATACTTCAAATTCTTTGTAAAGAGGAAAAAATCCTTTCACTTCACAATTTGAACTAAGGGTCAAGGAGCAAAACCACATGACAGAGAGAATGCAGCTACTAAATTTCCACTAAAGTGTAAATGACTGATACCATCCTGCCCTGAGAGCAAGTTTGGAAAAGAAAGGACAAGAAAAGAACATGAAGTAACTTGAGGTCTGAAGTGGGCAATGCACAGGGAATGCTGAATACATCTATTTCACAATCTGATGAATATGATAAAAAAAAAAAAAATGAAGAATTAGCATGTGATGATGGCCTGAACCTAAATGGCATGGAATTGAGTCTAACCTCAGATTTAGTCCCGGGTCCCCCCTTTGGATCAAAGCACTCACTGAGATCATTTGGGGGACCCCATTCCCCAAGGTGTAGGGTGGCAAGCCTGATGCACAAATTTCTCTTACATTATTCATATATGTGACTGCGCTGATGAATTGTTTGTCTCCTGAGTGATGCATCCTCCTTTTAATAGAGGCCCCAAATCAGATCTTAACCCTAGGGAGCAGTTTTAGCGGTGGGTGCAGTGGGCACGGCAGACCTATAGGAATACAGGGGCCCTGGGGGCTGGCTGGCTCTCCTTAAAATGATCTCTAGAAATGGCCTTGGTCTCCTCCACCCTCCCTCGAGAGGAGGGAGACCTTTAAGGCCCCTCAGGACCGGAGCGCCACTCACTCTGCTGCTTCTGCCGGGCTTTGTCGCAGATGGCTGGCCTCAGGTAGACCTTGCGGCCCTCGGCGATGGAGCAATCGCGGCCGCACACCACCACACCCAGGCAGGACTTCTTGAGGATGCGGGAGTTGTGGTTGTTGGTGTTACGCATGGCCCAGCTGCTCAGGTGGCGCTGTGCGTTCCTGTCGTCAGAGCTGTAGATGTGTTTCTCGTAGGCATCGGGCCACTCCTGGAACCAGTCCGTCTTTTTCACGTTCTGATGAAAACACAAAGGATTAGTTTCAGCTGAAGTCACCACTGGGCATAAAGGTGGCCTGGTGCACAGCTCTTCTGGGTGCTGTATCTCTGGCAAAGACCAAGCTGGATCTTACCACGTGGTCTGAGCATGCACAGCCCGGCTGCGGCCACGTGACCACTGGGTCCATCCCACATCTGCCCCCTGGACCAGAATGGCTTGTGATGCAGCCCTCTGCGGTCACTGATGCTCCTCTAGCCTTTGGTGATGAGAGTGAGGACCACTGCTCACTGAGGATGTTGGAGGGTGAAGCAACACAATGGTACTCTTGCACAATGGCTGTGGACGGCACTGGGGCAGGGCAGTGGTGGTTAGCTTGTTGAGAAAGTGGAGGGTTTAATGCAAAACCACCTGAGAAACGCAGTGGAAGGCTGGAAAGCCGCTTCCTCCTCTGCGGAAATTCTCTCCCCTTTGCTCTACTCTCATGTTTGTGAACCTCAAACGGGGTGGAGGAGTAAGGACAAGTTGAGCTTGACTGAAAACTTTCATGTTCCTGCCCGGGACTGACACAGTTCCCTGCCCATGGGTACCCAACTAAACAAAACTCTCGTCTTTAAGTGGGCAGGGACACGGGACACTCAATCCTCATAGTATAAGTTATTTGACTTTCTGTGCCTCTGTTTCTTCATGTGTATAATAGAAATAACCAGACCTACCTACCTCGAGTGGGTCTGAAAGTTACATAGGATAACATATCAAAAGTACTTAGCACATCACCTAGCAGGCAGGGAGCTCTGGCTGAATGTTAGTGAAGTTATGGAGCATGGCCACGTTTGGCCAGTTCTTAGAGTGAGAATCATTAGCTATCTCAGTGGCCAAACTTGAGCAGTGCCCATTCTTGCAGCTTCCAGAGACTTGGTATAAGAAACATTTTTCAACAAGAAGCTTCTGGAAGGTTAGGGTTTAGATTCTAGAAACTCCAGAAGGGTGTGTCTCCTTTGCTCCTCAAGCAAGAAAACATAGCATAGAATGTGAGAAAGGAAAAACAAGACGTTTGAGAAGGAAAAGCAAACATCAGGATGGAAGGGCAGCTCCAGGAGGTCATGTCTCTCCAAGTTGGAGTTCAAGTGTAGAAGATGCCAAAGAACTTTGTAACATGCGATTTGGGGTAGGCAGCTGTCTCTAAAACCTCATTTTGTTCTTCCCTTAAATGGGGATATTGATAAAACACTCTTCACAAAAGTACTGGGAAGAGCAGATGTGTTGTAAACTAAGTTTTATATTATTAATGATAGTTGTCATTTGTATGGAATTTCATGGAGATTGAAATGGGTCTGAGGAAATAAAAATGAGAGATTTTATGTACACGAGAGGTAGTACTAATTAATAGTGAAGAGCTAGGGTCTGCAAGCTAGGACCATGGGCCAAATCCAGTCCAATGTCTGTTTTTTTTAAAATATATTTATTTATTTGGCTGCATCAGGTCTTAGTTTTGACATGTGAACTCTTGGTTGCAGTATGTGGGAGCTAGTTTCCTGACCAGGGATCGAACCCAAGCCCCTGCTGTGGGAACACAGAGTCTTAGCCACTGGACCACTAGGGAAGTCCCCAATGCCTGTTTTTGTAAATAAAGTTTTATTGGAATCCAGCCATGTTCATTCATATGTGTTGTCTATGAAGATGTTTATACACCATGACAGAGTCCAGTAGGTGCCGTCAAGACTGTATGACCTACAAAATCTAAACTATTTACTATCTGGCCCTTCACAGAGAGCTTGTCCACTGCCAGCAGGAGCACAGCTTGTGGAGGCACTCGGCCAGGGTGCAGGCCTTACCCTGAGAGGGCTCCTTCCCGTGCAGGGCTCCACTTTCTGTTCTTTAAGATGGGGGCCTTGGGAGTACCTGTCCAACAGGGATGTTTGAAGACTGAACGGGTTACCATACATGAAACATTCAAAATAGTGCTTGCTACTCACAGCAGCCAAGACATGGAGGCAACCTCAGTGTCCATTGATAGATGAATGGATAAAGAAGTTGTAGTATATACATATCATGGAATATTCAGCCATGAAAAGAAATGAAATAACGCCATTTGCAGAAGCATGGATGGACCTAGAGCTGATCATACTAAGTTGAAGCAAGTAAAAAAAAAGGACAAATATCATATCGCTTATATGTAAAATCTAAAAAAAAAAAGATACAGGCAATTGCCTTGTGGTCCAGGGGTTAGGGCTCCGTGCTTTCACTGCCAAGGCCCTGGGCTCATTCCCTGGACAGGAAACTAGGATCCTGCAAGTTGTGTGTAGCAGGGGGAAAAAAAAAAGGAAAAAAAAATTTTAATGATACAAATGAATTTATCTATGAAATAAAAATAAACTCACAGACATAGAAAACAAACTTATGGTTACCAAAGAGGAAAACAGAGAGGGCTAAATTAGGAGTTTGGAGTTAGCAGATGCAAACTACTATATATGTAAAATATATTAAAAAAAAAAAAAGTCCTACTGTATAGCACAGGGACCTCTGTTTGATTTCCTGTAATAAACCATAATGGAAAAGAATATATATTGACAAATGTATAACTGAATCACTTTGCTGTATACCAGAAACTAAAGCAACGTGGCAAATCTACTATACATCAATAAAAAATAAAGCCAGTGCCTGGCACACAGCAAGTTCCACATCAGTGTTGGCTGTTAGTCTTCTGATCTTGGGCAACACACACCAGCCATTGGGTGTGAGGGCCAGCAGCTTTTAGGAGATGACCCCCAGAGAAGTCACTTGACACTTTAAACCTTGTTTAGCCAAATGTAAGACAGGAGTCCAGGCCCCTATAAAACCAAAGCTTCGTGGGCACAACTCCTGGTTTTGAGCTTCTCTCTCAGAACAGTGACAATGATAGCTCCACTGTGCCGTCCAGTGGTGAGGAAAGGGGACGTTGTTCCAGAAGGGCAGGGGAAAGGAGGTGGTGTGTCGGGGTGGGGTTCCCCTCTGGTCCAAAGGCGACTGCGTCTAGTTTCTAGGAAAGAGGCCCAGCTGGGCCAAGATGCTGAGTGAGCTGTGTTCTCCAGTTCTCTCTCCAGCTTCTCTGGTAATTCTGAATGGTATTAATTCAACACACAACCTCGGGCAGCCCCCTGAGGCAGCCCCCACTTCCCCTCCTGCTTCCTCCACCCACCTTCTCTTCTCTTCCTTCTGATCCAAAGCTCTAAACAGTGCTCTCTTCTGCCACAGACATGCCGCCAAAAGCATAGCATTTTATCTTCTGAAGTAATAACAAGGTAGGTTAAAACGTTAAAATGTGGACCTTTAACAATCTGAGCTGCAGAAATCTACCAGTGGATTTGAATTATTCCACTACAAAGCACAGGTGTCAGGGCAGCAGAGACAAGAACAAGGTGGTCTTGAAGGAAAGCTGAGATTTCCGTGTTTAAAGGTGAGGGATGGGACTTCCCTGGCGGTCCAGTGCCTAAGACACCAGGCTCTCACTGCAAGGGGTCTGGATTCGAACCCTGGTTGGGGAACTCGGTTCTACATACTGCAACTAAGAGGTCCCATGCTGCAACGAAGATGCAACTAAGACCCAGTGCAGCCAAGTAAATACATAAATACTTTTTTAAATAAATAAAATAAAGGTGAGGGGCCTCTTCAGTCTGGTCAATGGCATAGACCCCCCAAACCAGAAGGAACCTACAGTGTTTGTGAGAGCAATTCAAATACTCAAGTTAAAGCAAGGACTTCCTGCCAGTGAAGCAAGAAGTGCTCTGGACTGCCTTTTCTTTCTCTTTCAGTTTAATGCATGTTTTCGCTTCCCTATGAGGTTTCCTCTTTGATGAATTATTTAGAGATGCGTTGTTTAGTTTCCGTGTATTTACAGAATTTCCTGTTGTTTCTTGTTATTAATGTCTACTTTGGATCCACTGTAGTTGAACACACTCTGTGTTTTTGATTACTTTAATATTGTTGAGGTTCGTTCTAAAGCCCACATGGTTTATTCTGCATTCCACGGTATGTTAAGCTTTTTTTCCCATCAGCTCCTCCACCGGTACCTTAGTTTTCCAATTCCATTGCTATGCTATGCTATGCTAAGTCACTTCAGTCGTGTCCGACTGTGTGTGACCCCATAGACAGCAGCCTACCAGGCTCCCCCATCCTAGGGATTCTCCAGGCAAGAACACTGGAGTGGGTTGCCATTTCCTTCTCCAATGCATGAAAGTGAAAAGTGGAAGTGAAGTTGCTTGGTCGTGTCCGACTCCTGGCGACCCCATGGACTGCAGCCTACCAGGCTCCACCATCCATGGGATTTTCCAGGCAAAAGTACTGGAGTGGGGTGCCATTGCCTTCTCCTCCAATTCCATTAATAAGCCAGTAATAAGTTTGACAACGTACAACCTCAAGAAAATTACCAGGAGCAAGAGTATTTACATCAAGATATTTTCTTGGCTATTTACACATGACCAATCTTGTGACTTGGACTTTTGTGGGATTTCTGACATTTTTTTGACATTGAAAATATGAAAAAATCCAGATTCCAGTGATGCAAAGGAATCCAGGTATCAAATGAATGATAGGGAACTCTGAAAATCTACTAAAATTTAAGGCTGCTGCTGCTGCTGCTGCTAAGTTGCTTCAGTCGTGTCTGACTCTATGTGACCCCATAGACGGCAGCCCACCAGGCTCCCCTGTCCCTGGGATTCTCCAGGCAAGAACACTGGAGTGGGTTGCCATTTCCTTCTCCAAGGCATGAAAGTGAAAAGTGAAAGTGAAGTCGCTCAGTCGTGTCTGCCCCTCATCGACCCCATGGACTGCAGCCCACCAGGCTCCCCCGTCCATGGGATTTTCCAGGCAAGAGTACTGGAGTGGGGTGCCAAAAAGAAGAATGATTATTTCTTGATCCTGTTTAACAATTCCTCACAAAACATTTTGCTCTTTTCAGATCTTCTGTTTATTTTTATTTCTAAATTTTCATGAGTAACACTTTGTTTTCCCTCTTGGTTAAGAAGTTCATAATTTAAAGGGAGTATTCTTAAGGTTTCCAACATATAAATATAACAAATTTATATTGTATTATATTGTGGGTAATATCATTGGGGGTTTAATGAATATTTCTGTGACTTCTGTATGTAATTTTTGTCCCTAAGAGACTTAGTCTTCCAAGTCACTCAAAATCTTTGAAGCTGTGCCATGAGAGCACCTTACATTCTTCCCTCATTCTCTTTTATTTAACTACTTGAAGTTTTAATGAATATCTTAAGAAATATACACTGTTACATAAAACTAATGAGCTAAAATCAAAATTCTGAAATGAGATATCGAAAATATTGATATTAGCATGCTATTATATTAAAAACGATTTTCCCTTGGGATATAATCCACTCTAGTATAAAACAATTATCTGCCAGGTTTCCTTTAATAAGAATAGCTTATGCTGCTGCTGCTGCTGCTGCTAAGGCGCTTCAGTCGTGTCCGACTCTGAGCGACCCCATAGACGGAAGCTCACCAGGTTCCCCTGCCCCTGGGATTCTCCAGGCAAGAACACTGGAGTGGGTTGCCATTTCCTTCTCCAATGCAGGAAAGTGAAAAGTGAAAGTGAAGTCGCTCAGTCGTGTCCTACTCTTAGCGACCCCATGGACTGGAGCCTACCAGGCTCCTCCGTCCATGGGATTTTCCAGGCAAAAGTACTGGGGTGGGGTGCCATTGCCTTCCCCAAGAATAGCTTATAAATTCCTCATAAATAAATGTTTCCAAATACAACAGGGTTAGCAAACAGATACATGTTTAAACAAATGAGAGAGAGGGAAAAATTAGATATTACTTATGGAGCACAGAAAAAAAAATGTATCCAGCATTTTGATTTACCTTCAACCTTTTGGGAACTTACCTCTCTGAACCAACTGGAAACCCAACTCCAAATGTTTTCAAAGAGAGAAATTCAATTCGACTAAATGCTTTTGAGTTAACTTAAGCATTAGTGGCTTTGGGTAATCTTGCAATTTCCTACCTTTATTAAAGGTCAAGATGCAGGTCAAAAAGTTCCATATTTGCTTGGACAACACTAAGGTGGGACAGAGTGCCCCAGCTTTCAAATTCTGTCACCCCCTACCTTTTCTTTTCTCCCTTTCCTTCCCAATTCCACGCAGCTAAGCAAGGGACCTCCTGGCAGGCACCAAACGAGAGTCTCTGCTGCCATCCCCACCACCCCAGAAGCAGAGGGCAACAGAAGAAGTCTGGCCCCCAAAGTGGGGGGACCCAATGACCATGGGGTCCATACAGGTGGAGATGTCCCAGGGAGTTCAAATGACACTGAGAACAAGGAGAATGCCAGGCAAAGAGGACAAAGTCACGAGTGTCCCCGCCAGACCAACAGCAAGGTGACCTGACCATGCAGTCAGATAATAATTCACCAGAAATGCAGAAATGTATTTACCCCTTAGCTCCCTAGCACCAAGACACATCTGATTACAACTAGCTTGTTCTGATTACATTTATCCACACAAATTCACAGAAGGAGCTCAGAGATTCACTTCTGCCCAGAAGACTGAGGCAAAGGAAATTATGCTTGTTAAAACCAAAACCATGGTCCAGGAATGAACTCATCAGAGACATGGCCTCATTGGGGTTGATTTTCCAGGCTTCAGGTGGCCCTGTATTTATGTTTAGCCTATGTATAGTTTAAGATTTTCTCTACAAAAAGTATATTTAAACCTTGGAATTGTGTGAGTTAATAGCTCCGTGTGGCTTTGGTTGTGGGTTTAATCGGCAAACTGCTCATGTTTAAGGAACAAAATGATTCGGGGTGTTTGTCTGCTGTGGGGCTATTGGAATATCTTGTGCTTCTGCTCAGAGGATCTGGCAGGTGCAGGGAGCAGAGCAGCCGCTCCCGTCTCCCTGTTCAGTGGGTACTATTGAGAAGAAAAAGGAATTGGTTTTCTTCCTGATTTTTAACCAGAAAAAAACAAGAAAGAAATTTCATCATTCAAGGCTCTCAAGTATTACAATCAATGTTAATAAGAAGCATCCTTGTAATGAACCATGTATGTACATGCTAAGTTGCTTCAGTCGTGTCAGACTTTTTGTGACCCTATGGACAGTAGCCCGCCGGGCTTTTCTGGCCATAGGATTCTCCAGGCAAGAATACTGGAGTGGGTTGCCATGCCCTGCTCCAGGAGATCTTCCCAACCCAGGGATCAAACCTGCGTCTCTTATACCTCCTGCAGTGGGAAGGCAGGTTCTTTACCATGTGCGCCACCGGGGAAGCCCAATGAACCATGTGGTGAGCATTTTTAACAGAGGTTAAGACTAACCCAACCCAGACTTTTGCGGCTTGGATCAAGCAAGCCCTACAGCAATTATATTTGAACTTCCAAAGTAGTTTAAGGGAATAGAAAGGGAAAGCAAAATCGGTGTATTACATTGGACTGGAATAAAGAGGCATTTATCAATGATGGTTTTGAGTAAGTTAAGCGCCTGCAGTTCTGGGCTGACTCCGTGGAGGCTGGATAAAGTAGAAGTGGTATCAAATTAACCACAAGTTAGACAAGTGATCAGAAATGAGTTCCAGGAAGATTTATAAAGACAAACATGCAGCTGAAAGAAGGGAGGAGGGCACATGAAACAATCCTGCCTCCAAACCACCTTTCAGGCCACTTGTCTCCCAGATCGCCTTACTGAATGCCTGTGCATGGTTCCCCTGTAGGGAGCCTTTGAACTTCAAAGTGCTCTACTTTGCCTTGTTTGTCTTATCTTCATCTGACCTAATCCTCTCACCTTTTACAATATTCTTGTCCAGAGAGAGCCCTTTGCCAAATGCTCAGCCTTTATCCCCATGCCTGAAAGTAAGTGAAAGTGTTAGTCGCTCAGTCGGGTCAGACTCTTTACGATCCCTGTGGACTGGAGCCCGCCAGGCTCCTCTGTTCATGGGATTTCCCGGGCAAGAATACTGCAGTGGGTTGCCATTTCCTTCTCCAGGAGATCTTTCCAACCCAGGGATCAAACCTGAGTCTTCTGTATTGCAGGTAGATTCTTTACCGTCTGAGCCACCAGGGAAGCCAAAGCCTACAGTATTCAGTATTCCCATCAGTCTTCCATCCAAGTACTAACCAGGCCTGACACTGCTTAGCTTCTGAGATCAGATGAGATGGGGCACGTTCAGGGTAATACGGCCGTAGACATATCGGAGTCATGCTAAATTATATACGCCCTCCTTCAGTGCCTCTGGCATTTTTTTTTATATGGCATTGATTCTCTGTTTCGACACTGATCTTGTTCCACTGGCCCAAATCATGAGTCCTTCCATGAAAGTTAACGTGGGTTAACAGCCTCTGCATCCAGTGGTATTTGACACATCCCACTGACATCAAAAATCTCTGATGTCCTGTTGAGGATGTCATTGTTCACTATTGCCAAAAATTAACTCATAGATCTTGATCCGTGATGTAGAAAGGGCCTTTGGAGTTTCCAGGACGAGAAGATGCAACAATCACTCAGGTAACCGTCTTGAAACTTGAAGCAAGTCAGTGGATTAATAAGAAAGAAATTTATCTACAAGTTGCAGGAATTTGTAGGAACCGTGGCAAGTTCCTACAAACTTGCCATGGTTGAAAAGTAAACTATGCAAATATGAAAAATAAACTATAAATTCTTTGTATGGGGGGACAGAGAATGAAATTGGGGAAATGTATAATAGTAGTAAGCCAGTGCTTGCTATTATAGATGGAATTCTTTGAAACATATTTTTTTTAATGCTCAAACGGATGGTCTGAGGACCACTCATTGCTTAAGGGGCTCCATGAAAAAACAGAGAGAGCTTTGTGGTCAAAAATAAGTTAGGGCGATATTGCCAACACAGCCTCCTCTTGGGAGAGCCATAATGCAGTAAGAAAGACACTATGTCTGCAGCAGAGAGATTGGCTTAGGGAATTCTCCAGTGGTTAGGACTCTGCATCTCCACTGCAGGGGGCATGTGTTCAAAACTAAGATTCCACATGATGCATGGCATGGGAAAAAAAAAAGAAGAAATTGGCTTAACTTGGTTGAACTTAGTCCTTCTTTCCTTCCTTCATAACATCCATTAAAATTCCTTGTAACTTACACATGACAGAACACATTTTGAGAACACATCTGTTCTAAACAACTTAGAGATTCAGGCAAGGTATATGAAGAATTACTATTTTACTTTTACAGAGGAGATAATGAAAACAAGAAAACAGATTTGTTTAGAGTCACCCAGATGATAAGCCATGGACCCACTCATTCATGAATTTCATACTTGTCCTTTCTTGTTTAATAAGTGCCAGGCCCTGTGCTTGGCACCCAGTCCCTGTCCTAGGGTGCAGGCCACCTTCTGAATCTTGAGTCACCAGATCCTCGATTGTTAGAACTAAAAGAGTCCGGAAGAGACTACTTAGTGCAACAACTTCATTATCAGAAGAGGAAAGGGGACCTCAGAAATGCTAAACCACTCCATGAAGTTCTACAGGTAAAAGGAGGCATGACTGGAATTCAAAGCCTAGGCCTGGTCTCCTAGCCTTGTGCTTCTCATCGTACACTGCTCTGCCTTCAGAAACACTCTCAAAATGTAAAATCTACTGTGTTTGGCTTCAACACCTTCTATTTTTCGCCTCAGCTGGGTCTTGATACGATTCCACAGCCCCATAAATCCAGATGAGGACTATGTCGACTCTGCTCAGAAAATGTGCATGCATGCTTAGCCACTTCAGTCGTGTCTGGCTCTCTGCAGCCCCACGGACTGTGGCCCACCAGACTCCTCTGTCCATGGGGTTCTCCAGGCAAGAATACTGGAGTTGCCATTTCCTTCTCCAAAATACTAAGGCACCATTTCGCTTTTAATCATTTCCCTAGCATATTTAACAAACTGAAGAACACTTATCTATTTCCATGAGCAACCAAAGTTTTTCTACAAACTAAAAGTGGTACATTTCCAGAATTGAATGTGGACTTTTCTTGTAAATGTCTCTGGTATCTGAGAAGGCTTAAGTTTTGGAAAATTCATGTTGGAACATGAACCTTTATGAACCCTGAGATCCCCTCCAGGGACATGGTTCTTTCTTTTGTCTATAGATTTGATGAATGATATGAATCCTCTGCCCTAGAAAAAATACATGTTAGTACAGTGTTCTTAGACCCCATTAAAGGTCCCGCTCTAGGATGGGAATTTGCGAAATCATCTATATACCTGCTTCCTTCAACTCTTGTTTTTGAAGACCTGCAATCTATTTGGGACCTGCAATCACGAATTAGGATTATGGGTCTCTGAGACAGCAGTAATTAAAATTTACCTTAAAGTTTCCCCTAAAAGAGCTACAACTATTATAAACCAATTATAAGCAACTATAAACACAAACCCTTAAAATAGATATTTGCATGATTTAGCTGTGGTTTATTTAGCCATCCTTAAATGAATGGCAAGTATGGCATACTTAGTGCTTCCTAGCTCTTCCAAAACCTACCAGGAGAGAATGGGGGAGGAAGTTTAAGGGGAAACATAAAGAGAAGCACTTCACTAGAGTGAAATTTGGAATGATCTGGAAGCCTTCTTTAGAGTGAAATCTGGAATGAGTATAAATCAAAACTGTGGAAAAAAAAACCAACAATAACTGTGGAATCTCCATTCCCCCTCCTCTGCTTGGGATAATTCAAATTTCTCATTCCCCAGAATCAGGCAAATGAGCGTGACCTTCCTCTAGCTGGTTCTAGCAGTCTCGTCTTAGCTTCCCCAGGCACCTTTCCCAATAACTTCCAGTGAAAATCTTCTTCACTGGAAGAAAGACACCCCAAAACATGGGGTCAAGGAAATCAGTTTTAAACAACTAATGTTGGAAATTCCCTGGTGGTCCAGTGGTTAAGACTCAATGCTTTCACTGCTGTGACCTGGGATTCAGTTCTCAGTTGGGGAACTAAGATTTCACAAGCCATGTGGCTCAGAAAAAAAAAAAAAAAAAGATAAAATAACTGTTTTCCACCAAATTAAGAGTTTAAAATGTCAGTTGCCAGGCCTTCCCTGGTGGCACAGTAGACGGGAATCTGCCTGTCGATGGAGGGGACATGGGATCAATCCCCGGTCTGGGAAGATTGCACAGGCCGCCCAACAACTAAGCCTGTGTGCCGCAACTACCAAGCCTGGATGCTGCAACTAAAGCCTGTGCGCCGAGAGCCGGTGCTCCACAGCAAGAGAAACCACTGTAATGAGAGGCCGAGCCCTGCAATGAAACGCAGCCCCGCCTTGCAGTAACTAGAGAAAGTCCGCGCAAAGCAAGGTAGACCCAGTGCAGCCGAAAATAAACAAAATTAAAAAAATTTTTAAATGTCATTGCCAAAGATGAAGGCAAGGAAAACATGAAATGGAAGCCACTCTGTTAGCTGGAGAGTAGCCCCACATGCACGGACTGTGTAGTAGTCACAAAAGTTCTAGAAGAGAACTCTCACCGGGACATGCCAAAGACAGATTTAGGTTAAACCCATTACTCCCAGAAAATAAGGTTGTATGGGAGCTCGTGTGTTACAGAGGGTCAATCTACAGACACATTATCATGGATTTCATTCTACTAGCTAGCTGGGCGGGTGGCATTGGAGCCAAAACAACTTCGAAAGACAGGGGAAGTAACTCTTTCTTTGCTTCAGTCTATAACTAGGGGAGTCTCGTCTGTGAGGGCCTTCTCAAATCATGGGTTTAGGAATCTCCTCTTAAAAGTCCTCAGTTGGAGGCTTCCCTGGTGACTCAATGTGAAGAATCTGCCGGCCAATGCAGGAGACACAGGTTCCATCCCTGGTCCAGGACAATCCCACATGCCACAGAGCAGCTAAGCCTGTGCAGTATCAAGCCTGTGCACTAGAGCCTGTGCTCTGCAACAAGAGACGCCACCAAAATGAGACACCTGGGCACCGCAACTAGAGAAAAGCCCATGCATCAGCGAAGACCCAGCACAGCCCAAAATAAATACATCAAAGTTATATACATTAAAAAAGTCCTTGGTCGGATGTCCAACTGAAACTGTGTAGGAGAGGCATTTACTCAGCTGGGACCCTTACCAAGTTCCTTCCAGGTCTTAGCAAGTTACGTTCAAGGCTTCACAGCCAAATACTGAGCACAGCTTGAGAACAAGTACATACCTGTGGCAGCTTCATATCATTAATATCCCAGCTCAGTTCTTTGTCTGCAGAATCCGCGTTCTCAGGTTCCATGATGAAGTCAGGTCAGCCACAGGTTTCTGTCTATCCAGCTGCTCTAGAAGCCCTTGAGAATTTTGCTCTCAAAGGCTCTTACAGTTGGATCAGTCCACCCAAGAAGTTTAGACCAGAAGACTGCTTTCCAACACTAAAAAATAAATGACAATGATCCTGATCATTAAAGAGATAAAAATCAGTGCTCTTGGGTGGAGGGGGAGGGGAGGGAGGTTCAAGAGGAAGAGGACATAGGTATACTTGTGACTGATTCGCATTGCTGTATGGCTAAAACCAGGACAACTCTGTAAAACAGTTATCCTCCAGTTGAAAATGACTTTTAAGAAAAAGAATTCAGAAGAAAATATCATTAAAAATACCAGCGCTTGTCTGCCAGAAAAGACTATTTCACTGATATTTTGGGAAGCACCAACATATAAACAAGATCAAAATGTAGGAGCCATTAGTGAGCCTGCTGGAATAAAGCTTGACCATGGGGAAGAACATCACTTTCACCCTCAGATAAGTGCAAAGGCCTCTGTAAGTACCATGGTCACCTGTAGCCAATGGTTAGGACCTTTTCCTCCATATATCGGGTTGGGGAGGGAGGGATAACTGGCTTGGAGCTGTTCCCATGGATACACCTTCATAAATTAGCTACCCTGTGGGTGTGTTACTAGAGGGGAACATCACAGCCAGATGTGTCTAGAAGTCTTTTTAAAATTTAAATTCCCATAGAAATTAACAATCCAGCATATATTTTATATATTGGAGAAGGAAATGGCAACCCACTCGAATACTCTTGCCTGGAGAATCCCATGGATGGAGGAGTCTGGTAGTCTACAGTCAATGGGGTCACAAAGAGTCGGACACAGCTGAGCGACTTCACTCATATATTTTATATCTTCAAATATTCTCAAATGATTATCAGATTCCTCTAAAACCTTGGCACTATTGACATTGAAAATCTTTTTTATAATCTTTGTTGTGGGGGTTGCTTGTAGGATATTTAACAGCATCCTTTGGTCTCTGCCCATTAGGTGTTGGCAGCAACCCACCCTTTCTTGTTGCTCACCAACCGTATCTCCAGACATTGCCAAACATCTCCTGGAGGGAAAAACTGAGGACTGTTGCTCTAAAATAGTGTTTCTCACCTTTGTTTAATCCAAAGCACCCTTCAAAACTATCTGACTTTAGCAATCTCACTCTTCCCTGCTCACCTCGAGAAAATTCTGTCTGATCTTACTTTCATTAAATTGTATTTTAGAAATAGTAGATATTAAAAAATGTTTGTGCAAACTGTATCCCCCCCCCACCCCCCCCCCCTCAACCCCGACAAGAAATACTGGTTTCTAATTATAATTGGTGAAAGGGGATTTGTTGTTCGGCGGCTCAGTCGTGTCCAACTCTTTGCAACCCCTTGAGTTGTAGCACACCAGGCTCCTCTGTCTTCCATCATCTCCCAAAGTTTGCTCAAATTCATATCTATAAAAGGAATTTACCCTCCCCTCCCCCAAAAAAGTAAAAAAGAAGGAAAGATATTTAAAGTGTTCAACTCAGGGGGAAAGAAAAAACACAATCATTTTGAGATGACATGTGCTTGCTAGTAGAATATGAAGTAAGACGTGTTTACATGTGTGATATTTCCATGCCTTGGTGCTCGAGAGCCATAACGATGTTACACAGAACCACTGAAGAGTCACTCAAACCACAGGTTAGTTTAATAATCTCAGTCTTACAGAGTCCCATGTACTCTGTTTCTCAGTAATTTAGCTTTATGTAACCCTAACACTTGGCAGTCACTGAGATGTACTGAAGTAAAGTGCATAGATATAGATGACTGTGATCTGAACGTGTAAATGAAGCCCTTGGCCACTAAATAACAAGTTAATAGGAGTCTTTTCCCTCCCTAACATACCTACCCACACTCACCTACAACCTAGTCATCCAAAAAGATGAAACTTCAGTACTCCCAATTCAAACACTGATGTGCAAGATTAAATATCCATTGAGTTTAAATCAAATTCTGTTTGGGAAAGAAACCTTAAGTTGCAGGAATAAATGATGCCACAGATTGACTTTAATTCAGACTTTAAAAAAAAGGATATTAGAATAACAAGATTCACATTTCAAAAGAGTCGAAGATATTGCCTTAAACCTAAGCAATGTCAATATAATTCTTTTGTTTTTAAATTAAGGAAAAGGAAATTAAAAAATCTTGTGCAGAAAAACTACCCTGCTTTTCCGATTTTTTCTGATATGAATTTTTGCCAAACGATCTTGAACTTAGTATTTCTCTGAGAGCTAACAGTAAAGCACAAGGAAGAAGAAAAGATGGTTTGCAGCCTTTGAAACATAAACAAGCAAATTCCGTTTTCCTCAGGATTAAAAAACATTTGTCCAGACTCTTTTCAAAGCAACTTGGGCCAAGGTGTGTTCGTGTCTCACTATTTCTACAGAAGACCAAGCGGAACAAATGAAAACCCTGTAGAAATGCGGTGACCACTGTCGCCGCCCTTACATTTGTCTCTCCTTAGATTTCTGGCTTTGTTACATTTTTTTATATATACATTGACTTACAGTATTAGATTGGCCTTAAGTGTAAAATACATTGTCATCACGAAAAGACAAGCTACTGTTACCAGACAATTATTACAAAGTTATTGACTATATTTTTAATGCTGTATATTATATCCCCATAATTTATTTATCTTACAACTGAAACTTTATAATGGTTTCCTCACCTCTGACTTCTGGAGATGTAGACAAAACTGCTTCAGCAAAATCTCCTCTCTGATTCAGGTCCCAGCAAGTTCTGGTCATTTTCTACGCAGAGACTGCTGTTCCCTAATCCAGGTCAAGGTACACTATGCTAATGAGCTCTGGCAATAATCCAATCAAAATCTAGATGCTCTCAGCTTGGGATAGGTAAGAGTGACCCGGGAGCCACTTACCCAGCCCAATTCTTCACAGAATGCCAGCAATGTGATGAATATTCTATGGTACGCTTATGAACATTCCCCTTGTTTATGTCAAAAAGGCGTTTTAACAGAAATGGACATTGCTAAGATTCTCATGAGGAAGTCCAGATGTTTTCTTTCTTGTAATTTCAAAGTTTGGGCCCAAGGCAGACTGAGTAACGGTAGAATTCTAATTCTTTCACCATTCACCTCGGCATGTGTACAGAAGAGAGAAGACAGACAAGCAGCAAGATATGTCATAGTGATGGAATTCATTGGAATAGATGTTTAGCAGCTGAACAACAATGACAAGATGTTGGTTAGCCAACACCTCCCAAGCTACTAAAATCACTAAAATGCCATCCTGCCCCTAACAAGGATGCCCCATGAATTCTGAGTGTTTTAATTGCAAAGAATAATATAATCCTTTCTTCAAAAGTGTCCTAAGCAGTCAGGGTGCAGCCCACATTGGTTCAGCTCACCGGCTGTGTTCCAAGCAGTCTGCTAGTCTCTGGAGATAAGCAAGGAAGCGTTAAAGCCCTGAAGAAGTGTAGAAGTGGAAAAGATGAGCAGACACTGAGCTTAAGATAACATGATGCATGGAAAAGAAGTAGTCTGGAAGGATGTAGAGGAGAAGGTACTAAGCTGGAGGGAGGAGACTCAGGGGAATCTTCTTCCACCAACAGGATGCCTGATCAGCCTTTTGAAGGACAAACCATTTGAAGGTATCAAGGAATAAGACTTAGCCCTAGATAGTGGTGACACCATGGGCAAAGGTAAAATGGTATGAGAAGTATGTGTGCTCAGCCTGCTGAGAAGTCAGTACCTGGAGGAAGGTCCAGGTCATCGGAGGAAGGAATCAGTAAGCTGGAAGGCAAGATGCTGGGGCAGCCTCACTGGCTGTGTTATGCCCTGGGAGACCTTTGGCAATGTTGGAAAGATGTTTCATTAAGCTTTCAGTTCATTAAGAGATTCCTCTCCTTCTGGAGTTAAGACCCTGCATGATTTTCTTGTATTTTATTTGGTTAATCTTGGTGTGCTCTTTGTAGACCCTCTTTGGTCAGGATCTTTCTCCATCCCCCAAACAGCTATAGCATGACAAAGCCTGGCATTGTGCCAGCTGGCTAAAGAGAAATGTTCTGGGGTCTAGCTCCAGAATCAGGAAGCAGGACAAACAGTGGATGTAGAGCTGAGAGGACATAAGGTGATAATTGCACATGCATGATCATCCAGTTGCTTTCAGGGTTCCTTGCTAGGGTGTCTTCTCCCCTCCATACAGCTACACCCCACCCAACCCTCAGGAGCTACCCAAATGCCACCTGTTATGACACCTTCCCACAACAGATCTAGAACACAGGATTTCTCACTTCAGTGGTATTCCAGAACTCTTCTGGGTTCTAAGCTGTCTTACATCACTTTGAACCAGCACTTTTTACCCTTAGTAACAAAACAAAATCATAATCTCTCTTTTCTCCTATTTTTTTGACAGAGCTATGCAGCATGGGGAATTTTAATTTCCTGACCTGGGACTGAACTCATTCCCCCCACAGTAGAAGCTCAGTGTCTTAATCACTGGACCATCAAGGAAGTCCCAAATTCATAATCTTAAAAAAACAAAATCACCTCATGTTCCCAAGTTCCTAGAGGCTCTCACAGGTTATATGTTGCCCATGTCCTTTCAGACTGTTGTTTTCCTACATACATCACCAAATGCAGGTCTTACTTTGCACGATCGTAATACTACTGTACATATTGTTGCTTTAACTGTTCATGAGTGTTGGTTCTGGCTCCCCACTAAGCTGCTAGCTCCCTTAAGGTGAAGCTGGTATCTTCTACTCTCTTCCTCTTTACAGAAAGATCTACTGGAATTCCAGCCTCCACAGCAGATCCATCCTTGTCCATAAAACCAGCCCTACTCTGACACAGGGCGAACTGAATGAATCAAGGCCCTCCGTCTCCACACTCGGGTTGAGCTCTGACCATATGTCCCAGATGAGTGATGACATTTCTGCTTTCTTAAGGCCATGCCCCACAGTCTTGCCCAAATTCTCCTAATTGGATCTCTGGCATTGTTATTAATAACAACAGTAATCATGACAGCTTTCCTTGACCAAATACTTATTATATATCAGGGGCCATGCTAAGCACTGGTCCTTAGAGCATCCCTGGGAGGCAGATGTTTTTCTGTAATCTTCACAGCTACCTCCTGAGATACAGTATCATTAAGCTATATTGCTAGGAGGAAACAGGCACAGAAATGTTAAGTAACTCGATCTTTATAAGATTGTTAAGTAACCAATCTCTTGGCATCAGCAAACTGACCCTGGTCACAGAAGAAATCAATCAGAGAAGAGGGACATTAAAAGGCATTCCCTTCCTGACAGAGTAAGCCTGTCTGACACCCCAGCCCCTCCTGGCATCAAGATTCCACAGCTTCTGGGGACTTCAAAGGTGGTCCAGTGGTTAAGACTCCATGTTTCCAAGGCAGGGGCTGAAGGTTTGATCCCTTGTAGGGGAACTCAAATCCCACATGCTCCATGGTGTGGCCAAAAAGTTTAAACAGTTTTTTTTAAAAAAAGATTCCACTGCTTCCTTACCTCATCATTTTAAAGAACATTTCTTTCCTCCCCCAAGGCTGTTTATCAGAATTTTCTGTCCCTTCTGGCATGGGACCCAATCTGACTTATGCAGTTCTTCCCTGGAATTTTCCAAATCAGAGGTGGATGTATTGTTTTTTCATTTCAGATGCCAAACTGCAAGCCTGACCTCAGAGTTGCTGTGGCCACATCTGTGGCCATGTAACAGGTCTGAGAGATGAAACAAACAGTGGGGCAAGAAGCAGAAGAGAAAGGCAGGCAAAGGAAGAGGAGAGAGACCTGGACACAGACAAGCCCGAAGACAGCTCCAACCTCTTCTTCCCAATTACGTGATCCTCAAAGACTATCTACACTCTTTCCCCTTAGAGGTGAGTGGCTCCAACTTGTAATTATTAGAGATCTACTAACCCATCTCCCATCTAAGTAAGCCTGAACTTAGCCCAGACTTCAAAATAAACCACCCTCCTTTTTATTTATGCTTCTAAAGGTGAGCACCCAAAGGCGCTTAGCTGATACCCCTTAAAATCAGAAAATGCTTGGTAATGTCTCACCTGAGTCAACATGCAGGACATAGAGAACAGCCATCATCCACCCAACGAGACACTTAGGTAACACATGAAACTTTCAAGCAGGTGACCGAGGGACCTCTCAGCGATCGCTTTCTGTGCTGCATAAAACTGAACTCTGGGTTTTTCCTTTAGGGTTTCTCAACCTTTAAGCCATTTGTGATTCATGGAGAATCTCCCAGTTCTGTCTAAATACCTCAGTTCTAAAAAGAACCTGCATCATCTTAAAGCAAATTCTGCTCTGTATCTCTTCTGAGAAAGAAGAGGCTTAGCATTCCCTTTCCAAACTCTGGGCAGACAAGACAAACATGGTCAGCTGCTTAGAACCATAGTTGGCTGTCATGGTGCTTTTTGGAAAACATTATGAAATTTTTAAATATTTACTTTGAGACTTGAGAACTGTTTTGCCAATATAAACAATAATTAACATATATATATGTTTATATATATATACATATATACGTATATACATATATATCATATATACATATATATCTCATATATATGTATATATCTCATATATACATATATATCTCATATATATGTATATATCTCATATATACACACATATATATCATATATATACATATATATCTATATATATCCATATATATGATATATATGTGTATATATATATCTCAAATATCAAAATTACAAGCACAAACCCAATGTCAATCCCCTCCCAAATAGAAAAAAATCAAAACCAAACAAGTCTCAAATTCATAGTGGTGGATTGTTTCCAATTGCCTATAAATATTTTGTTGTCCTTTTGTCTCAAAGGCAAGAGAAGTGGGATGCCCTACAGGTTGGTAACATTGTGGGTAATGACAAGACTGAGAAGACTATTCTGTTTTGTCAACAGTTTTGCAAATTGGGAAATTAACACCAACTTTTAAAAAATAATATAAGAACCACAGATTAAACAAAGCAGGGACATGATTCCACTATTTCCACGAAGGGATGAGGTACCACACTTTTTTCACAAAAAGTAAAAGTTTTATAGTTCTGTTCAGAAAAACATGGTTTTAAGTTTATTTTCACAAAAATAAGATTTCTGTTAAAATGTAATGAGTTGTTACTGTTATTTTAGATAAATTAGTAAATATTTCAAAATTATCTCTGCTTTATTAGGTTGGTGCTCAAGTAATTTCAGTTTTGCATTGCTGAACTTTGCCATTTGATATTGGGATGCTTTCTTAAATAAATGTGGTTACATTATATATCATTTTAATGCCCACTTCTTGCTTTATGTTTTTTATAATGAATTATTGCTTGCTATTTATTTTATACATATTTTAGATTATGGAAATGACGTTAGACAAAAAGCAAATTTGAGAGATTTTCTTATTGGAGTTCAAAGTTGGGTCATAAAGCAGCAGAGACAACTCGTAACACCAACAATGCATTTGGCCCAGGAACTGCTAATGAACATACAGAGGACTGGTAATTCAAGAAGTTTTGTGAAGGAGACGAGAGCCTTGAAGATGAGGAGCGCAATGGCCAGCCATTGGAAGTTGACAACGACCAGCTGAGAGGATCATTGAAGCTGATCCACTTACAACTACACAAGAAATTTCCCAAGAATTCAGCAACAACCATTCTATGGTTGTTTGGCATCTGAAGCACATTGGAAATGTGAAAAAGCGCAGTGAGTGGGCGCCTCATCAAGTGACCACAAATCAAAAAGATTCTTGTTTTGAAGTGTCATCTTCGCTTGTTCTACATAACAACGAACCATTTCTTGATTAGGTTGTGTTGTGCAACAAAAATGGATTTTATACAACAATCAGTGAAGACCAGCTCTTTGGTTGGATGGAGGAGAAGCTCCAAAGCACTTCCTAAAGCCAAAATTTGCACCAAAAATAAGAGTCACGGTCACTATTTGGTGGTCTGCTGCCCTCTGATCCACTACAGCTTTCTGAATCCCAGAGAAACCGTAACATCTAAGAAGTATGCTCAGCAAATAGAGGAGATGCGTCAAAAACTGCAAGGCCTCACCGCTCATTGAGCAACCCGCACTTCAAAAGTTGAACAAATTTTGCTACAAAGTTTTGCCTCATCTGCTATATTCACCTGACCTCTCACCAACTGACTACCACTTCTTTAAGCATCTCCACAACTTTTGGCAGAGAAACTGCTTCCACAATCAGCAGGACACAGAAATGATTTCCAAGTGTTTGTCATATCCTGAAGCACAGCTTTTTATGCTACAGGAATAAAGAAACATTTCTCATTGGCAAAAATGTATTGATTGCAATGGTTCCTATTTTGATTAATAGAAATGTATTTGAGCCTATTTATGATTTAAAATTCAGGGTCCGAAGCCATAATTATTTTTGCACCAACCTAATAATTTCTAACATGGTAAATATTGACAGATACACATACACATTTGCTCTTTGAGTGTCTCATTAATTTTTAAGAAAAGTGGTCCTGAGACCCAAAAGTTTGGTAAGTGTTGCTATAAAATACTAAGCTTTAAAGTTCTGAACACTGACCACCTCAGGGAAACTGTTTCTGGTGACATTCAGTATTCACTGTGTAAACTGCTCTACCTCTAACTCTCCATGGGCTCCTAGCTCAGGACTAGGAAGTGGGCAGGAGTTAAAGGGAGAAGATGACAGGACTTTCCTGGTTAAGACTTCCCCTTCCAAGGCAGGGGCTGCAGGTTTGATCCCTGGCTGGGGAGCTAAGATTCTACATGCCTCATGACCAAAACCCAAAACATAAAACAAAAACGATACTGTAACAAATTCCATAAAGACCTTAAAAATGGTCCACATCAAACCTCCCCCCCCAAAAAAAACAAAACATATATATATATTTTTTTTAAGGAGATGTTGAGGAAAAAGATACCTTTAGGAAAACTGCACTCCATCAACTGCCCTTAGGACATACACCGCAGGAGGAGGGAGGCCTCACTCACAGCAAGGCTTTTCGGCATCCAGGACCAATTCCAGCAGGCTCGGTGCCCCGCTTCTGTGTCCCCAGAACTCCTGCCCATATCAGGCAGGGCACCCCGAGAAAATGAAGACACTGGAAGGAGGTGGGGGTTGTGCGGATCCTAGCTGCCCCAGCTCCAATGTGGGCAGAGCAAGAGAGGAAGGATAAGATGGACAAATGATAACCCAAGAGTCAGTAATCAGAACACACAAGACACCCCTTGAAGAAACCAGATGATTGGGGTGGAGTCGAGACCCTGCAGGTGGGTCTGAGGGCCAGCAAATAACCGCCTAATACTCTTCAAGCCACCCAATTTAAACTCTGAAGCTTGGCAAAATCACAGGTTAGATATTCACAATTAAAGGATGGCGAGAAAAGTGCAAAAAAAGAAATAACAGTTCTCTGTATTACGGCATTATTGATACTGTTTGCTTTTTCATATTTATCTATAATTCTCTAAATTTTCCATCAAAGGGATGCATCCTTTTTATCATGTGATACATTTTTTTCTTTAAAGGCCAGTGATATAAAGTAAAAATTCTACTATTTCTATGGGACTTTGTAGTAATAGTTCTCAGAATTTTGGATCTCAGGACATTTTTCATTCTGAAAAATTGAGACCCTCAAAGAGCTTTCGTGCTCAGCTTGGTGCTCTGTGATATCCTAGAGGGGTGGGGTGGAGAGCCACTGGTGGGACGGAGGTTCAAGAGAGAGGGGATATATATGTATTTATAGCTGATTCATGTTGTCTTACAGCAGAAACTAAAACTGTAAAGCAATTATTCTCCAAATAAAATTTTAAAATTTTTTAAAGAGCTCGTGTATGTGGCTATGTCTGTCAAATTTATCAGATTAAAATTAGAACTGAAAAATTTTTTGAAATATTTATTAATTCATCTCAATTAACAGTAATAACCCATTATGTTGTGTTGTTGTTCAGTTGCCAAGTCATGTTCGGCTCTTTGAGACACCAGGGATTGCAGGAGGCCAGGCTTCCCTGTCCCTCACCATCTCCTGAAGTTTGCCCAAATTCATGTCCATTGAATTGGTGATGTCCACTGAATAACTCAATGTATTTTAACAGAAATAACATTTTAATGAAAATAACTGTATATTCAAAACAAAAAATTGAGGAGAATCACAAAGTTACCATTTTTGCAAGGGTCTTTACTATCTAACCTAATTGAAGAGAGCTGGCCACCTGATTTCTGCTCCCACATTCAGGCTGTTACAAAATCACCTGCCATGTAACCTCTGAGAACCCCACTGAATACTTGTGAGAAATTTTCAGTGAAGAAAGGCAAGTAAGAGCTTAGTTTTATCGTGAAAATAGTTTTGTTCTTTGAACCCTTCCTGGGAAACCCCCAGGTCTTTCTGGACCACTCTTTGAAAACCCTTTTTATTTATGCTATAAAAAATACATGCACCAACAAATCCCACTTGACAAAAACACTTTGAATTGAGCATGTATTTTAACAGATAAGGAATCAGATTCAGAGAGGTTAACCAATTCATGCAACATCACAGACTCAGATTCTTGTCTTTAGTCTCTGAATCCAGATAACCATCCACCTTTTCTCAGATAAGCAACAGCCTGGGACACCCAAAGACTTTTTTACATAATAATTAGAAAGGATAACATTTTCACCTTCCCAGGTAGTCAAACATTGCAGTAAAGAATCTGCCTGCAATGTGGAAGACCTAGGTTCAATCCTTAGGTCCAGAAGATCCCCTGGAAAAGGGCATGGCAACCCACTCCAGTATTCTTGCCTGGAGAATTCCATGGACAGAGGAGCCTGTGGGCTACAGTCCATGGGATCTCAAAGAGTTGGACACAACTGAGCAACTGACACAAACACAATATTTTCACTCTAGAATGTGGTGGGCAAACAGAGAAGTTACGTAAAGCAGAGCACGATAGAGCAGAAGCAAGCACAGGTTCAGAAAGATGGGACCCCTGAGTCCTGGACACAGACCACACACTTTGTGTGTGACTTGACACGAATTTCTTTGCCTCTCTGGGCACAAGGATTGCTACATCTGCAAAATGGGATGATGGTATCTTAGCTGCCTGAAGACACAGACTGGCCCAGACAATTGCCCAAGGTCCTGGCTAATGGAAGGGCTGACGTTTACCTGCCATCTCAGTCATTTAGAAGTCTGGAAACAGGACTTGCTGAAATGGACTCATTTTAAAAGTGAGTCCCTGTAACTCTTTCCTTTTCTCTAATACTTGAAACTTAGTAACTTTGAAAGCTGTTTCATTTATCTTTCTTATAATGCCTTCAAACTTCATCCAGAAATCTCAATCTTGAGAACAATTCACTGAAATCACTTGCAAGTTGATATGTAGAAATTCATGGCAATTCAACCAGCCTGGCAAGTAGACGGAATACCCGCTGTTGTGTGGCAGATGTGTAAGGCTACAGAAGCATGAGCATCTGATTTTTTAAAAATTCTTTTCTGATATTTTAAAATAAATTATTTACTTATTTGGCTGCAATGGGTCTTAGCTGCAGCATGAGAGATCTCTGCTGTGGTGCATAAACTCTCTAACTGTGGTGCTCAGGCTCAGAGCTCCTTGGCATGCGGGATCTTAGTTCCCTGATCAGGGATTGAACTTGTGTCTTCTGCATTGCAAGGCAGATTTTTAACCACTGGACCACTAGGGAAGTCCCCACTTCTGATTTCAATTCTGGACATGCTAATGGATTTACATACTTACAATGCACTGAAGTGCCTTTATTTTTCCCATTTAAAAAAAAATTGTAAAATATACGTAGCATAACGTTTACCTTTTAACCATTTTTGTTGTTGTTATAAAATCGCTTTAGTTCAGTTCTCTCTGAGTTAACAAGCCTGCAGCGGGCAGTGGCCTGCTGTACTGCTTACAATACTGAGCCTGTAATTGCTGTTATCAAAATATACACCTGCGTCACCGTAGAAAACAGCATTAGCTACCTTTCTTGTCTTACCACGTGTATAAAAATTGTAAATATTTATACCCTTGTTTCACCCTGACATGGAAATTTGAGGCCCAGGTCCAAAGTGGGGTTGGGGGGGTTGGTTAGCAAGGCTTGCGTGAGGGGCACTCCTTGGAGGGGTGGGTGCAGGACGAGGTGTGAAAATTGGAGAGGAGGGCTGTTGCCCCACCTCCTGGGGTCCCAGCATTAGAGGCAGACAAAAACAGAAACAAAACTTTGCTCCAAAATTTGCAGGAAGAAAAGGAACCCTGAAAGTTTAAGAGTGCTTGTCCTGCAGGATGGAGGACAGTGACGGATGAATGAGCTATCAGGGGCCGTGGACATGCCCGGCCCTGGGTCTGCCCTGGAAGCTAGATCCTGCCCTGCGACTCAATGATAAGGAATAAGATAAGTATACAAGGTCATACTGCGAGGAGAAAGTTTAGGTTGCACTTATACCATTTTTGGAGAAGGCAATGGCACCCCACTCCAGTACTCTTGCCTGGAAAATCCTATGGACGGAGGAGTCTGGTAGGCTGCAGTCCATGGGGTCGCTAAAAGTTGGACAGGCTGAGCGACTTCACTTTCACTTTTCACTTTCATGCATTGGAGAAGGAAATGGTAACTCACTCCAGTGTTCTTGCCTGGAGAATCCCAGGGACGGGGGAGCCTGGTGGGCTGCCGTCTACGGGGTCACAGAGTTGGACACGACTGAAGTGACTTGACAGCATACCATTTTTATCATCTTGCTGTTTAAAAAGTTACTTAAAACTATTTCTTTTGCATATAAATGAAAAAGATGAGACTATTTGGTCAACTGGTTTAACCATGTTTAATCGTGCAGTTCAGTGGCATGGAGTATGTTCACACTGTTTGCAAACATTGCCACCATCCATCTCCAAAAGACTTTTCATCTCGCAAAACTGAAACTCCATACCTGTTAAACAATAGCTCCCCTTCCCCTCCAGGTCCTGATAAGCACCATTCTACCTTCTGTCTGTATGAATGGACTAAGCACCTCATTAAATGGACTCACACAGCGTTTGTCATTTTGTGACTGGCTTATTTCACTTAGAAGAAAAGCCTCAGGTTCTCCTATGTTGTAACATGTGTGAGAATTTCTTTTCTTTTTGAGGCTGAATAATATTCCATTGTATGTATATACCCCACTGGGTTTATCTATCCATCCACCAGTGGTCACTTGGGATGTTTTCACTGCATTTAAGCTTTTCAAGCCTTTGTATACAGGGTAGTGAAACTCAACATCAGTCAAGAAGAGAGCAAAACTGAGCTAACAGCAGCAGACGTGGGTCAGAGAAGTATGCTCTGAATTATTTCTAATTTGAGAAGCAAATTCCAGTGTTTAAAAAAAAGTCAGGTTTCTGCCTTTGTTCTTTTCCCTTCTCTAAAGAGATATTACTGAATTGTAAGTTTCATAAGACCAGGGAATGTACTGAATTTAAAGAAGGGTTGAAGGTAAGGCACATTCCACATACTTCATAGCAAAATTCCTAGCAAATTCCATTACCTTATCTTTGAATACAAAATGTAGTGTGCTGTTAATGATCTATTTTGATCTGAATTACAACATGTGACTTTATAACCATCTTATAAGATGAGCGGGGCGTTTACTTGTGCAGTTTTGTAGGTGGAGAAGATGAGAGCTTCAGCCATCAGCTCACCACCAGGCAACGTGGTACAGGGGACTCCTCCAGGGGTTTTACAGCACCAGCTCCAGCCCTGTCCGTTTGTCCATATGGCCTGTCGGTAGTCGTGATGAGCATTTCAAGTCACTTCCTGAGTACAGTTCCACCACGAGGCACAGAAGTATAAGCTAGACAATGTCTTAAGGGCCTTCTAACCTTAATATTTTATGTGACAGTTTTCCATGACAGTGAACCCTATTTTTATTGTTATTTTTTTATTTTAAATTTTTTATTGAAGAATAGTTGATTTACAATGTTGTATTAATTACTGATTTATAGCAAAGTGATTCAGTTACACATGTATGTATACATAAAGGGATTCCCTGGTGGCTCAGATGGTAAAGAGTCTGCCTGAAATGCTGGAGACCAGGTGTGTTCCCTGAGTCAGGAGGATCCCCTGGAGAAAGAAATGGCAACCCAAATCAGTAATCTTGCTTGGAAAATCCCACGGACAGAAGAGTCTGGTAGGCTACAGTCTGTGGGATCACAAAGAGTCAGACACGACTGAGCGACTTCACTTTAACTTTCATATATATACATACATTCTTTTTTTTTTTTTTTTTACAAAAATATTCTTTTCCATTACGGCTTATCATAGGATAGTGACTATAGTTCTCTTGGCTGTATAGTAGGACCTTGTTGTTTATCGGTGAAAGTGAAAGTCGCTCAGTTGTGCCCAACTCTTTGGGACCCCATGGACTATACAGTCTATGGAAATCTCCAGGCCAGAATATTGGAATTGGTAGCCGTTCCCTTCTTTAGGGCATCTTCCCATCCCAGGGATCGAACCCAGGTCTCCTGCATTGCAGGCAGATTCTTTACCAGCTGAGCCACAAGGGAAGCCCAAGAATATTGGAGTGGGTAACCTATCCCTTCTCCAGGGGATCTTTCTGACCCAGGAATTGAACTGGGGTCTCCTGCATTGCAGGTGGATTCTTTACCAACAGTGAGTGATCAGGGAAGCCCCTGTTGTTTGTTTATAACTCCTTTTTAAATATGAAGATAGGTCTGTGAGATCAGGCCTGCTCACATTTAGATAATAGTGAAATAATGCCAAGTTCTGTTAGAGACGCTGCGATAATGGGAGGAACTCAGAAAAACATGACAGAAGAGGGTAGAGTTGAACAGGTTGGGTAGGAAGAGCCTTGCTCTTTGACGCTCATGCTTAGCTTAGAAAAGGTTGGCATAAAGTTGATCATGTGTATGATGGTTTGGCCCAAGCAGGACTCCCTAGAGCAAAGCTATGAAATGGTCATGTTCACTGCCCCCAAGTGCTCCAGGCTCCTCCAGTCTCCTCTCTGCAACTTTTGGATCAGACCTTTCTCAGCTCTGCCCAGAGGCTCAGTCCCTTCAAGCTGTCCCACGTGCCCAGCCCTACCAGGCGCCATCTGAGCCCTCTTTCCAGACAACGCCCCATCCTCTGTACTTTTCCCACTGTCTCTTCAAAACTTGCCCATTTAAAACTTCTGTTTGGAGGACTTCCCTGGTGGTGTAGAGGTTAAGAATCTGCCTTCCAGTGCAGTGGTCAGGGAACTAGATTGCACACCCTACAGCTAAGAGTTCCCATGCTGCAACTAAAGATCCCATAAGCTGCAAGTAAGACCTGGGGCAATGAAATAAATAGTTTTCAAACCTCCAAAACCTTCTGTTTAAAAATGGTAGATGGCCCATAGACACTTATTTCCCCACTTTCCCCAAACCGACTAGTAGCTGCAAAAGAATTTTAAATGGAGTTAGAACAAAAATTTGAAGAAAAAAAAAAAGGACACAGTAGAAGAGAAATTTCCATGAATTTTGGGGACACAGAATAGACATCAGGGAAACTAACCTAGGAAGGTGGGACATTCCAACCTAAGTGGAGGTGTATCTGGAAGAAAAGAAAGCCAACTGGTTCACAGGCTCAGGGCCTGGAGACCCTAGGGACCAGGGTAGGCAAGACTTTCAGGAGGGAAAAGCATTAGCTGAGTGTCTGAGTACTGACCAGCTGGGTCATTGTCCCCCATGCACTCATCAGACTATAATCTCCCCCTGCCACAACCAATAAGACAGCCGAGATCTGTTCTCTTGGGAAACTGAATAACCAAAGCTTTGGATTTGAAGAAGTTTGAAATTTGGGGACATAAAGAACAAAGGAAAACTGGGATGAGCACCAGGCTGAAATTAACACAATTAATGTCTACAAATTAATTGTCAGGATCCCTTTTCCCCACCCTGCCCTCAGAAGTTCAACCACAAAGCCTATGCTTGGATACCACTCTGGCTGTAACGAATGAATGACCCTTTTTTTCTGTAGAAATCTAACAGCCTCAGAAAAAAGAAGTGCAAATGGTTCAGGGTTCCATAATAAAAACGACCACCCCCATAAAAAAGAACCCACCAGTCAACAAGTTTAACCTATATGTGTAGAACATCAAATCAGCTTTTTAAAAAGTGGCCTCGCTTTTAAATATGATAGTCAAGGATGGCTGCACATTTGGCAAAAGCCCCAAACATGAAAGAGAGAGATTTCAAACCAACCAATCAACCCTAGTCAAGCATTGGAGGGAGAAGAGTGCAAGAAAATGAGGCAACTATGACATTGAAGTCCTTGAGGATGGAACAAGCAAAACACCACGGAAAAAAAAGAACATCAGAAAGCAATAAAGGACTCGGAGAAACTGTAAATACGACAATCAAATGAAAAATACATAACAAGGAGGAAAGTAAAATTAGCAAAACCTACTAACCAGAGAGTTAAACCAAAAGTCAGAGAGAACAAAACGAGTAATATTCCATCTCTAAGACAGTATGCAAAGGAGTAGCCACAATGCAAATTTTTGCATCTAAAGTATTTCTTGCATTGATCTTCCACAGATGCTTAAAATTCAATGACTAATTGCCTTGGCTCCTGAGGGCTATTGGATATTTAAAGTTGTCTGCTAAGATGGAAACTTTCCCAGGAAAAGAGAGTCCTTTAGTAGGGATTACTTTGCTCCGTACTGAGAATGAGAATGGAAAATGGAGGGGATGACCTGGCCATCCGGGATCAGCCTTTGGTCGGGTCCTTGTTTTTAGTGCTCACCAGCCCAGAGCTCTTGCCTGGAAAATCCCATGGATGGAGGAACCTGGTGTAGTCCATGGGGTCGCTAAGAGTCGGACACGACTGAGCGACTTCCCTTTCACTTTTCACTTTCATGCATTGGAGAAGGCAATGGCAACCCACTCCAGTGTTCTTGCCTGGAGAATCCTAGGGACGGGGGAGCCTGGTGGGCTTCCGTCTATGGGGTCGCACAGAGTCGGACACGACTGAAGCGACTTAGCAGCAGCAGCAGCAGCAGCAGCCCAGAGCGGTGAGAAAATCGTAGATGTGGTCTTGGCGTATTTGCAGTAGCAGAAATTTGCCAGGAGGCGGCAGCACTATTTCATCTGGTGCCTCAGCAGCCGCAGTTCCCGCCATGGCCACAGGGAGGCAGTGCAAGAGCACGCCGCCTCACCTGAGAGGCGGTTGACTTGGCGGTTCTCAGCGCAAAAGCAGTTTTATTAACGTTACTGCTGTGATTACAGAGGCCATTCAGCAAATATTTGTTTGAAAGGGTCAAATCTATGTGTGTGAAGTGTTAGACGCTCAGGCGTGTCCAACTGTTTGCGACCCCATGGACTGTAGCCCGCCAGGCTCCTCTGTTCATGGAATCCTCCCGGTCAGAATACTGAAGAGGGGTGACATTCCCTTTGCCAGGGGATCTTCCTGACCCGGGGATCGAACCCTGGTCTCCTGCACTGCAGTCAAATTCTTTACCAGGGAAGGTCCAGGGAAGCTTGGCAGCTGCCACAGCCTTGGGTGTAGGCTACTTCTGGCCCTTCGCCGTGGAAAGTGGCTAGAGAAAACACACTACCATGCTTACTGGTCTCGCTTTAAACTCACCCCCATAAGTACCATGGGGACCCTTATCAGCCTCTGTTTCCCCAGTTCATTGCCTCTAGCTCTCTCCTGGAAGCCTATTTTACACTTTGAACTCACTCTGCAAGGCCTCCAACTGTTGATGGGTTTGCTTCCCACTTCACTGGCCAAATGAAGCAGCTGGAAGAGACCCTTCACCATGTCCCTACCAGCACCCACATGCTTAGAGTGAAGAGGAACTGTCCTGGTTCCTACAGGCAAGTCTGCCTGTGCCCTGGATGGAATCCCTTCTCGTCTCCAGGGAAACTGGAATCCAGCAGTGGTCCACACTTATGCTACATCATCAGTTTTCCTCTCTATTGTGTTGTTCTCAGTAGCACCCAAACCTGTTGTTATTGACCCCATCATAATTTAGAATCCTCCTCTGGCCCCAAGTACCTGTCAGCTATAACTCATCTCTCTCCTCCCTTTTCCAGTAAAATTCTTGGAGTTTTCCATGCTTGCTGTGTCCAAAGTCTTTCCTGTCGTTCTCAGGCAAACTCACTGCTATCAGGCTTTTGGTCAGACTATTCCGAAAAATCTCTTGACCTCCATCATTTAAATCCAATGGTCAGCTCACTGTTCTCAACTCTGTCTCTTAGGGCAAGAGACACATTGATGTCTTTGCTTTCCCTGGAGACACAGTCTTCCTTTTGGCTCCAGGTCACCACCTTCTGCCTCTTCCCATCTTAGTCCTTTTCTGATTCCGCTTTTTCTCCCCAGTCTCTTATTCTTAAACTCATGGGCATCCTTACAATCTCCTGCTCTGCCCATGGTCTTCCTCACTCAGGCAGTGCAGCCCCATCCTTCCAACTCCCACAGGCCAAAATCATTGCTGGCACCTGTGGCTCCTTCTATTGCATCACATCCTACATCTAATCCTTCAGGAAATCCTAGTAAGCGCTACCTTCAAAATGCATCCAGTTCCAACCACATCCATGGCCTCCACTGCTACCCCTGGGCTAAGCCACCCGCATCTCCCCTATATCGTGGCCACGGCCTCCTAACGGGACTTCCTCATCCATGAGCGACCTCCTGCGATTTAATCTCAGTACAGCAGCTGGAGGGATCCTTTTGTAAAAAGCCTGACCATGTCACTCCTCTGCTCTAAGCTCTCCGAGGGATCCCCATTTCAACTGGAATACAAGCCAAAGTTCTTAGAAGGGTGTGCAAGACCCGAAACCAACGCCATCCAGTGGACACAGAACAGGAGTCACACGTGGAGTTTTAAGTTCCCTGGTAACCGTGATAAAAAAGTAGAAGGAAACAAGTGACATGGCTGTAGTAGTATATGTTATTTAACACAGTATCTCTACAATATTACCATCTCAACGTGGGATCCATGTAAAAATTGAGAAAGTTCTCATTCTTGCTTCCATGCAAAGTCTTTGAAATGGAGGGGGTCGTAACCACACTTCAAGAGCTCGGGAGCCTGGGGTGGCTGGGGGCTCCTGCAGCCCTCCCCTCCATCTCCCTGACAACATCCTGTGATGGGTCCCCCTTCTCCCCCTAAACTCACTCTGTCCTTCCCACCACACAGGCTGTCCCTGCAGGACTTCACACAGCCTGCCACGCTCTCCTCCCCTCGATGATCTCGTAGATATCTTCTCATCACCGTCTCATCTCGGCTGAGTGGCTATTCTGTTTACACTGGAACCACCACACCTTCCATCAACACTCCTAATTCCTCTTACTTGCCTCTATTTTTTCCCTTAGCACTTATCACTCTTTGAAAGATCTGATATTCCTTATGCATCCTGTTTTCTCACACAGAAGGTATGAGGGGGACCTGCCTATTTTATTAGGAGATAGGCTCCCAGTGCTTACAACAGGGACTGGCATATGGTAGGCCCTCAACAGCTGCTTCTTGACTGACTGAGTTAATCAGAGAAGACACCTATCTTCCCAAAGGGTTTTCGGATCAGTGCTTGCAGCTGACATCTCAAAGGGCAACAGCAGTCCTGATGTCGTAGAGATGGAGACCAGGGCTGTTTCATCTGTTAGCCGTCACTGCGAGAAAAGGCAAGGCCAGGTTCAATGCAGTGAACACTTCTGGGGTGTCCCCTGCGTACACAGCTGTGAGAAGCAGTAACAATGATCAGAAGGACATGACGCCCTTTCCTTCTGGCTAGCCTGTATTTCCTCCAGAGGCTCCAGAGGTCAGAGCCAGTGCCAAAGCAAGGGAGGGGTGGGGAGGTGGGAATTGCTAGAGACTAATTCTTTGGAAGGAAAAAACTTTGACTAATTCAAAATGAATTGGACTGTCTTAGGAGGTGTTACAGAGAAGGCAATGGCACCCCACTCCAGTACTCTTGCCTGGAAAATCCCATGGACGGAGGAGACTGGTAGGCTGCAGTCCAGGGAGTCGCCAAGAGTCGGACATGACTGAGCGACTTCACTTTCACTTTTCACTTTCATACCTTGGAGAAGGAAATGGCAACCCACTCCAGTGTTCTTGCCTGGAGAATCCCAGGGACGGGGGAGCCTGGTGGGCTGCTGTCTATGGGGTCGCACAGAGTAGGACACGACTGAAGCAACTTAGCAGCAGCAGCAGCAGGAGGTGTTAAACTCTGGCTCCAAATCTAGATTTCACTATTGCTGAGAAGATCTGGGTTCTGCGTGGGAGATGAGACTCCCTCTCGAAATCTGCCTTTCACATTCCAGGATACGTAAGCCTGAATTTGGGGTTGAAGCCCTGGTCCCTGTTTACATGCTGCTGTTTATCCATTTACATGTCATGTTTTTTCCTAGGATGTTGTCTGTTCCCAGGGATTTTCTGCAGATATTGTATGTAACTGTCTTCTATATGAATTGACATAGATTAGAAAGTAATTTTTCACTTTTACTTGCATATTTTTCTTCTAAGTTTCAGGAGTTTCCAATTAAAAAAAAATTTTTTTTTTTTGACTGCATCATGTGGCATGGGATTAAAAAAAAAAATTTTTTTTTTGACCGCATCATGTGGCATGGGAATCTTAGTTCCCCACGAAGGATTGAATCCATGCCCCCTGCAGTGAAAGCTCAGAGTCTTAACGACTGGACCTCCAGAAAAGTCCCAGATTTCACAAAAATGTAGTTAAAGCACTGGCCCCCTTAAAAATTTTCAAGTTATTTCTAAAAATATGTTCCTACCAGGCAAAGATGATTCCTCATCTCTTTTCCTTTCAGTAACAGCAAGAATCACTACTCGTAAAAGTTCAGTGCTGTTTCATTTCTTCTTTGCAAAAGGTGAGGAGGTGGAGGAAACTGAGGCTCAGAGATGCAAATTAATTTGCCCAAGGCCAAAGGCAGCCAAGGAGCTTCTCCAGGTTTTCCTTCTTTGTTCTGTACTCATTTATCGACTCCACAAGTGTTTATTCATCTCTTCTCTGTCAGGAGCTGCTCTAGGAATTGGGGACAGGCTGTGCACAGACCTCCCCCACTGCTCCCTGGGAACTTAGCCTCCAGAGGTGGGTTCGAGTTTTTAACTGTCACCCAGTCTCTCTCCTGTCCCACTCTGCCATCTCCTCCAGCCCCCAGAAGGATTTCTGTAGATGCTGTGGGCTTGCTGCTTCTCCACTGACTCTCTCTCGTTTTCCTGAACTTATTCTATCGTAATCATAAGAACCGAAGCATTTTTCATTTCTGATTGGGTATCAAGAGCTCACTTCTTCGGAGATGGCCACACATCGTAGCCAGCATTGCCCAGTGGACTGTACTTTGAAAACTCGAAAGGTCCTCTGTGTCTCCTTGGAGTTTTTTGCTTCCAGATCCTAGTGACAACCTGGATGTTGATGGAGAAGGGGAGTAGGGAGTGCACGCTGAAGTGGGCCAGGGAGGGACATGAATTCACAGGAAATGCTTGTGTGCCTCTTTCTCTCTTCTGGAAGGTCAGAACTTACACCCGGTTCAGGACCCTCCTCTCTGGCTCCTCCCAGACTCCTCCCTAAGCCCACCCTGCAGCACCAATGCAAGCATCCTATGCATATTTTAAGGGATCAACCTTTCTCTTTTTATTCAGTCTAATTTTACTCTCTTGTTCCAGGCCAAAAAAAAAAAAAAAGTCCTTTAAGTATTTTCTAAATTGCTTTCATTTAAAAATAATCAGAAGATTATAAAAGCTTAAAAAAAAAAAGCTTCAGCTAACCAAACCCTCATTTACACACCATAACATGTGTTTCATGTATTTAAAACACTTTCACATTCAAGCATGTCAAATCGAGTGAGGTGTACTGATTTCATTGATTCCCTACTTTTCTTCACAAGGGAAGGGAGGCAATGTTAAACCAGCAGTCCTGGATCTTCCTTGGTTTTCCAGTGGCTAAGACTCTAAGATTTCAATGCAGGGGGACCAGGTATGATCCCTGGTCAGGGAACTGGATCCTACATGCCACAGCTAAGAATTCACATGCCCCCAGTTAAGACCTGGTGCAGCCAAATATATATTTTAAAAATTAAAAAATAAGAAAATAAATGAGTGCTCCTAAGTTCTTAGCATCACATTCAAGGACCCCTGATATAGCTCTAAATGACTTTTCTAGGTCACCCTGAACTGGAACCCTGATCAATTTTTATTTCATGTCCCCACACAGTGCTGAACAGATGATGAGTGTGAATTATCTGTCATCCTAGGCACACTGATACTGCCACTATATCCAATCCCTCTGAGCCGCTAGCTCCTTGAATGGCGTACCGCCCATGATCTCCTCCTCCACCCAGTGGCACTCACTCCTCCCGTGGTCGAACCCTAACCCTTGTCACCAGTGGCTGCCCCTGCTGGGATCTCAAGGGCAGCTGTTTGACTGCCTGGTCCTCTCTGGTACCCCTCCCCAACATCCGTTCCTGCAGGAGACCTCAATCCATTGATGCCCCAGTTTGCAAAGCTCCTTTGACTGCTTTATAGTCTCTCTCCCTCTCCTAATCACTGGAAAGGCTTACACTAAAAATTATTTGTTCTTTATTTGAAATTCAGATTTAATTGGGTGTCCTGTATTATTGTTTAATAAATCTCTCTTATTCATACAATCATTACAAACACTCTCTGATGCAATAACTTTCAACCTTGGCCTCCTCCTACCTGACACTTCAATAACAGAACCACAGTTTGCTGAGCCCAACTTTGTGACAATTCTGTGTCATGACTGCAGAGACACTCAGACCCCTTGAACAGCTCTGACTTCAGATGCAAGACCGCCAACCTCAAAAGGGGTCAATGCAGTGGGGAGATGTATTCTACTTAGATGTTTCAGGTCAATCCACGCTCCATATTTTATGCCTTTGCTTGTGTCCTGAAATCGTCTATATTTTCTCACTCATCCTCATTCTCAAGGTGCTACTTCACTGAGAAAATTGAAGCACTCCAGAGAATTCAGATTCTCCTCACCACTTACGTCCAATTTCTCTGTACCCACCTAGGTTACTCTTGCCAGTTATATAGATTAGGGGTCTGCAGACTCTGGCCCATGGCCCAAATCCAGCCCTCTGCTCATTTCTGCACAGCCTGCCATTAAAAAAAAAAAAAAAAAAGAATGGAGGAGGGGGAAATCCAAAGAAGGATATATTTGCAACACATGAAAAATATAGGAAATTAAAATTTTGATGAGCTGAAACAAAGTTTTATTGGAACAAGTCCATGCCTGTTCCTTTATGTACCAAGCACAGTGGCTTTACAGCCACAACAGAAGAGTTGAGACAGAGACCAGAGGACCCACAAATACTGAAATATTTACTATCTGGTTCTTTCTAGACAGAGTTTTCTGACTCCTCACCTTCTGTGCTCCAATCCAAAGCCACTTAATCCCATCCCTTCTCCAGTACTCAAAATGTTTACCCTATTATTTCTACCCAATTTGACACCATCAGTTTTTCTGTCTACTAAATCGCTCCCATTTGCACACCAAAAACCTGTAATTTCTCCAATCCTAGAAAGAATAAAAAGAAAGAAATCTCTTCCTGTCCTTCCTTCTGTTCCCATCAGTAACTGCTCTCATCCACAGCCAAAATCCTGCCCAAATTATCTGTACATTAAGGCCACGACTCTTCCCCAGATCTCTCTTAAACCATCCCCATCACTCCACTGAAAGTGCTTCCATCAGTCACAAACAGCTTCTCTGAAGCTAACCCAGTGACCCATCCCCGCCTCATCTTACCTGGTTGCTGCACAGCCTGTGACATGGGGGATGATTCTCAGCCTCAAAAATCTCCTTTCACTTGGCTTCCAAGACACCACACCCTCAGGATTTTTCTCCTGCCTCTTGGATGCTTCCTTGTAGTCTCCTCCCTCGGTTCCTCTTTTCCCGTCTTGTCTTATCGCTGAGCCCAAGGACCTCCTCGCTCTGCTCCTGCCTCTTCCGTCTCAGAGCTTAAAGCTCATCTCTCAGGCTTATTCAGTTCAGTTCAGTTCAGTCTTGTTCGACTCTTTGTGACCTCATGGACTGCAGCACGCCAGGCATCCCTGTCCATTACCAACTCCTGGAGCTTGCTCAAACTCATGTCCATTGAGTCAGTGATGCCATCTAACCATCTCATCGTCTGTTGTCCCCTTCTCCTCCTGCCTTCAATCTTTCCCAGGATCAGGTCTTTTCAAGTGAGTCAGTTCTTAGCATCAGGTTGCCAAAGTATTGGGATTTCAGCTTCAGCATCAGTCCTTCCAATGAATATTCAGGACTGATTTCCTTTAGGATGAACCGATTGGATCTTCTTGCTGTCCAAGGGACTCTAAAGAGTCTTCTCCAACACCACACTCAGCTTAGGCTTATATCTCCCAATAAATACCCCCACTCAAGCCTCTCTCTCCTGTGAGCCATGCTTTGTTACCCACTGTCCACCTGGTATCACCACAGGAGCATCTAAGAGAGTCAACATCCCAGTCCAAGCAGCGATCCAGAGTGAGATCCGGTCCCTCACCATCCCCTGCCTGCCCTCCCTCCCTTGGTTACTGTCACCCCATCTTTCCTTTCAGCCTAAATCTTTGCCATTATTTTGATCACCCTCTTATTTCCACCTAGACTTGGTCAGGAGTTTCTGTTGGCTTTCCATTTATAATTTATCTAGCATCTCTATCCATTTCTCACAGGTGTCACCATCTCATCAACTTGCCTAGATTATGGCAATACCTTCCTAACAGTTTTCCTCTCTTCCACCCTTATCAGATATTATCTCCACCCAGTGGCTAGAAGATTCCTGTTAAATGGAAGTCACATGAGACCCCTGTGTTGGCTCTGTGTTTCATTCAGAGCAAAAGCCAGATCAGATCAGATCAGATCAGTCGCTCAGTCGTGTCCGACTCTTTGCGATCCCATGAATCACAGCACGCCAGGCCTCCCTGTCCATCACCAACTCCCGGAGGTCACTCAGACTCACATCCATCGAGTCAGTGATGCCAATCAGCCATCTCATCCTCTGTCATCCCCTTCTCCTCCTGCCCTCAATCCCTCCCAGCAACAGAGTCTTCTCCAAGGAGTCAACTCTTCCATGAAGTGGCCAAAGTACTGGAGTTTCAGCTTTAGCATCATTCCTTCCTTGAGAACCCCATGAACAGTATGAAAAGGCAAAATGATAGGATACTGAAAGAGAAACTCCCCAGGTCAGTAGGGGCCCAATATGCTACTGGAGATCAGTGGAGAAATAACTTCAGAAAGAATGAAGAGATGGAGCCAAAGCAAAAAGAATACCCAGCTGTGGATGTGTCTGGTGATAGAAGCAAAGTCTGATGCTGTAAAGAGCAATACTGCATAGGAACCTGGAATGTCAGGTCCATGAATCAAGGCAAATTGGAAGTGGTCAAACAAGAGATGGCAAGAGTGAATGTCGACATTCTAGGAATCAGCAAACTAAAATGGACTGGAATGGGTGAATTTAACTCAGATGACCATTATATCTACTACTGCGGGCAGGAATCCCTCAGAAGAAATGGAGTGGCCATCATGGTCAACAAAAGAGTCCGAAATGCAGTCCTTGGATGCAATCTCAAAAATGACAGAGTGATCTCTGTTCGTTTCCAAGGCAAACCATTCAATGTCACAGTAATCCAAGTCTATGCCCCAACCAGTAATGCTGAAGAAGCTGAAGTTTGAATGGTTCTATGAAGACCTGCAAGATCTTTTAGAACTAACACCAAAAAAAGATGTCCTTTTCATTATAGGGGACTGGAATGCAAAAGTAGGAAGTCAAGAAACACCTGGAGTAACAGGCAAATTTGGCCTTGGGATACGGAATGAAGCAGGGCAAAGACTAATAGAGTTTTGCCAAGAAAATGCACTAGTCATAACAAACACCCTCTTCCAACAACACAAGAGAAGACTCTATACATGGACATCACCAGATGGTCAACACCGAAATCAGATTGATTATGTTCTTTGCAGCCAAAGATGGAAAAGCTCTATACAGTCAGCAAAAACAAGACCAGGAGCTGACTGTGGCTCAGACCATGAACTCCGTATTGCCAAATTCAGACTTAAATTGAAGAAAGTAGGGAAAACCAGTAGACCATTCAGGTATGACCTAAATCAAATCCCTTATGATTATACAGTGGAAGTGAGAAATAGATTTAAGGGCCTAGATCTGATAGATAGAGTGCCTGATGAACTATGGAATGAGGTTCGTGACATTGTACAGGAGACAGGGATCAAGACCATCCCCATGGAAAGAAATGCAAAAGCCAGAGATTTTTTATAATAACTATAAAAATATTTCCTGTGGTCATGTATGGATGTGAGAGTTGGACTGTGAAGAAGGCTGAGTGCTGAAGAATTGATGCTTTTGAATTGTGGTGTTGCAGAAGACTCTTGAGAGTCCCTTGGACTGCAAGGAGATCCAACCAGTCCATTTTGAAGGAGATGAGCCCTGGGATTTCTTTGGAAGGAATGATGCTAAAGCTGAAACTCCAGTATTTTGGCCACCTCATGCGAAGAGTTGACTCAGTGGAAAAGACTCTCTTGCTGGGAGGAATTGGGGGCAGAAGGAGAAGGGGACGACAGAGGATGAGATGGCTGAATGGCATCACTGACTCGATGGATGTGAGTCTGGGTGAACTCTGGGAGTTGGTGATGGACAGGGAGGTTTGGCATGCTGTGATTCATGGGGTTGCAAAGAGTCGGACACGACTGAGCAACTGATCTGATCTGATCTGATACTCTATAGAGTATACTATACTATACTATACTAAGTCACTTCAGTCGTGTCCGACTCTGTGTGACACCATAGACAGCAGCCCACCAGGCTTCCCTGTCCCTGGGATTCTCCAAGCAAGAACACTGGAGTGGGTTGCCATTTCCTCCTCCAATGCATGAAAGTGAAAAGAGAAAGTGAAGTTGCTGTGTCATGTTGGACTCTTAGCGACCCCATGGACTGCAGCCTACCAGGCTCCTCCATCCGTGGGATTTTCCAGGCAAGAGTACTGGAGTGGGGTGGCATTTGCCTTCTCCGAACTATAGAGTATAACCTTTAAAATTTTGAATCACCATATTGTAGAACTGTAACACAGATTATATCAAGTATGCTTTGGAAGAGAAGCCCTACATGGTGCAGTGGTAAAGAATTTGCAGCTAATGCCAGAGAAAGAGACCTGGGCTCGATCCCTGGTTTGGGAAGTTCCTCTGCAGTAGGAGATGGCCAACTCACTCCATCATTCTTTCCTAGAAAATTCCATGGATGAGAAGCCTGGGTGGGCTACAGTCTAGGGGGTTGCAGAGAGTTGGACATGATGAGCATACGCACACATACTTCACAGAGAAAGAAGAGCCAGTGTCCCTGAATGGCCAACAAAGCTGAGCTTGATCTTGCCTCCCCCACCCCAACCTCTCCGATCTCTTCTCTGGTTATCTCCTGCTAACCTGCTCAGCACAGCACATGGCCTGCTTGCAGCTTCTGAGCCAAGAAGGTGCCGCTTCCACCTGTGGCCTTCACACTGACTGTTCCCTCGGCCTCAAACGCTTTTCCTTAGACAGCAGCGTGGGAACCTCTGTCACCTTCAAATCTGCTTGAACGTCACCTTTGCAGTGCGTCCTGCCTGGCCTCTTGCTCCCTCAGCCTTGCACCCGTGTATGATCTTGCCCTGTAACTTGCAACATATTATGGTGGTGGCAGTTCAGTGGCTCAGTTGTGTCCGACTCTGCCACCCCGTGGACTTTAGTCCCCCAGGCTCCTCTGTCCATGGGATTCTCCAGGCAAGAAGACTGGAGTGGGTTTGCCATTTCCTTCTCCACAACGTATTCTATCAGGCAGTTATTATGCAGTCACTACAGTGCTCATGCCACAAGGCAAGACATCTTTGTTTTGTCCACTTCAATTATTTAGTTCCAAGTGAAACTAAAATCCTCTCAATGAATGTTTGTTGAATGAACTGACTCTCAATGTGCTAGATATTTCGCCTTCATTTTGTACTTAATTTTTCAACAACATTGAACGTTATGTGCTATCTCCATTTTACCCACAACATTCATTAAATGGGGAGGTCCTTGGAATGAAGTGGACTGAATAAGAAAACCAAAACCTAAGCCTGAAATGTCTAAGAATCAAAGCCTAAAGGCAAACCATCACTAACAGTCAGTAAGGCTGTAAATTATAGCCAATCCCACAATTTCCTTCTATGCTTTGCACTTTCTCTGTATGTCTTTCCCCTGCTCCTGTCAACAAAACTGTCCTAACCAAGTCCAGTTTGGTGCCACCTGATTTGAATCAGTTTTTCCTCAAAATAATAATCCGCCTGCCAATCGGCCTGCAGCAGACAGAAGAGACCTAGGTTCAGTCCCGGGATTAGGAAGTTGCCCTGGAGAGAGAAATGGCAACCCACTCCAGTATTCTTGCCTGAGAATTCCATCCCTGGTGGGCTGCAGTCCATGGGGTCACAAAGAGTTGGACATGACTGAGCAACTAACACACTTCTGCTCAAATAAACTCTTCAGAATTTTAATATGCCTCAGTTTCTATGGTAATAACCTGTAAGGAGGACAGTACTTTAAAAGTGTAAGTAATTTGCACAGATCACAGGTTATTAGCTTGAAAAGTGAAATTAAGGACCTCAATCTTTTTTCCCTTCTATAAAGAGTGTTGTTCTCAGCTTTCCAAAGGCTGCCTCCCGTGCTCCTGTTCCTCTCATGTTCAAGGCATGACAAAGGTGCTCATGAAGTATATGATTTCTCAGAGTCCATGAGGAAGGCAAAATTCTGTAAATCAAAGCAGAATTTCCCAAAATAATGCAAAGGAAAAGTTAGGAGTAGACACTTGCTCGTAATTATCATTCCACTTGTTCCTAAAATAATCCACACATTTAAGAAACATAAATGTATTTAAATAGGTAGGAATCTTTTAAGAATACATGAAGGAGTAAGCATAAAACTAATCACATTTATAGAGTTTATTATATTTATACTATACATGTTTACTATTATGTATATAAATAATATGCATATAAGAAGTGATGGATGTGTTAACTAACTTGATGGGGGAATATCTTCACAACATATAACAAATCATTACTCGGTACACTTTAATATCTTATCATTTGTCAATACTACCTCAAAATATCTGGAAGAAAAAAAGACTTATGAAGCCCTAGTGTGGTCTTTTGGTTCAATGAAAGGCAAATAGACCAATAAAACAGAATAGGGCCCAGAAGCACACGTATGAATGGCTAGTTTACAGTGAAGGTGTTACTGTGTATAGTAGAGAAAATATAGTCCTTTCAAAGCATGGTGCTAAGTTAACAGGATATTCAAATGGAAAGAAAAATGAATCTGGACCACTACCTTACAATATACACAAAGACCAGTTCAATGGCCTGGAGATCTGAAAATGTAAAACAACTGAGCTAATAGGAAAAATAGATAAATATCTTCGTGAGTTTACAGAAGGCAAAGATTCCTTAAACAGGAAACAAATGGTAACCATAAAATAATAAAATGTAGGGAATTCCCCGGGGAAGGCAATGGCACCCCACCCCAGTACTTTTGCCTGGAAAATCCCATGGACGGGGGAGCCTGGAGGGCTGCAGTCCATGGGGTCGCTAAGAGTCGGACACGACTGAGCGACTTCACTTTCACTTTTCACTTTCATTCATTGGAGAAGGAAATGGCAACCCACTCCAGTATTCTTGCCTGGAGAATCCCAGGGACGGGGGAGCCTGGTGAGCTTCTGTCTATGGGGTCGCACAGAGTTGGACACGACTGAAGCGACTTAGCAGCAGCAGCAGCAGCAACAGGGAATTCCCTGGCTGTCCAGTGACTGGGACTTGGTGCTTCTACCATAGGAGGCCCGTCGGGGAACTAAGATCCTGCGGGCTGTGAGGCTTGGTTAAAAAAAAAAAAATTACAAATTGGAGTATATTAAAGCTAAGGACCTCTGTACTTTCAAAGACACCATTAAAAGGATCAAAAGAAGGCCACAGAGAGGAAAAGTTATTTGCAGCACACATAATTAATGATGGACTCATAGCCAGAAACGTAAAGAACCACTAATCAGTGAAAAAACAAATGTCCTGTGGGTTTTTTTTTTTTTTTCCTTTTAATGAGCAAAAGACCGGAGTATCTGTTTACTAAGAGGCTCATGGTAAGAGCCTCATGGACTAAGTGAGTTTGAGGAAATTTTCTTTGTTGTTCTAGGAGGACATGAGTATGTTTGCTTTGAGAAAATATATTAAGCTGATCATTTATAGTTTGTGTACATTTTCCTTCAGACATATACTTTAATGGAAAGTTTAAATTTTAGAAGTGGAGTAAGTAAATATTCACACTCATATGCATTGAAGTCCCTGCTGCTGCTGCTGCTAAGTCGCTTCAGTCGTGTCCGACTCTGTGTGACCCCATAGACGACCTCCTACCAGGCTCCTCAGTCCCTGGGGTTCTCCAGGCAAGAACACTGGGGTGGGTTGCCATTTACAAAAAAACTCTCTTTGGGAGGAGGTGCTAGGAAAATGGGGACAACTGTAGGAAACTTTTCATTCTAATTTTTTATTTTTTCAACTATCAGAATGGAAGATGCTTCTAATATTTGAAGAATAAACTTGGGACTTACCACATGGTCCAGTGGCTAAGACTCCTAGCTCCTGATGCAGGGGGCCCGGGTTTGATTCCTGATCAGGGAACTAGATTCCACATGCCAGTCAAACTAAATATATATATATATATATATATATATATATATATATTTTTTTTTTTTTAAGAATAGAATTTAGCCTAGAAGTTGCTGTGTAGCACAGAGTGCCCAGTCTGGCACTCTATGATGAACTGGAGGGATGGGAATGGGGAGGGGATGTATGTATAATTATGCTGATTTGTGATGTGCAACAGAAACCAACACAATATTGTAAACATTTTTTTATTTAAAAATAAAATTTTGAGATATGAAATGAGAAAATAATGTTTTTCTAAAATTCTAATAGCTTGATTTCTTGATGGTCACCAAAATTCTTATTACAAGAGATAATACTTCATCAACAAATGATAACAGAGTTTATTTTTTGCTAATCAATCAACTTTCAGTCGTTCACAAACATACTTTTTTTAGCAGGAGAATTTATTTTATTTTTATTAATTTTTTTCTTGAGGTATATTGGAGTTACAATATTACATAGGTTTCCAGTGTACAACTTTGTGATTCACAAGTTTTCAAAGTTATACTCCCCTGGCAATACAGTGGTTAGGGCTCCATGCTCTCACTGCCAAGAGCCCAGGTTCGATTCCTGGTTGGGGAACTAAGATCCCACAAGCTGCACCCAAAAAAAAAAAAAAAATTACACTCCATTTATAGTTATAAAATGTTGGCTATATTCTCTATGCTGTACAATACATCCTTGTAGCTTATTTATTTTCTTCATAGTAGCTTTTACCTCTTAAAGCAAATCACGAAAATGACAACAAAGCAAAGGACCTAGGACTGTAAACTTTAGGGTGAAATAAACAGGGGGCTTCCCAGATGGCTCAGTGGTAAAGAATCTGCCTGTGATGCTAGATGACTTGGGTTCCATTCTTGGGTGGGGAAGAGCCTCGGGAGAAGGAAATGACAACTCACTCCAGTATTCTTGTCTGGCGAACCCTGTGGACAGAGGAGCCTGGTGGGCTACAGTTCTCGGGGTCACAAAAGAGTCAGACACACAAACTCCCGAGCACAGGACACACAAACAGGTTGTGATTAGACAACTCTTCTTGTCTGAAGGTGTCCTGAGGAGGGTCTGGGGCTCCAGCCTAGGGACATATGGGACATATTTGCCAAAAATGGAAATCTGAAATGATTTCCCCACCAGCTGAAAAGGATGCTAACAAGGAAACATCACTGTTTTCTATTTAATTCTTCGTGAATGCTTCCTCATCCATTCTTAGCCAGACAGCTGGCAGTAAAAATACTCATCTATTCTTTCATTTACTTGGATCAATACAGCCAGACTCTAACAAAAACCTCTGGGTCACTGCTTGTTCCACCCCTGGAACAAGCTGTTCTAGTTTAATCAGGGTGAGATCAAATGTCTCAGCACTGCTTTCATCAGCCAGCACTGAGTCTGTGCAGGGACCGTCTTTCTAAAAGAGTGTGAATAAGGCGAGGAGAAGGGGCCACATCAGAGGAAAAGCATCACGGCCCAGTGAACACAAAGGGAAAAGAGAAGCAGGATTTATACTTTTGTTTTACTCCCCAAGGCTGTGGCAACAGTCGCAGGGAGACAGTGGTTCTCAAGATGACTCTGACCTTGCACAGGTCCCTGTATGCGAGGAGTTTGGATCCATCTCCAGACTCCAAGCCTGAAGAGGGCCCCTCCCTGCTCTTTTCCTCCCGCCCTCCCTCCCTTTCCTCCTTAGCTCTTGGTCTCATTCTATTTGTTTTTTTTTTTTTAAGGTCAGATTAATTAAAATATAACTTTTACTTAAGAGTAAAATTCACCATTTTTCCAGTGCATACTTCTATGAATTTCGACAAATGAATACAATTACAATGGCTTCCTCTGGTGCTAGTGGTAAAGAAGCTGCCTGCCAATGCAGGAGACTTATGAGTTGCAGCTCTGATCCCTGGGTCAAGAAGATTTCCTGGAGGAGGGCATGGTGACCCACTCCAGTATTCTTGCCTGGAGCATCCCATGGACCTGGCAGGCTACAGTTCCTTAGGGTAGCACAGAATCAGATACAACTGAAGCTACTTAGCAGAGCACACAGCATAAACTTACATAACCACCAAGATAGAGATAACTTCCACCAGGATATCCACCCGCCCCCACCCCCCAGTTTCCCTTGCCACTCTGTAGTCAATCTCATCCTCCAACCCTGGGCCTTGTCAACCACTGATCAACTTTCTGTCCCTTTAGTCTTTTTCAGAATGTTCTATAAATGGAATCACAGAGCAAATAGCTTTCGTGATTCATCCACATTGAGTGTGTTAGCAATGGCACCCCACCCCAGTACTTTTGCCTGGAAAATCCCATGGACGGAGGATCCTGGTAGGCTCCAGTCCATGGGGTCGCTAAGAGTCGGACACGACTGAGTGACTTCACTTTCACTTTTCACTTTCATGCACTGGGGAAGGAAATGGCAACCCACTCCAGTGTTCTTGCCTGGAGAATCCCAGGGACGGGGGAGCCTGGTGGGCTGCCGTCTATGGGATCGCACAGAGTCGGACACGACTGAAGCGACTTAGCAGCAGCAGTCTATTCCTTTCCATTGCTGAGTAGTATTCCATTGTATGGCTGTTGGTTTATTGATTCATCTGTTGATGAACATTTAGTTTGTTTCCAGTTTGGGGCCATTATGAGTAAGGCTGTTATCAATATCTGCAACAGTTTTCTCTGTACTCCTTAGTTCGTTAAGAATATTCAAACATACATAAAAGTAGAGAAAATTCAGTAGTGGAACCCCACCCATACCCCTTCCTTGAAATTCAGCAGTGTCGAAATTGTGCTGTGTCTTCTATACCAATCCCTTTTTTTTTCTTTCTTTGTAAAATATTTTAAAGAAGATGCTAGAAATCATATCAGATCCCTAAAAGCATGACAGATCTCTAAAGCATGGTATTTCACAATTCCAAATTCACTCCTAACTAAATAACTTTTTCTTGGTATTATGCTTTTGAACTATGGTACCGAAGCAGACACTCGAGAGTCCCTTGGACTGCAAGGAGGTAAAACCCGTCAATCCTAAAGGAAATCAACCTGAATTCTCATTGGAAGGACTGATGCTGAAGCTGAAGCACCAATATTTTGGCCACCTGATATGACGAGTCAACTCATTTGAAAAAATTCTGAGGCTGAGAAAGATTGAGGGCAAAAGGAGAAGGGAGCAGCAGAGGATGAGGTGGTAAGATAGCATCATCGACTCAATGGACATGAATTTCAGCAAATTCCAGGAGATAGTGAAGGACAGGGAAGCCTGGTGTGCCACGGTTCACAGAGTCGGATGTGACTTAGTGACTGAAAAACAACAAATCCATTCTATTGCTCCTTGTCAGACTTCCTTGATTACATCAAAAATATCTTTGTTACAGTTGGTTTCTTAGAGTTTGGGCCCATATTACATAAGGTTGTGATGGCTCTTTAGAGTTTTCATCCAGACTAGTCCCCTCTCCTTTGACTCGCATGCCACTGACTTACTGAAAACACATCTGTTTTTCTGTAGAATGTTTCTATATTCTGGCTTTGTCATCTTGCTTCCATGTGACATCATTTAACTTTCTCCTCTGTTTCCTGCATTTCATGTAAGCTTAGCTCTCAGGGCATCATTAGATTGTTGGGCATGTTAAAAAATAAATTGAGGCATATGACAATTTTTAAGAGTTTGAGCAAAAATTGATTCCACATTGGGCAGTGTTAAACCAGGAATGGCTTTGAGTCCTTCACCAAAGGGAGCTGGGAGAGACTTAGAGACAAGGCAGAAACAGAGCAAGGAAATTATTGATTGGCTGTAACTTAAAGCCTAGTTTGCAATTGGTTGTCCTTAAGTTTCAATTTCATAACCTTGAGGCAGTCACAGGCTTAGATTTTGCTTTGCTTATGAAGGTCGTCATGGCTTTAGAGCTACCTCGGGTCTCTGGCTTCCTTGTTTAATGGATTTAACAGAAGCAAGATTTCTTCCTCAGAGAGGCAGTGGGCTTCAGGTCCACCCCATCAGGGCCTCTTGCCTACTGTCCTTATTAGTGATGCTAAGTTCTATCCATGTCAGAATGCAGGTGGCAGGCCAGGCCTGACAGGGACCATCAAGTCCCCTCTGAAAGTTGTGCTGCTCTATTTGTGTGACCCTCTCTGTGTGAGGGTCTGTTGTGTGACCCTCCCCAGGGAGTCCCCACAGGGCCAGCTGCTCTTCACTCCTGCCCACAATTCCCATCCAGAAGAAGGAGCCCTTTGTCCTAACAGCTCTATCTGCCTCTGCATTCTACCTGGCTTCATGCTTACATTTGTGCCGGCTCCCTTTAGGCCGCAAGGCTCTGAGGGCAAGGCAGTGGTTTGTGTATCTTATTCCTCCTATTCTCCTAAGTGATGTGACTTTAGCGCTAAAAGCACAGCTCCTGAGACAGAGAGACGGTGTCTGTTCAAAAGCATCTCTACTGCGTGTGGATGACAGGCTATGGACAACTGACTTGGATTCCCTGTGCCTTGGTTTCTACACCTTTAAAGTGGGCGTAGTAATAAAACTAATTTATGGGGAGCTGTTGTGAGGAGTGAATATTCAATAAAAACTACACATCTTCATCATCCTTATTGTGCATAGTTGGCTATCTGTACAGAACTATGTGTCATTGTTGGCTGCTCAGATCAGATCAGATCAGTCGCTCAGTTGTGTCCGACTCTTTGCGACCCAATGAATCGCAGCACGCCAGGCCTCCCTGTCCATCACCAACTCCTGGAGGTCACTCAGACCTACATCCATCGAGTCAGTGATGCCACTTAGCCATCTCATCCTCTGTCGTCCCCTTCTCCTCCTGCCCCCAATCCCTCCCAGCATCAGAGTCTTCTCCAATGAGTCAACTCTTCGCAAGAGGTGGCCAAAATACTGGAGTTTCAGCTTTAGCATCATTCCTTCCAAAGAAATCCCAGGGCTCATCTCCTTCAGAATGGACTGGTTGGATCTCCTTGCAGTCCAAGGGACTCTCAAGAGTCTTCTCCAACACCACAGTTCAAAAGCATCAATTCTTTGGCGCTCAGCCTTCTTCACAGTCCAGCTCTCACATCCATACATGACCACAGGAAAGACCATAGCCTTGACTAGGTGAACCTTTGTTGGCAAAGTAATGTCTCTGCTTTTGAATATGCTATCTAGATTGGTCATAACTTTCCTTCCAAGGAGTAAGCGTCTTTTAATTTCATGGCTGCAGTCACCATCTGCAGTGATTTTGGAGCCCAGAAAAATAAATTCTGACACTGTTTCCACTGTTTCCCCATCTATTTCCCATGTAGTGATGGGACCTGATGACATGATCTTTGTTTTCTGAATGTTGAGCTTTAAGCCAACCTTTCCACTCCCCACTTTCACTTTCATCAAGAGGCTTTTGAGTTCCTCTTCACTTTCTGCCATAAGGGTGGTGTCATCTGCATATCTGAGGTTATTGATATTTCTCCCAGCAATCTTGATTCCAACTTGTGTTTCTTCCAGTCCAGCGTTTCTCATGATGTACTCTGCATATAAGTTAAATAAACAGGGTGACAATATACAGCCTTGACGTACTTCTTTTCCTGTTTGGAACCAGTCTGTTGTTTCATGTCCAGTTCTAACTGTTGCTTCCTGACCTGCATACAAACTTCTCAAGAGGCAGATCAGGTGGTCTGGTATTCCCATCTCTTTCAGAATTTTCCACAGTTTATTGTGATCTACACAGTCAAAGGCTTTGGCATAGTCAATAAAGCAGAAATAGATGTTTTTCTGGAACTCTCTTGCTTTTTCCATGATCCAGCAGATATTGGCAATTTGATCTCTGGTTCCTCTGCCTTTTCTAAAACCAGCTTGAACATCAGGAAGTTCATGGTTCACATATTGCTGAAGGCTGGCTTGGAGAATTTTGAGCATTATTTTACTAGCGTGTGAGATGAGTGCAATTGTGTGGTAGTTTGAGCACTCTTTGGCATTGCCTTTCTTTGGGATTGGGATGAAAACTGACCTTTTCCAATCTTGTGGCCACTGCTGAGTTTTCCAAATTTGCTGGCATATTGAGTGCAGCACTTTCACAGCATCATCTTTCAGGATTTGGAATAGCTCCACTGGAATTCCATCACCTCCACTAGCTTTGTTCCTAGTGATGCTTTCTAAGGCCCACTTGACTTCACATTCCAGGATGTCTGGCTCTAGGTCAGTGATCACACCATCATGATTATCTGGGTTGTGAAGATCTTTTTGTACAGTTCTTCTGTGTATTCTTGCCAGCTCTTCTTAATATCTTCTGCTTCTGTTAGGTCCATACCATTTCTGTCCTTTATCGAGCCCATCTGTGCATGAAATGTTCCTTTGGTATCTCTGATTTTCTTGAATAGATCCTTAGTCTTTCCCATTCTGTTGTTTTCCTCTATTTCTTTGCATTTATCGCTGAAGAAGGCTTTCTTATCTCTTCTTGCTATTCTTTGGAACTCTGCATTCAGATGTTTATATCTTTCCTTTTCTTCTTTGCTTTTCGCTTCTCTTCTTTTCACAGCTAATTGTAAGGCCTCCCCAGACAGCCATTTTGCTTTTTTGCATTTCTTTTCCATGGGGATGGTCTTGATCCCTGTCTCCTGTACAATGTCACGAACCTCATTCCATAGTTCGTCAGGCACTCTATCTCTCAGATCTAGGGACACTGGTATATCTTGTATTTGGAGAAGGAAATGGCAACCCACTCCAGTATTCTTGCCTGGAGAATCCCAGGGACAGAGGAGCCTAGTGGGCTGCTGTCTATGGGGTCGCACAGAGTTGGACACAACTGAAGCGACTTTGCAGCAGCAGCAGCAGCAAGAAGTGTACGGTTGATTTTCCCTACTTCATGGGATTCTATGACCCCTGAACTTGTGGGTACAACGGGTTATTTGGTCTAGTCCTCAGACTTTCAGGGAGGGGATAAGATGTAGTTCTCATCTTACAGGGACCCTCAGAGCCTAATTTATTCAAATAAATAAATAAAATTATTTATTCAAATAAAGATTTGAAGATTTAATGGTAGCAATGGGTAAGTGGGTCTTGGTGATCATAGGGCTAAGAAGTGTTGGAAGAGAGTTGGATTTCAGATTTCCTACTTCCAGCTCTAGAGGTCTTTCTACTACAGCCTAATATTTATGGATTTATCTAGCATTTGGGTCTTCACTTGCAGTTGACAACTGTAGCAAAGAGTGAAGACTAAATTGAAGTTGCAAAGACAACTTTGCAGAAAGTCTATTTCTGCAACACTCTACTCTACTCTCAGTTAGAGCTTTCCTTATAGCTCAGTCAGTAAAGAATCTGCCTGCAATGCAGGAGCCGGGTTCGATTCCTGGGTAGGGAAGATTCCGTGGAGAAGGAAATGGCAACCTAGTCCAGTCTTCTTGCCTGGAGAATCTCATGGACAGAGGAGTCTGGTGGGCTACAGTCCATGGGGTTGCAAGAGTTGGACACGACTTAGTGACTAAACCACCGCCATCACTACTCTCAGTTGCTCTGCATTTGTTTCCTTCTGCCCTATCTGTGATTAATGTTCCCAGCAGGAAAAAACATAAGCAAAAACAAACTATGTTTTTGTCTGCTTGAATATCTGTGAGTATAGGAGATATAGTCAGGGCCTGGTAGAATGCTCCATCATCTCAGTACCTTAATCCCGGCTTGTGGGGCCTGGGCACAGGCCAGACAGTTCAGTGCCACCAAGGGCTTCCCAGATGGCATTGTGGTGAAGAATCTGCCTGCCGGTGCAGGAGACAAAGGAGACTGGGGTTTGATCTCTGGGCGGGAAAGATGCCCTGGAGTAAGAAATGGCAACCCACTCCAGTATTCTTGCCTGGAAAATCCTATGGACAGAGGAGGCTGGTGGGCTACAGTTCATGGGGTCGCAAAGAGTCAGACACAGCTGGGTGACTGAGCACACATGCACGGCGGGTATTACTTTCTGGACAAGTCCATCTAGCCTAATGGTGCTCACATTCCTCTTCCACCCCCATCAGTCCCTACAACTGAAATTCAACTTGGAAAGTCTTTCCCTCCAGCCAAGGTGTAGTCTCCAAGATTACTTCATTAAAGTGCAAATGAACCCTCAAGAGATATGAGGTCCATTGTACTAACTCACAATGACTCAATGCTCCTAGGAGAAGATCCCTAATACTTGCTAATCACCCTTTTAACAAAGGATCCCAGCTTCTCTCATGCAAGGTTTAAAGTTGATTTGAGAATATTGTTTTATTTCTGCCATATTTTTTTTTTTCGGTTACTTTAGATTTGTGCCAAATGCATTTTCTATTTTAAGATGCCACATAAAGTTATCTTTTAGGACATAATTATTTAACTCTATAAAAAATAGGTTTAATAAAAGTCATTAGGCAAATAACTATTGAAAACAATATGGGGTTCCTTAAAAAAACTAAAAATAAAGCTGCCATATGACCTGCAATCCCACTCCTGGATTGCAGAGAAAACTCCAGCTCAAAAAGATACAGGCACCTCAGTGTTCATAGCAGCACTATTTACAATAGCTAAGATGCGAAAACGACCTAAATGTCCATCAAAAGATGAATGGATAAAGACATGTGATGTAAAGATACAACACAACCATAAAAAGAATGAAAACACGCCATTTGCAGCATCATGGGTGGACTTAGAGATTATTGCACTTAGTGAAGGAAGCCAGACAGAGAAAAGCAAACACCGTGTGATATCCCTCATATGTTGAATTTAAAATACGGTACAAATTAACTTATTTACAAAACAGAAATACACTCACAGACACGGAAAAACAAACATGGCTACCAAAGGGGATAGGAGGTGGGAGAGGGATACACACTACTAGATATAAAATAGAAAAACAACAAGGTTCTTGTATAGCACAGAAACTATATTCAATATGTTGTAATAATGTATAATGAAAAAGAATCTGAAAAAGAATATATCTATTTACATACAAATATATAATCATTTTGCTGTATACCAGAAACTAACATAACACTGTGAATCAATTCTACTTCAATAAAAAAAATTTAAAAATTGTTTTAAAGTTATTAGGCAAATAGCACAGGTGGTCCTCACTAATGGCAAAAATTGGGAAAGCTAGGTATAAAAGACTGAACTGAGAGTAGAATTATGGCATCGCTGACTTAGTAAAAACTTGGCTTAACTTTTAAAAACTAATTTTAAATTATAAAATGTACAACCAATTCAAAAAAAGTTTGGGAAACAGAGAAAGGGGGGATAGAAACAGCTATAAATCTTCCACTCACAAATATCGTTTTCAATCCTATTCACACTTGGGTGTTTACGGGAAGGGTAACTAGAATACAAGAGACCTGGCAGGTGAGTCTGCAGGGTGAGAAAGGGATTACTAAATTCCAAGGTGACTGCCCAGGAGAGAGATTCCTGGAACAGGTTAGTATTAAAAGACAGGAGGAGAGGAAGGGCGTGATGTAGGGAGGTTGTGTTAAATGACAAGAGGAAAAGAGATTGGAAGGCTAACAGGAGGATCTCAGGGGCACCATTCTCTGGGTGTGCTCAGTCCAGGGTCTGACTGACCCTTTGTCAGGGTAACTGAGTAGGAATTATTCGAAGGGAAATCTATCAGGGGATAACAGAGGACCAGATGGTTGGATGCCATCACAGACTCAATGGATATGAGTTTGAGCAAGCTCCGGGAGATGGTGAAAGACAGGGAAGCCTGGCGTGCTGCAGTCCGTGAGATCACAGAGTCAGACACGACTGAGCAACTGAACGCCTAATGGCCAGATGTGACCTTCCATTGTCAAGGACCAGCGACATCTTCCGGAGAAGATGAGGAATAATTAAAATGCATTGGAACTATACTTAACAAAATGCTCAACATTCTCCAAGCCAGGCTTCAGCAATATGTGAACCGTGAACTTCCTGATGTTCAAGCTGGTTTTAGAAAAGGCAGAGGAACCAGAGATCAAATTGCCAACATCTGCTGGATCATGGAAAAAGCAAGAGAGTTCCAGAAAAACATCTATTTCTGCTTTATTGACTATGCCAAAGCCTTTGACTGTGTAGATCACAATAAACTGTGGAAAATTCTGAAAGAGATGGGAATACCAGACCACCTGATCTGCCTCTTAAGAAATCTTAAGAAATCTGCCTCTTAAGAAATCTGCCTCTTAAGAAATATGCAGGTCAGGAAGCAACAGTTAGAACTGGTCATGGAACAACAGACTGGTTCCAAATAGGAAAAGGAGTACGTCAAGGCTGCATATTGTCACCATGTTTATTTAACTTATATGCAGAGTACATCATGAGAAACGCTGGACTGGAAGAAACACAAGTTGGAATCAAGATTGCTGGGAGAAATATCAATAACCTCAGATATGCAGATGACACGACTCTTATGGCAGAAAGTGAAGAGGGGCTAAAAAGCCTCTTGATGAAAGTGAAAGTGGAGAGTGAAAAGGTTGGCTTAAAGCTCAACATTCAGAAAACGAAGATCGTGGCATCTGGTCCCATCACTACATGGGAAATAGATGGGGAAACAGTGGAAACAGTGTCAGACTTTCTTTTTCTGGGCTCCAAAATCACTGCAGATGGTGACTGCAGCCATGAAATTAAAAGACACTTACTCCTTGGAAGGAAAGTTATGACCAACCTAGATAGCATATTCAAAAGCAGAGACATTACTTTAGCAACAAAGGTTCGCCTAGTCAAGGCTATGGTCTTTCCTGTGGTCATGTATGGATGTGAGAGCTGGACTGTGAAGAAGGCTGAGCGCCAAAGAATTGATGCTTTTGAACTGTGGTGTTGGAGAAGACTCTTGAGAGTCCCTTGGACTGCAAGAAGATCCAACCAGTCCATTCTGAAGGAGATCAATCCTGGAATTTCTTTGGAAGGAATGATGCTAAAGCTGAAACTCCAGTATTTTGGCCAACTCATGCAAAGAGTTGACTCATTGGAGAAGACTCTGATGCTGGGGGGGATTGGGGGCAGGAGGAGAAGGGGACGACAGAGGATGAGATGGCTGGATGGCATCACTGACTTGATGGGTGTGAGTCTGGGTGACCTCCGGGAGCTGGTGATGGACAGGGAGGCCTGGCGTGCTGCGATTCATGGGGTTGCAAAGAGTCAGACACGACTGAGCGACTGATCTGATCTGATCTGATCTGATAAAGGAAAAGAATCTGAAAAAAGAATACATACATGGAATCACTTTGCTGTACACCAAAACCTAGCAATATTATAAACCAACTGTACTTCAAAAAAAAAAAAAAAGAATAAATCTACCTGATGTGCACGGGCAGATAAGTTTAGTGTTTTGAAGCTCTGCCGTTCTTTTATACCCTCTTAGGATAGATATCGGAGAAGGCAATGGCAGGCCACTCCAGTACTCTTGCCTAGAAAATCCCATGGATGGAGGAGCCTGGTAGGCTGCAGTCCATGGGGTCGCTGAGGGTCGGACATGACTGAGCGACCTCACTTTCAATTTTCACTTTCACACAATGGAGAAGGAAATGGCAACCCACTCCAGTGTTCTTGCCTGGAGAATCCCAGGGATGGCAGAACCTAGTGGGCTGCTGTCTATGGGGTCGCACAGAGTCGGACACGACTGAAGCGACTTAGCAGCAGCAGCAGCAGGATAGATATGGTTAGTTTCACAATTACAAGGAAAAAAAAAGGTTAAAATGTAGATGGTTATGAAAATCATTCAGTCTTTAAAAAAGAGGAAATTCTAACACATACTATAAAATGGATGAATCTTAAAGACATTATACTCAGTGAAATAAGCCAGAGATTAAAAAAATATATTATATGAATCCTCTTACATGAAGTATCTACAGAGTAGAGATAAGGAGACAGGAAATGAAATGGAGGCTGGTGAGATGGGGAAACAAGGAGTTGTTGTTTAATGGGTGTAAATTTTCAGTTTTGCAAGATGAAAAAAGTTCTGGAGATGGATGGTGGAGATGATTGCACAACAATGTGAAGATACTCAACACTATCAAAATAGGTACTTAAAAATGGTTACGATGGTAAATTTTCTGTTTGTGTAATTTTCCACAATTAAAAAAAAATTTTTTTAATATATAGATATTCCAGAATATTCAATATATAGGTATACTTAGATGGAATATGTCCGATTTTTCCTCCGTAGTGGAAGAGACAGGAAGTATGAGATTTCTAGGTGATTAATGAGAAATTCGGTACCCCAAAAGATGGATTTCTAAGACCTAGAGCACTATCTTATCTTGTTTCTTCCGAACTGTTCTTCAGAACTGTATCACATGGGCTACATTGTGTTGTTCTAACTATCCCTAAGTGTGCATTTTCTATTTTCCTTATCATGGCTTATCCTATTCACTGAACATTTTCCAAAAGCCTGCAATGCATTAGTTCTGCACCAGGCAGTGAGTATATGGTGGTTAGTCTAACAGATTCCTGCCCTCATTGGCCATAAGGGTCCTGATGAGGGAGACAGTTCATCACATAGCTAACTTACGATGAATGTCATGGAACAGAAATTCAAGGGGCAAGGAGCGACCCATAACAGACTCTGAGGCTTCAGCTGGAAGTCTGGAAAGGCTGCCCTCACTCTGGTAGGTTAAAGGTGGCTGCTAATTCTGTCCCCTTCCTCCACACAGAGAGCAGAGTTATCTATCCTCCCTTTGAATCTGGGCTGGTTCTGTAACTAGTTTTGACAGGCAGAAATACAGCAGACATGAGGCTGTGTAACTTCTGAGGCTGGACCTGAGAGATCTGCCGTTCCTGCCTTTGTAGTTTGGAAGTCTTGCACTGAGCTTCCTGAATTCCTGCTTCCTAGAATCATTCACATTGACACTGCTAGTAAGTGACGGTGCTGGGAGCAAATACAATTCTTGTTGCTTCGAACCACTATGTTTTGGGTAGTTCATTACACAGCTGCAGCTAACCAAAACATTGAGGAGGTGTCCTTTGAAATAGAATGGATGCTTCAGCTTTAGCACATAAACAAGCTTTGTACCATGGCAGTGGTTTTCAAATTGTGTTTACAGAACCATTTTCAGTGGACATCCCTGGCGGTTCAGTGGTTTAGACTCCACACTTCCAATGAAGAGGGCACAAGTTAAATCCCTTGTTGGGGAACTAAGATCCCATGTGCAGTGGGGCACGGTCTTAATAAACAAATAAAGACCCATTTTCAGATCTGTGGGGAAAGAGGAAGGGGCCTGGCAGTTCACAGTAGGGTAGGGCTTAAAGACAAGAAGTGAAGTAGTAGTTACTCAAGCAGTGGAGACTTGTTTTTTCCTGAGACCTATGGGTCCAAAGTTGGTGGGCTGAATTTGCAACATCTGAAAGCAGAAAGATTTGAGAGTTGTTCATAAGGAAATAAATAAAGGTCCCTAATGCTTTCTCTGATTTTGTGTGACCAGGCTGTCTGTAAATTTGTAAGCTTCTCATCCCTTCTGGTACCTCTCCTGGTCTCTGGTGTCCAGCCCCGCAACTTGAATTCTGGTTGCTGCCATGTGGAGCAGCAACATGTGCTGCTTAGTTGTGGTTTAGTCGCTAAGTCATGCCCAGCTCTTGCGACCCCATGAATTGCAGCATGCCAGGCTCCTCTGGGATTTCCCAGGCAAGAGTACTGGAGTGGGTTGCCATTTCCTTCTCCAGGGGATCTTCCCGACCCGGGGATCGAACTTGAGTCTCCTGCACTGCCTGCAGATTCTTTGCTGACTGAGCCATGAGGGAAGCCCAGTTGCTATGTGACCACCCTCTAAAAGCCTGGCTGCAGCGGGACATCTGTTGTCCACCAAGGGAAGAATTTCTCATAAGGCCTGATGTCTGCTTCTGTTGGGCCACCAGCCATGACTTGCAGGGCCCTGGGCCCTCCAGAAGGCAGCCCTGGCTGGGCAGGCCTTGCCTCTCTATCTGCCTCAGGAGCTCCTTTGTGACAGCGCTGGGGGTGACCCCTGTGACGAGGGAAGGGCCTTCTTAACCTGTACTGCAAATCTTTCGCTAAGAAAGGCCTACATCCTTCGGACAGCCTCTCTAGTCGTGGGCGAACATATTCTTTCAGATAAGGCCTTCCTTTAGCAAGTGGGAGGAAAAAAGGGCAGCACTTGAAATGCTGCTGTTTGGGCACCATGGCCTTTTCTGAAATGATCAATCTGTTTGTTGATGGAACTCATCCTGTGTACACAGCATGTTTTGTATGTGGCGTTGAGCATGAAGGCCTTCATTATGAGTCTGAAGAGGTAAGTTCTCCTTTTCATATGAGCTGGAACTCTTGCGACATGCTGCTTCATTACTCAAAGTTTTCGGACCTCAGTTTCTGTCTTCTTCACTGGACTGAGATGGACTCGAGGGCAGGGAATGTCCCGGTCTTCCTTGTACCTCTAGCATCCAGCACAGGGCCAAGACGATTTGAGGGCAGGAAGATGGAGGAAGGAGGAGAAAAAAGAAGGAAGGGATCTACCATGTAGCACCTGTCACAGGGTCTCCACGTGGAGTAAAACAGTTCTCAGGGTTTGTAGAAAGGCACAGGGTGGGGCTAGGTGGCAAGTTTTTAGGAGGAAGTGGGGGCTGTAGCAGGGCTCCTTTTGCATAAAGGGCACAGAAAATAGAATGGATATGGACAGACAAACGAATGCCTTGGCAACTCTTCGCTGCTCCTCCCAGAGCAACTGATAACGGAGGATGAGAGTGGGCAGGATGACAGAGCAGCAGCCCAAGAGCATGGCCTTCTACAGCAGTTCTGGCCGTCTGCAGCAGCTCTGGCAGTCTGCAGTGGTTCTGTGCCTCTGCAGTGGTTCTGTGCCTCTGCAGCAGTTCTGGCTGGCTGCCTCCTTTTCAGTTACCTCTGTGGATCACAACGAGGCTGAGGGGGGTCAGAGAAGCTCCCGACATAAGTGTGGATTTGCCACCTCGCTTTTTGTGCCACCAAGCTCACCTGATGGCTGTTCTTAGGTGTCCTCAGTTCTTCTGACCTTCACAGAGTGAACTCTCACCGTAGAAAGTGCTTGATTTCAACTGGGAGCCTGAGCTGCAGAGGGCAAAGGAGTCAAGCTAATAAGCTCTCCCTCCCATCCTGCTTCTTGCCAACAGCTTCAGTTTTGAAGAAGGCATTATTTTTAGAATTCCTTCTTGCTTTCATCTGTACCCTGAGTGATTAACTCCTAGTGACTCTGTAACGTTAACCATGCTTCCTCTTCTAATTGTTTCTGGGGAAGCAAGAAGCAAAAATGTACTTTCAACCCAAACAGAAATCAGACTTTTTTTTTCATCTTTTTCAATCTGCCTCATACTCCCCACCCCTAGCTCTCCATCTTCTGCCCCCACCTCCACTTCTCTTACTAAAATCGTCTCCATTAGGTTTGCAGAACAGTGGCTTGTTTGGGAGAACCTTGTGAGATAAACCTTTGATTATATTTAAAGTCCAGTCATGAAAATGCAGAGGCAGGTGAAGTCAATATTAAATTATAAATCTACAAAATACTTTAAAAAAATCTAATTTCATTCTGAGTTTGTTTTTGTTAAATTATCCTTTACTAATTATTGTTGGTTTTTTTTTTTTTTTTTTTTTCTTTGCCTCACCACAAGGCCCACAGGATCCTAGTTCCCAGACAAGAGATCAAACCTGGGTCCTTGGCAGTGAGACTGTATATCCCTAATCACTGTACTGCCGGGAAATTCCCTTTACTAATCTTAAGGAAAAAAAAAAAAAAAATTCTCAGAATGGGAACTAGGATTTTCTTTCATGGAGTTCAAAATCAAAAAAGATCATCTTTCAGATAAATTTTCTTAAGAGAAGACTACACACGAATAGTTGCATTTTGGGAATGTTCATACGTACAACATGAAAGCACATTCTATATGAGTAATGACCAGTTACTAATATCAATTTATTGGATAAAACGCATTGTTTTTTTTTTTTTTTTTTTTTTTTAAAGACTGTGGTGACCAGTAAGAAAACCAAAAATGATGTTTGAGGTTGAATGTAAAATCTAAAAGATGTTTGAGGTTGAATGCAACGAAAAATGGATACATTTGGTGATCTTGCTGAGTCCCATAACAGTCCCGTTGTGGTGGTTCTTGATATGTAATGATTAACATTTTAAATAAACAAAATTTGCCCTTGTATGCACTAAAGCAGAGTTTAAATAAAGCCTGAATTTGACAGGAAATCTTACTATTCATCCTTTCCAAAGTTCCAAGGAGTCAAGTCAAAAGAGGGATTTCTCAATTTCTTCAGTATGGCTCATGCAAGTGACAGTTGGCACCTAAGATCTAAAGAACACAGTGTTAAGCTCTGAAATACAAATGACTTTAGGCAGAAACACAGATGGGTGGGTAGAAGGGAGACAGAGTTTTTTTTCCCCATGAACATATTGTCCCCAAAAGGTACCTTTTGTACAGTTTATTTTTAAGGTCACATTGACAGGATGATTGTTAAGACTTTGATGAAAAAAGTTTGAGGCAGCCAGTGTGAAATGCTGGGATGAAGCATCAGTGGTGAAACCATATTTGAGACAAATGGAGGTCACTGAACAGAGAACGATAAATATTATATGATTTCATATGTGGAATCTAAAAAAAAAAAAAAACAAAAACGAAATGCCATGACAAAACAGACTCAGATACAGACAACAAACCAGTGGCTGCCAGAGGGGAAGTGGGTGGGGACAGGAGCAAAATAGGATGAAGAGGTACACACTTTCATTTGTAAGACAAATAAGTCACAGGGATGTAACATACTGTGGGGAACATAGTCAGTAGCACTGTGATAACTTTGTATGGTGATAGGTGGTTACTAAACCTAGCCTGGTGAGCCGTGCATCATGCGTATAGGTGTCAAATTACTATGGTGCACACCTGAAACTAATAATGTGCGTTATACTGCAATTTAAAAAAAAAAATCAGAACTTGAAATCTCAAAAATAAAATGAAGTGATTTTTTTTTTTTTTTTTGCAAAGGCTTAAGAAAACATTTTATTCCCATAATGAACTTAATCTACATGGAAGACGTTTTTCACACTGGTAAATACATTTTAAATGTCTCAAGACTTAATCTTGTTATAGAGGTGAGAGAGACAATCAGTTGGGAACAGATTCCAGATTTTACATTCCTTTTAACACATACCTCACAGAAGTAGCACATACCTCTGAGCATTTACTGACAAGATTAAATAATCGCTAGACACCCAAACTCCAGGCTGATTCCACAGCCTCAAGGCTCCTCAACAAGCACAGCTGCAGGTATAATCGAAAATCCCAGCAGGGTTTGTGGAGCCTGTGAGGACAGAACTGGCTCTCCCAAGGACAAAGTCAACAAAAGCCTGTGTTCATTTTGTCCCAAACCAGAGGAAGATAGAGTCTGAGCCAGCCTAGGCCTTTCTGGTTTGAACTGAGAGCTGAAACTCTGAAGATAGAATGTCTGACAATCCTTTTGCAGCCTCAATACCCTCTACTAATAACAAAGAGGCCTCTCCATGAAATTCTCTTCACAGCAGAGGTGTGTGTGGTTGACTTTTACAGGGGAAATTTGAATTAAGAGTTTGACTCTTCAGCTGCAAAATTACATTTTACATAAGAGGTTAGTAGGAATATAGTTACTTTTTATCCAATCATCTGCAAGTTAGTAAGGAAAAATATACCAACATATTTTCTTCAAGATACATCTAGAATCTTCATTAGCCTTGAAACATTTTTATTCTAGTTTATTTTGGCAAGATATTTGACAATGTACAAAGAAAACTATTCTAGGTGTATTTTTTTTATATTTACAAAAGTTCACCACATTATATAACTATCTTTTAAAAAGTCAGGATTGGTCCCATAATGGCCATTAGGATAAACTCGTAAGCCTACAAAAGCCGCCTACTATCTCTGTTCCCAGACATATCACTGTTAACTAAAAATCTGACTCCAAAGCCCACATGCAGTTTCTAATTCAGATTATACAGTCATCTTGAAGTACAATCTTTTAGACTGACAGGGACAGTGGAGGACCTACGCAGTCCTAATAACCTCTATAAGAGGTGCACATTGGCCTACCGGTTACGTCCTTCTAGCTGTACCACCGTTTATTTGCAATGAGACCATGAGGCTGTCCCATTACACTAGAACATGGTTCCTCTGGGAAAACAAGATATTCTCTAAGACCAGCTGAGACTGGTCAGCAGGGTAAGCAAAAAGTAGCTGTCAACAGTGAAAGAGTTTCATTTCTTTGAATTTTTCCTTTTCCTTTTCTGGACTCCTTATCTTTTTCTGATTTTGAAGGCTTTGAAGATTTTGTCTTTTTCTTGATCATAGCATCAGTTTCCAAAGTGTCCTGTCTTTCTCATCAGACTGAGAGTCATCTTCATTTAACTCTTCATTGTATTCGAATCCAGAGATGGGCCTGTGCTCTGTCTGTGTGTCTTTACTGCCTGGAGTGAATACGGAGTAAGGTGGACTTCTTTATTGTAGCTCTTGTGAGCTGCTTTCACCTTGGGATCCAGTTTAGAGAACGGACTAGGTCTGCCTCCCCAGTTGCTAATTTCCATAATATTCTCGAAGTCATCCTTCATCAAATAATATGCGCCCATAAGAGCAACAACATCCTGTACTCCTTCTATCCCTTGTGAGGCCAAGGGCTGTACAAGTGCATCTCTTATATGTGACAGATAATCCATGTTTACTGTCCTTTTGCTGGAGTAAGTTCTGAGACTCATATGCAAAGCCAGGTCCTGAACAGTACGATCGTGTTTGCCCATAGATGAGTACTTCCCCAACCAACTTGGGAAGGTAGGAAACTGGGTCATGTACCCCCGCATTAACTCTCCAGGAAGAACACTGGCATAAATGGCCTGTGTGGGCAGAAGACTCCAGTTTTGCTTATTCCGGATTTGACGGTCCACTAGGTCACCATCACATATGCTGTCTGCTGCTCTGCTCAAAAGCATCAAGTGCTTTTTCATGTCACCCCCTGCAGCTACAGGCTTCACATGTATGTAGTTCTCCTGGACAAAGAGGGGTGCTATCGAATAATCATGGAAAAAGAGATCTGATTTGTCCATAAGTGACATATGAGCAGTCTCCTCTCCAGTTACAAACACTTTCCGGGCAACATCAAACGGGCCCAGTTTGATATCCTTTTTGGCTCTGTGAGAATCAGCCTTGGCCTGGTCATAGGTTAGCGCCTTATTTCGTGCACACCACATATTCAGATTGTGTAAAACCTGTCTGATATCTTGATTAGCTCCCAAAATTATTTCATTCATAGCTGGAGGGGGGATCTTTAGACCCTCTTTAAATGCAATAGACATCATAGCACCCTTAATCTGTTCAACCCGAGGTCTTTGAAAACGAAGATCAAAACAATAATGAACCAAAGAGCGAATCTTGGGATGATTTCTATCATTGCACATACAAATAATGGGAATTTTTGTATTTTTATCAGGCCAATTAATTCCTGAATTCCTCCCCTGTCCTCATTGCCAGCCATGCCATCTACTTCATCCAGATGAGAGCATGCCTCGTGCCTACTGAATGGACTGTTCCACTTGAATAAAGCCTTTGATGCTGGTATTATTCAGCGACTCAGCAACAATCTCCTTCAAACTGTTCTTACTCCGAGTGTCACTTGCATTCAGTTCCACATAGCTATACCCCAATTCCTGACAAACCAGAGAAGCTGTGGTGGTTTTGCCAACACCAGGAGGACCTGAGAGCAATGCTGCTTTAAAACTGGAGCCATCATCTTTGCCAGCAAATTTACCAAACTTTGCGTGTTTCTTATCTTCGGATGGACTCTTGTGCCAGTTTTGGAGCCAGCGCAGGAGTTTGTTGGCACAGCTCTGGTCACCTTGCTGTCCAATTATGGTCTTGAGCGAGGTTGGCTTATACTTATCCACCCAGAGCAAACTTTCCACTTTGCCTTCTCTGCTGTCATCAGCCAAACTCCTAGCCCGGCTGTCACCATCTGTCTCCTCAGCCGCCTGCTCCTTGAAGTCCAGGCCTCTCTGAGACACACTTGCTTCCTTTTTTAGTGACTTTACAGAGCTTTCCCTTTTGGGAGTCAGTTTGCACTTTTTAGATTCTGATTCCTTCTTAGTTGGACTACTTTTTCTTTTTCCTTGATCATTTTTTTGGGTGTTCTTTCCAATTTGGATTTTCTTTCTTCATCTCAGCTTCAGCGGCTATTTCATACTTGGACTTCTTGCCTGGCATAGTTCGAATCAGATTCAACAGGCCATCTTCATCAATAATGTTTGTTCCCAAGGCTGCTGCCTTGTCACTCTTGGACTGGCCACTATCACGACCCATGACCAGGTAGTTTGTTTTCTTGCTGACATTTCCTGTCACTTTTCCCCCATAACGCTCAATTAGAGACTTGGCCTCATCTCGCTCAATGGACTCCAGCACTCCTGTGATTACAAACGTAAGGCCTTCCAAGCAATTTTCAGCTCCCTTTGGTATTTCTTTGGAGCCCAGAGCTTTGGGACCTTCTCGATTTAAGTAGCTTCGGTAAGCTTGGTAATTAGTGCGTCTCTTTTCAGCCTCATCAGGACTTACAGACTCTTTTTAGCTGGAGAACTTTTGATTTTCTTAGGAGTTCTTGTCTCTTTTAACTCAATAACACTTTCTTTTCTTTTTGAGGCCATAGACTCTGTTTCTTTATTAGAACTCTCTTTTTTTTTTTCAAAAGTGCCAGCTTAGAACTGGCTTTTGGAGAAGTTTCTCCTGTTTTATGAGCTGATGACCTGGAACGTTGCTGAGATTGCTTCTTAGGACTGAAGTTCTTTCTTTCATCTGAAAATTGTTCTTTATGAGGATATTTAGGTTTCTCTGCTTTACATAAATTGTCTTGTACAGATGAAAATGTCTCTCTTTCTTCTGCATCCTTTTCAGCCTTTTTGGTCTTGGGTTCTTCATCCAACATGGCTAACGTTCTAGCAAACTCTTCATCTTCATGCAGTTGTCTCTCCAGCTCTGCATCTTCATCAAGTTGTAATTGCTTGGCGATGGCTTCATCATTTAATCTGGAATCATCTGCATTTTGTGAAGGCTCTTTTCTTCTGCTTGCCACCATCTTCTTATCTGATCTTTGGATGCTTCCAGTTCCAAAATAATCAAGCACTGATGTGGGGGTAAGTTTTATTGGTGACAAAGGCTTATTCTTGGTCTTAGTGTTTTCCTCATTCTTTTTCATGTTTGATGCTCCAAGATAACTATTTGTAGATCCTCCATTTTCTTTTAATTTAGAGGCTGTCTTCTTACACACAAAGTCATCGTCTTCATCTGTTTCTGAAATGTACGTAACAGGATCCTGCTGTTGGATTTTAGCAGGTTTAGAAGACAGTAGAAATTTTTCTGGTCGCTTTTTGCATTTTTTACCTGTACTGTTTCCTCTGATTCTGAATCTGAATCATAGATGATCCTCTTTTTCTTGTTTGACTGCTTCGGCTTGAATTCATCTTCTTTACAAGAACTATTTACCTTGATTTCCTTTATTCCTTTCTTTGCTTTTAAACTTTCTTCAGCAGACTTTGTTTTCTCATTCTTCTTTACTGTTTCACTTACAAGTTTCTTTCCACTTGGTATAACTCCAAAGAATTTTCGAATATCCATTGCAGCCCCCTGATGAACGCGGGAGCAAGGAGGCCCGGCCGGCTGGGGAATCCGTTACCGGGGCTCGGGATCCATTCGCGCCAACAACTTCTCCCGCGAAGTGGAAGGAGCTGAAGTGAATTTTAAAAAGAATGTCACTGAAGTTTGGCATCTCTTCCATTTGCCCTCTCTCTCACAAAACAGTGACTCTGCTCATATGTTGGAGAAGAAGGAAATATTCAAGGCAAGTACGTTGATCCTCATGTGCTATGTGAATGAAGAGAATGTTGCAATAGTGTGTTGACACTTTCCATCTTGGGTACCTTGTCCTGTATTTGTATTTACGAAGTTTAACCATACAGGCAAACATCAACCTCCCTACTCTGCCAGTAAATCCAAAATAAATATATAAATGAATCTAAAATAAATAAATCTTAGCTGCTTGAAGTTATGTCTTCAATAGTTCTCACTGCTCTCAGCATTCAGTCTGGTCTGATGAGGCACATGCAGCTCTGCAGGAGCCAACACCTGGACCCCCACATCCCATCATCTCCCCCCACCCCACTCCCCCCCATGCCTCTGTGATACTGACTCTGAGGTCCTGGAACCTGTGCCTGCCCCGTCATGCCTCCAGGCTTTTATTTTTCCTGCTCCCTTTACCTTCATGTCTGCCTAACACTGACTCATCCCTCCACCTTTAACTCAATGGCACCTCCTCCTGAGATTCTTCCTGGACTATCTCTTTGCTCACATCAGGATTGGTACACCAGTATGTTCCCATACATGCTCTACTACAGTGTTAGATGGAATCAAGAGTCTGCCTTTCCCTACTTACAGTTTCTTTTATAGTAGCAAAAATTCCTGTCTCAAGCAAATGTCTGCTGTACGTTTGATGAGTGAATTTTTAAAAAATATTTGTTTATTTGGCTGCTCTAGATCTTAGTTGCAGGATATGAGATCTAGTCCCCTGACCAAGGGTGGAACCCAGCCCCCTGCATTGGGAACCAACAGTCCTAACCACTGGACCACCAGAAAAGTCCCAATGAATGAATTGTTTAATCAGGGTTTGTTGCTCATCTTGTTTATAGCCCACCTTTGCTCATTCACTTATGTGTCTAGTTGCTACTGCTGCAGCTGAATCACTTCAGTCGTGTCTGACTCTGTGCGACCCCATAGACGGCAGCCCACCAGGCTCCCCTGTCCCTGGGATTCTCCAGGCAAGAACACTGGAGTGGGTTGCCATTTCCTTCTCCAATGCATGAAAGTGAAAGGTGAAAGCAAAGACGCTCAGTCGTGTCTGACTCGCAGCAGCCCCAGGGACTGCAAACTACGAGGCGCCTCTGTCCATGGGATTTTCTAGGCAAGAGTACTGGAGTGCTATGCTGTGCTATGCTAAGTCACTTCAGTCGTGTCTGACTCTGTGTGACCCCATAGACGGCAGCCCACCAGGCTTCCCCGTCCCTGTGAGGTCAAATAAATCTTACATCATTTGCTTGATTAAAAATTTTTTCCTGATAGTCATTTGGCAACCTGAAAATTAGTAGGGGAAGTAATGATAGTTACTGACAGACTGCTTTTGTTTATCTGTGAATCATTTATTTAACCTGTGAATTGAATGCTTTAAATTATTCTACTTGGGATCAGATCAGATCAGATCAGATCAGATCAGTCGCTCAGTCATGTCCGACTCTTTGCGACCCCATGAACCGCAGCACGCCAGGCCTCCCTGTCCATCACCAGCTCCCGGAGGTCACTCAGACTCGCATCCATCGAGTCAGTGATGCCATCCAGCCATCTCATCCTCTGTCGTCCCCTTCTCCTCCTGCCCTCAATCCCTCCCAGCATCAGAGGCTTCTCCAATGAGTCAACTCTTCACATGAGGTGGCCAAAATACTGGAGTTTCAGCTTGAGCATCATTCCCTCCAAAGAAATCCCAGGGCTGATCTCCTTCAGAATGGACTGGTTGGATCTCCTTGCAGTCCAAGGGACTCTCAAGAGTCTTCTCCAACACCACAGTTCAAAAGCATCAATTCTTCGGCGCTCAGCCTTCTTCACTTGGGATAATAATACCTAAAATGATGAAGATGCACATTAATTATGGGTGTACACTAAATCTCCTCTTTTGTTCCAATTGCAACTCCAAAATTTATCTTCTTCCGAACTCTGCCCACTGCCAATACACACACGTACACACATACACACACACACATCACACACAGAGTCCCCTAGAGGGGACTAGAGACTAGAGAGTCCCTAGAGCCACCTTACCAGATTTTGTTTTTATTAGAGTCCCTTATGACAGATGTTACCACATTTCCAGAGTCATAATGAATCTTGTAAAAGAAAGTTGTAGAAAATGATGAAAAAGAGACCCACTCAGCTGGCATATGAAGCTTCCTTTGACTTCTTCAAACAAAACAAGAAACCAAGAGTAAAAATCGTCAAAGAAGACAAAACTTGGAATATTCTCCCAACACCATTAAGTCCTTCACACCCAGTCATGTGGATCTGAGTACAAAGTCAGTTCTGCAAGTCAGCTGTTAAGAGAGAAGAGTTATTTTAGAAAGATCATCCCAGGAAGCTTATTTATACTCTCTTTGAAGTAATGAGTCCAATGAACTCTTGAACTGGAGACTTGAAGTCCCTAATTTTGCCTGTCACTTGGAAAAGTATTACTCTCAATAACTTTCTATGTAATTTATTGGAGAGCAACTTAAGTGGATGACAATATTATTAGCTGGACTTTTGACCTGTTTCGGTAAACACCAGATAAAACGCTTTAAGGGTGGCGTTTGAAAGTCTAATTAGACAACATTAAAAATCAAGGTCTCAATAGCAAGTATAGTTCTTATTTCCAAAGAGACATGAAGGACAGTTAGAACATTTTAGCCAACAATTCTGTGTTTCAGAAAATGAGGTTATAGATATGGCATAGTATTTGGCATAGAGAATTTTTCCAGGGGTGTAATAACCGTTATTACGGACTTCACTGGTGGTCTAGTGGCTAAAACTCCAGACTCCCAGGGAATTAGATCCCGCATGCTGTAACTAAAGATTCTCCGTGCAGCAACTAAAATGCTGTGCAGCTGGCTCCAAGGTGGCTCATATAGAAGATAATGTACCCAAGTCATTCACCACTCCAACCTTTCTGCAACATCTTCCCTGTTGCCAGAACTCTGATTTTGTTCAAGGGTGGCCCAGACCCCAGAGGGCTTAGTGAAGGTCTCCAAAGGTCTCTCAGCCTCAAGCGGAAACCCTTGAGAGCCAATCACTGCCTCTGTCTCCTTCTGTCCTCACTGGTGACTGGTTCAGGCAAGGACAAGTACTGCAGCTCTAACCAATGGGGGTGGTCGGTTGAGAGACTTCTGGGAAACACATGTTGTCATGTCTGCATGCAATGCCATGGATGCCATGGCATCTTTTGAAGATGAGAAAGCTGAGCTGATGGGCAGAGTGGCTGTATAGATATTTAGACGAGTCATCTGGGTCCTTGGTGATGTAGCTGAGTTGCTTAATCAACCTCGGAACCCCGCTACCTCTTGAATTCTTGCTATGCGAGGTAAAAACTTTTGTCTTATGGTGTGAATCAGAGACCAAAAGTATCTTACTGTAGCTCATGCCTGCCCCCAGGAGAAGCAAGGAGGGAAGCCCCAGCTTTAGAGTCATGAGGATTTGGTTTCCACTCTCACTTCCTATAAGTTGTTACTGAGGAACAAATTATTTCAAAACTTAGTGACTTAAAAACACCAACCACGTATTATCTTTGGCAAATTTGCAAGTGGCTTGGATGGACAGCTCTGGTTTAGATTTCCTTCACTTTTGAGACCACAAGACACATGGACAGGAGTTTTTATTGCGGTTTCCACAAGAAGGAACAGGCAGCTAAGGTAAGCAGGCTTACCTGTGACATGCCCTACATACCAGTCCTGATTCAGGGTAAGAGAAGACTATACAAAGGTGTGAACACCCAAGAGGTGAGGTTCATCTGGAGCGTCCTGGAGGCTGGTTAGTCACCACATGTTTCAAAAGTAGATTAACCTCGGGGTCTCAGTTTCTTCAGCTGCAAAAGATGGTAATAATTGTATTAGTCACACTTCTTGGTTGTAAGTTTTAGAAGATGACTCTGCCTTACATAGGCAAAAGGGAGAATTTATTGGGTGAATTTGGGGCAACTCACATAGTAGAAAGGAGGCTCACATACTGAGGCTCATAAAATGTGCAGAAGTCAAGAGAGGTCTGGGAACAAGCAGTATCAAGCAAAATTGAAGCCTAGGGATACGTTTGGTTGGGAAACTGGGATTGACATCACCTCTACTGCACCCTGAGCATTGCTATCAGAGCTGAATTCTCTGCACCACTCCTGCTGCTCTGGGCTTCCCAGGTGGTGCTAATGATAAAGAACCCTCCTGCCAATGAGGAGACATAAGAGATGCAGCTTCCATCCCTGGGTCAGGAAGATCCCTCGGAGGAGAGCATGACGCCTATATTCTTGCCTGGAGAATCCCCATGGACAGAGGAGCCTGGTGGGCTACAGTCCATGGGGTCGTAATGAGTCAGATGTGACTGAAGTGACTTAGCCCACTGCCGCTCTGAGTAACTCTCAACTGGCTTCTGTGTCCTGAAAGTCCCACAGTACAGGGACTTCCTGTACTGTCAACTTCCTTCCTGTCAACAAATGTCCACAACAAAGATCAGCCTCCTGGGATTCTCATTAAACAAGAGTATGTGTCTTTGGGAAACTGAGAATGATCAGTATTGTTGGTTATTTAACTGAAGGGGGAAAGCAGGCACAGAATGGGTTTAGAGATTTCAAGTTTAGACTGATCTCATCTTAGACCTCGGGAGAAGGCAATGGCAACCCACTCCAGTACTCTTGCCTGGAAAATCCCCTGGATGGAGGAGCCTGGAAGGCTGCAGTCCATGGGGTCGCTAGGAGTTGGACACTACTGAGAGACTTCACTTTCACTTTTCACTTTCATGCATTGGAGAAGGAAATGGCAACCCACTCCAATGTTCTTGCCTGGAGAATCCCAGGGATGGGGGAGCCTGGTGAGCTTCTGTCTGTGGGGTCGCACAGAGTCAGACACGACTGAAGCGACTTAGCAGTAGCAGCAGCAGTATGCAGAAGAAAGTGAAGAGGAACTAAAAGTCTCTTGATGAAAGTGAAAGAGGAGAGTGAAAAAGTTGGCTTAAAGCTCAACATTCAGAAAATGAAGATCATGGCATCTGGTCCCATCACTTCATGGGAAATAGATGGGGAAACAGTGGAAACAGTGTCAGACTTTATATTTTTGGGCTCCAAAATCACTGCAGATGGTGACTGCAGCCATGAAATGAAAAGACGCTTACTCCTTGGAAGGAAAGTTATGATCAACCTAGATAGCATATTCAAAAGCAGAGATATTACTTTGCCAGCAAAGGTCCATCTAGTCAAGGCTATGGTTTTTCCAGTAGTCATGTATGGATGTGAGAGTTGGACAATAAAAAATGCTGATTGCCGAAGAATTGATGATTTTGAACTGTGGTTTTGGAGAAGACACTTGAGAGTCCCTTGGACTGCAAGTAGATCCAACCAGTCCATTCTAAAGGAGATCAGTCCTCGGTGTTCATTGGAAGGACTGATGCTGAAGCTGAAACTCCAATACTTTGGCCACCTGATGTGAAGAGCTGACTCATTGGAAAAGACCCTGATGCTGGGAAAGATTAAGGGCAGGAGGAGAAGGGGCTGACAGAGGATGAGATGGCTGGATGGTATCACTGACTCGACGGACATGGGTTTGGGTGAACTCCAGGAGTTGGTAATGGACAGGGAGGCCTGGCGAGCTGCGATTCATGGGGTCTCAGAGTCGGACACGATTGAGCGACTGAACTGAATTGAATTGAACTGATGCATAAGAAGCAAGTATGCTCTTATTGAACCAGTGGAATAGTCTTATTTTTTCAAAGGGGATGGAAATGAAAGTACGAGCAGTTGGTGAGTCAGGACGTGGGATGTGGTGTTGGTCTGGAAACTGCGTGAACTTGACAAGGACTTACCCTCACTGAAGTTCCCGCTCTTATGTGCAGAACGTGACCTGTAGGCTGTCACTAGGCTGCATCCCAACAAACTAAAAATCTGCAACTTCACAGCTCTTAGAAACATTAGGGAGCGATGTCTAGATAAATCTTCGTTAATGGGAAATGGAGGCTTAAGAAAGAAAAAGGCTTAAGCCAGAAAAGTCTTTTAAAAATCAAGAATACTTTTAAGAGAAAAAAATACCTTACTGAGTGTGAAGGATGGCAAATGTTTCCCATGGTTGCCTAAAAATCACCAGAAACTTCGTGGCTCAAAAACAACAAGGACTTCCCTTGTGGTCCAGTGGCTAAGACTCTGTACTCCCAGTGCAGCGGGCCTAGGTTTCATCCCTGGTCAGGCAACTAGATCCCACATGCCTAGCTCAGCCAAATAAATAAAATAAATTAAAAAATAATAACAGACTTAATTATCTTCTAGTCCTGGAGGTCATAGATCTGACATGGGTCTTACGGGACTCAGCAAAGTTGTTAGCAAGATCGTGTCCCTTTCTGGAGGCCCTGGAAGAGAACTCACTTTGTGCATTTTCCAGTTTCTAAAGACTGCCCACACATTCCTTGGCTTTGTGGCCCCCTTCCTCCATTTTCAAAACCAGCAGCACTGCATCTCAGTGACTGCGCTCTCTGTCACATCTTCCTCTCTGACCACAACTGGAAGAGGGTCTCCCCTTTTAAAGAACTGTGTGATCACTACATGTGTCTAGGTTGGGCCCAGCTAGACACTCCAGGATTACTCCCCCCTCTCAAGGTCCCTAACTTAACCACATCTGCTGAGTCCCCTTTGCTGTGTATGGTAAGGCATTACAAGTTCCAGGGATGAGTGTGCGGACATTTCTGGGAGTGGGAGGTGGGCATTATTCTGCCTACCACATGGATGAAATCTATTGCTTAAAGAAGTGTATGGGTTGAGAAACTAAAGGAGGTCACACACACACAAAAAATTGAAATTAGGCTTAATTTGTGGGGTACAAAGAGGTAGGGAGAGTTGATGTGAAAAACAAAAATCCAAGAAAGAAGATAAGTTACAACATTAATAAAAATAGGACAATGCTAGTTAGCAGGGTTAGAAGCACTGAGCAGAGGGGAGGCTTAGTGTAAGATTCCTTTTCCTCTGTTGTACATCACCCTTTCACAAAACGGAACTAAAGATCTAAAACTCACAACATTTACAAAGCAAGCCTGTATTATTAACAGCATTAAGTTAGTCTTGCAGAGCCTTGCTTGGCTTTTAGGGGTGGAAGGTCACTGAGGAGGGTCTGAAGTCATCACAGAGCCCCAGATAGCATTTGAAAGAATTTTTAGGACACCAGGGAGATGAGGGAAGCCTTGACTGTGTTTAGTGGCTTCAGGCTGTGGAATGGAAAGGTACATGGCATTTACTTCCAAGTTGAGAGTGTGCTTATGACTAAGGGTGGCTGACATGTCAGTCCATCAGGGATCAGTAAAATGGGAAGAACTGAACTCCAGCAGAGGGATCTGAGTGGAGGGTGTACAAGGAGGCTAGCTCAGCCTTGGCACTGTTGGCATTTGGGACTGTGTGCTGTAGGACGGTTGGCTGCATCCTTGCATTATACCCATCTGATGCTAGCAGTACCCTTTCCTCAGGTTGTCATAACCAAAAATGTCCCCAGGCATTGCCAAATGCTCCTCAGGGGGGCAACAATGCCTTAGTGGAGAACCACTGGCGTAGCCTGGGAAAGGGAGAAGTGGTAAGTCAGTAGGTGAAGCCCAAGAGCCTGCATATGTACAGTGAAATATTGTTACTGTTGTTTAGTCACTCAATCATGTCCCACTCTCTGTAACCCCATGGACTGCGACCCACCAGGCTCCTCTGTCCTTGTAATTTTTCAGGCAAGAATACTGGAGTGGATTGCCTTGTCCTCCTCCAGGGGATCTCCCCAGCCCAAGGATCAAATCCACATCCCCTGTGTAAGCGGGCAGGTTCTTTACCCTGAGCCACCAGGGAAGCCTACAGTGCAGTATTCAGATCAGAGATCAGATCAGTCGCTCAGTCGTGCCTGACTCATTGCGATACCATGAATCGCAGCACGTCAGGCCTCCCTGTCCATCACCAACTCCCGGAGGTCACCCAGACTCACGTCCATCGAGTCAGTGATGCCATCCAGCCATCTCATCCTCTGTCGTCCCCTTCTCCTCCTGCCTCCAATCCCTCCCAGCATCAGAGTCTTCTCCAATGAGTCAACTCTTCGCATGAGGTGGCCAAAGTACTGGAGTTTCAGCTTTAGCATCAGTCCTTCCAAAGAAATCCCAGGGCTCATCTCCTTCAGAATGGACTGGTTGGATCTCCTTGCAGTCCAAGGGACTCTCAAGAGTCTTCTCCAACACCACAGTTCAAAAGCATCAATTCTTCGGCACTCAGCCTTCTTCACAGTCCAACTCTCACATCCATACATGACCACAGGAAAAACCATAGCCTTGACTAGACGGACGTTTGTTGGCAAAGTAATGTCTCTGCTTTTGAATATGCTATCTAGGTTGGTCATAACTTTCCTTCCAAGGAGTAAGCGTCTTTTCATTTCATGGCTGCAGTCACCATCTGCAGTGATTTTGGAGCCCAGAAAAATAAAGTCTGACACTGTTTCCACTGTTTCCCCATCTATTTCTCATGAAGTGATGGGACCTGATGACATGATCTTTGTTTTCTGAATGTTGAGCTTTAAGCCAACTTTTTCACTCTCCACTTTCACTTTCATCAAGAGGCTTTTGAGTTCCTCTTCACTTTCTGCCATAAGGGTGGTATCATCTGCATATCTGAGGTTATTGATATTTCTCCCAGCAATCTTGATTCCAACTTGTGTTTCTTCCAGTCCAGCGTTTCTCATGATGTACTCTGCATATAAGTTAAATAAACAGGGTGACAATATACAGCCTTGACGTACTTCTTTCCTATTTGGAACCAGTCTGTTGTTCCATGTCCAGCTCTAACTGTTGCTTCCTGACCTGCATACAAATTTCTCAAGAGGCAGATCAGGTGGTCTGGTATTCACATCTCTTTCAGAATTTTCCACAGTTTATTGTGATCCACACAGTCAAATGCTTTGGCATAGTCAATAAAGCAGAAATAGATGTTTTTCTGGAACTCTCTTGCTTTTTCCATGATCCAGAGGATGTTGGCAATTTGATCTCTGGTTCCTCTGCCTTTTCTAAAACCAGCTTGAACATTACTCAGCCATAAAAAAAGAATAAAATAATGCCATTTGTAGCAACATGAATGGACCTAGAGATTATCATACCAACTGAAGTAAGCCAGACAGAGAAAGACAAATATCATATGACATTACATGTAGAATCTAAAAGAAAGGGTATAAATGAACTTATCTAGTAAACAGAAATAGATTTACAGATATAGAAAATAAACTTATGGTTATCAGAAGGTAAGTGGGGAGTAATAAATTGGAAGATTGGGATTGACATATATATATTACTATATATAAAAGTAGCTACCTAATAAGGACCTACTGCATAGCCCAGGGAACTCTGCTCAATACACTGTAAAGGTCTATATGGGAAAATAATCTAAAAAGTAGATATCTATATATGCATAAGTTATTCACTTTGCTGTACACCTGAAACTAACACAACATTGGAAATCACCTCTGCCCCGAATAGAAGATGTTTTTAAAAAGCGCATTTAGAGAGCTTAGGCTGCTAGTACACTCGGCGAGGGAGCCTTTCCCAGGACCTCTGGCTGGAGCTCATGGGCTGGTAGGAGCCTCCAGGAGCGTCCAGCTGGTGTGCATATTGGTCTTTAAGTTGGCCTCCAGGTCAGGAGAGCTCAGGATCATTTGTTCAGGGGTGGCACTCTGGCTGTTGTTCATTTGTTATGGAAGCACAGGCTTCAAAAGGCAACTCACCTGGGCAGGTGACAGGCTTGTTTGCAGTATAAACAGCTTGGAAGCTATTATATTTTACTTCATCTAGGCTAAATGCCAGCCCCTCTGACCCCAGGTTTGTACAGGAGGAAGAGAAGGACAGTGGAGACTCTAGATGGAAGCCTCCAGATGGGCTGCCTCAAGCCGACACAGATGAGTTTGTCAAGATCAAAAAGAATGCATCCTTGGTGGGTGAGTTAGAAGAGTGTCCCTCTGGGCTGGTCAGGAGTAGGGCTAGGAGACCAGCTGGTATATGATCTGCAGCCCTGACCTCTCTCAGGAGGCGGCCCAGCCAACAGCTGCCCCATCATGGGGAAGCCAAGCTCCACCTTCCACTCTGCATCCCACATGTCCCAGGAGACTGACCTTCACGTGTGAAAACCTTGGGACTCAGATGGGGACACTGGGGAGCCTCCAACTAGGAGAGATCCTTAACTGTATACCAGCAGAGTTAGAATTTCAAACAACACATGGTCAGAAACTAAGGCAATGATTCTGTAGGAATGAGTGAAAGGTAGTTTAGAAATAAGGAAAGAGCTAGAAGAGGCTGTATATGAGCCTGTCCATTTATAACTTTAGGACCTAGGTGATGAGAAGGCTGCAAAGGTGAGTGAAAGTGTTGCACTTAAAAAAAATCAATTTGTTTTAATTGAAGACTAATTATTTTACAATATTGTGGTGGTTTTTGCCATACATTGACATGAATCAGCCACGGGTGTACATGTGTCCCCCATCCCGATCCTCCCTTTCACCTCCCTCCCCATCCTATCCCTCTGGATTGTCCCAGTGCACTGGCTTTATTACCCTGTTTCATGCATCAAACTTGGACTGGTCTTCTATTTCACATGGTCATATACGTTTCAATGCTATTCTCTGAAATCATCCCACCCTCGCCTTCTCCCACAGAGTCCAAAAATCTGTTCATTATGTCTCTTTTGTTGTCTTGCATATAGGGTTGTCGTCACCATCTTTCTAAATTCCATATATATGCGTTAATATACTGTATTGGTGCTTTTATTTCTGACTTACTACACTCTGTATAATACAGTGCACTTTTATGAGTGAGGGCAGACCACTGAAGGTGCTCCTGAGTTTCACTTTCCGATGGTCCGAGTTTAAGAGATGCTGTTCCCCAAAGCTACCCATGGTCTGCTGTGTGCATTCTGTGAATTTCCTTCGATGAGCCTGGAAAACCAGGAGTGCTAATCCTCTTCTTGGATGAGTGAGGTATCATTCTGACAAAGGTCCGGAGAAAGACATTCTGAATCAAAAAACTCTCAGTAAGTGCAGAGGCTTCCCGGGTTATAGATGGAGACTCAGAAGCACAGTCAGGCCAGCTGCCAACACTTGTAGGGCCTCGGGTAAGAGAGGACAAAGCTCCTTATAAGACAAACAGAGGAGACAGAGGGAGGAGGTGGGGAGGCCAGAGGCTAGAGTGATGCAACCACAAGCCAAGGAAAGCTGGCAGCATTGGGAGCTGGTTGAGCAAGAAAGAATTCTCCCCTGGAGACATTAGAGGCAGCAGCGCCCTGCCCATACCTGACTCCAGACTTCTGGCCCCAGCACTGGGAGAGGATGCTTTCTTTTGTTTCAAGTCAACACATTTGTAGTGACAGCTCCAGGAAATTAGGGCTCATTACAATAATTACTAATCACGTTGAGCATTTCTTTGGCCTGTTATGTGCCAGGCACTCTGCTAAAGAGATATTTTTTTAAACCAGCATTATCTCATTTAAGCCTCATAAGATATGTGCTTTTATTATCCCCATTTTACAGATGAGGAAAGTGAGGTTCAAACAGGCAAAGTAGCTTGCCAAAGGCTGCATGGCTTATAAGCTAGGTTTGGACCCAGTTCTGACTGACTCCTAAGTCGTCCTTTAAGCATTCAGGGAAGCCTTGCCTGGTTCATCCAGCTGTCCTGGAGACAAGGCCCTCGTCTGGTGGCTTCTGGTTGAGTGTCACATATTCTCCACCCCCCACACTCTGACTCCTTACTTCAAAAGAGGCCCCATTCTTTTAGCGCCTTTTCCCTCTCCCCTAACCCTCTCCCAAAGCTTTTTGTCGCCACCTCAAAGTGGAATGTAAATTACAGCCAACTATTATGCTAAATCATGGGAACACCGTTTCCTGTTATAAACAAACATTTCAGGCACACACATAGCTCTTTGTACCTCTTTAACTTCTAGGTCATTGGGGTTTATTTGCAGATGTTGCCAAGATGAATCAGAGATCTGGAGGAACTAGCTGTCCTTGGAGAAGGACAGCCGTCAGGATGGTTTCTTGATAGTTTCTTTTTGTTGATTTTGAATTCATGGGAAAACTATCTCTATGTCCCAGGAGATATAGTTAGAGAAGTTTATTTTCTTAAGACTTAAAATATATTCTTTAGCTCGCTACGCTACCAGAACATCAACACTGGACACTGCTGATGGCATGATTTAGAAAGTATTTCTTTCCTTTTCTGCTTTTGCCCTATCTTTTGGGAATTAAATAGGGTTTTTCCCTCTATCAGCTGATGATCCCAATAACTGTGTGTATGAGTGTGTATAGGTGAGTGTATGTTTATATATATGTATGTATGTGTAAGTATGTGTGAGTATGTGTCTTGAGTGTGTATGTATGAGTGTGTATATGTGGTGGTGGTGCTTGGGGGAAGGGGATCTGGATGAAGTGGCCGTTTTTATTATGTTGCCTTTTATTTCTTTTCTTTCACACAAAGCTACCCCATTTTACAGGTGGAAACATTGAATCCTGGTGAACCGAAAGAGTTTTCTCCCAGATGACACCTCCAGACAGACTTCATTACAAACGCTGTGCTTATCCTCGCAGGAAGCCTTCCTTTTAGTGACGAGAGCTGTTGTACAATGAGTTTTGAGGTTAATTTTAAAGCAAGTCATGTGCCTCTCCTAGTGCTCTGACCCAAATATGAGGCAGAGACTCTAAGCCGTGCACAGAGGAAACTGCAATTGATCAGGAGGCCCCACAGGAGCAAGGACTGCTTGATTACGGGAACGTGAGCCTTGGTTGCAACCTCTGCAAGGCTCCATCCTTTGGGATTCCTGTGGTGTCCAGTTAGGGCCCTGCTGGGGAACAGTGCAGAGGGGACCCCAGTCCAGAGCCAGGCCCAGAGACTGACCCTGGGTCATTTCTGTACCCAGATACCCAGAGCCATAAAGAAATGCTCGTCTAACCTTTTCTGTGCTCACCAACAATGTCTTCCTGATGCATTTGAGGGGCTGAGGGTGAAAGGGAAGGACAGAGCCGGGGCTGCCCACAGTCTTTAAGCCGACCAGGAGATGAGATGTGTTAATGCAGACAGAGGGCTCTGGTTTTGTAAAATGAAAGCTTACCTTTGATCCCACCTTTCTGAACCAATTTTTTTTTTTTCCTATTTGAGGCTCTTGTACACAATCACCAGCCCAGGACCTTCTGTCCTCTTTTGTTTCTCTAAACCGAAGCCCGCTTCTAGGAAAGCATCTGATAAATTCACTTGCATCAAGCAGGATGTTTTTGTTCAGTTGCTATGTCAAGTCTGACTGTGACTCCATGAACTGCACCACACCAGGCTTCCCTGTCCTTCACTATCTCCTGGAGTTTGCTCAAACTCATGTCCATTGAGTCAGTGATGCCATCCAACCATCTTATCCTCTGTTGCCCCCTTCTCCTCTTGCCCTAAATCCTTCCCAGCATCAGGGTCTATTCCAATGATCTGGTTCTTCACATCAGGTGGCCAATGTATTGGAGTTTCAGTTTCAGCATCAGTCCTTGCAATGAATATTCAGTGTTGATTTCCTTTAGGATTGACTGGTTTGATTTTCTTGCAGTCCAAGGGACTCTCAAGAATCTTCTCCACTGCCACAATTCAAAAACATCAATTCTTCAGCCCTCAGCCGTCTTTTATGGTCCAAATCTCACATGCATACATGACTACTGAAAAAACCATTTCTTTGACTTTGTTGGCAAAGTGGTGTCTCTGCTTTTAAATACACTGTCTAGGTTTGGAATAGCCTTTCTTCCAAGGAACAAGAGTCTTTAAATTTTATGGCTGCAGTCACCATCTCTAGTAATTTTGGAGCCCAAGAAAATAACATCTGCCATTGTTTCCACTTTTTCCCCATCTATTTGCCATGAAATGATGGGAGTAGATGCCATAACCTTAGTTTTTGAATGTTGAACTTTAAGCCAGCTTTTTCACTTTCCTCTTTCACCCTCATAAAGCAGCTCTTTAGTTTCTCGTTTTCTGCCATGAGTGGTATCACCAACGTATCTGAGGTTATTGAAATTTCTCCCAGCAATCTTGATTCATCCAGCCATTTTGCATGATTTACTCTGCATATAAATTAAGTAAGCAGGCTGTTGATATACAGCTTTGACATACTCCTTTCCCAATTTTGCACTAGTCAATTGTTCCATGTAAGATTCTAACTGTTGCTTCCTGACCTGCATATAGGTTTCTCAAGAGGCAGGTAAGGTGGTCTGGTATTCCCATCTCTAAGAATTTTCCACAGTTTATTGTGATCCACACAGTCAAAAGATATAGTGTAAACAATGAAGCAGAAGTAGTTTTTTTTTTTTTTTTGGAATACCCTTGCTTTTTCCATGATCCAACTGATGTTGGCCATTTGATCTCTGATTCCTCTGCCTTTTCTAAATCCAACTTGTACATCTGTAAGTTTTTGGTTCATGTATTGTTGAAACCTAGCTTGAAGGATTTTCAGCATTATCTTGTTAGAATGTGAAATGAACACCATTGTATGGTAGTTTGAACATTCTTTGGCATTGATTTTCTTTGGGATTGGAATGAAAACTAACCTTTTCCAGTCCTGTGGCCACTGCTGAGTTTTCCAAATTTGCTGTCATAGAGTGCAGCATTTTGACAATATCATCTTTTACGATTTGAAATAACTCATTTGGAATTCCATCACCTGTACTAGCTTTGTTCATTGTAATACTTCCTAAGGCCCACTTGACTTCACCCTCCAGTGTATTTGGCTCTAGGTGAGTGATCATACCATCATGATTATCCAGATCACTAAGACTTTTTTGTATAGTTCTTCTGTGTATTATTGCCACTCTCAAGCAGAATGAACAGCTGTTTTCTTCTGGAGAACATTTGCATTGGGAAGACTTCAAGCAAAAGTGATGGGTCTCTGTGCAACTTCAGAGAGAAGTTAGGTAAGAGGGAAGGGACCTGCCTGGGGGCAGCCAGGGCTGAGGGGAGGAGGGAAGGTAGGCAGGAATGTGGGCAGGAAAGCAGGGCAGATGGAGAAAGGATACAGGTCAAGGGAAGATGGGGAAAGAATAAAGGCAGGAAATTTGAGGGTGCTGGTGTCAAGCAGTGGTGGCTTGACCAGTTTGCCTACCTGCAACCCTAAAGCTGAGTGTTGGCTGGAACTACAAAGCAATTCACTCCCTATTTGTTGAGATGGCCAAGAATCTCTCAGAAGAGATGTTCAGAACCAGGCTGGCTGAGAACTGATACTGCCAGATGGTGCAGCAGTAAAATATTTACTGTGAGGCCCACGCTGTTTGGGAAGAGGCTGAACTTACATTCCTGCCGCAGACCTTGGTGGGTCCTGCCTGCTCTGCCGTTGGCCTCCATTACTCACTGGGTGACTCACCGCTTATCTCTGCAGGGATTTCTCTCTCTGAACCAGCCTCCCCTCTGGCATTCCAGTGAGAGATTCCCTATGTCGAAAGAAGTCCTGACTGCATTTCTGGGAGAACGGCCCTGTCTTACTTTCCATGTAATGTGAGGAGTTGGGACTCAAAAATAATCTTGTGAGGTGAACAGAAAAGCAAGCATGCTGTTTATACGTGGGGAAACTGCGAAGGACCGCCATGTCCCAGGTTTTCAGGGGCGCACAGCAGGAACCTAGACCTTGAACTTGGGTCTTTCTAACACAGTAGGGACTGTCAGTTCACCTGGAAATTATCTAATGACTCATGCAAGATCACAGTTTCTTGCTGCCTCTAAAATAAAAATGTTTTTCTATAAAATCACAATTTAAACATCAAAGGAAGTATCCTCAAGGGGAAAGAGGATTTCTCCCCCCTCCCCACCCTTTTTTTTTTTTTTTGGTTGCAAAGCACTCATTTTAGTTAGATAATTTGAATCTCTAGGTGATAGACTTATTCTGTAAAAAAAAATTTAATGACGTTCTCATTTTACAAATAATGTTTATTGCAGAAACTGGAAATTTCAGAAAAACACCAAGGGGAAGATAAAAATCACCTGCAATTTTCCATTCAGGTGTAATTGTTATATAATTGTTGTAACAATGATAACAGTATAATTGCTGTTGACATTGTGATGTCCTGTCTTTTTTCAGGCACCTAGAACCATCTTTTAAGAAACTGAAAAAAATGTGGTATAAACTGATTAATAATTTGCTTTTTCATTTATCATTTCCATGACCATTTTTATCACATGATCCAATTTTTTTCAAAGCACGTTTGATCCACTGCATACTATCCTATGAATGATGTACCTAATTCATTTAACCCATTGGAGGGATTTTTAGATTGTTACCTTAAAAAAAAAAAAAAAAAAAACTTCCACAACGGACATCCTTGATCTTATAAAAATCTAGTTATGTTTTCACCCAGTGATTTGTCTGAGTGTTGGTTTGCAAAAAATTTAAAATGGGGGCAGACAGACAGGTATTAGGCATTAGCTTGATTTTTGTCGGTTGGCGAGGGAGAGAAGTGAGGCCACTGCTTTCAAGTGTCTCCTCTGTAAAGGACCCCTCCTGATGTGCTCTCAGTTCTGCTTCTCTAACGTGGCCTTCACACTATTCATCATGTCAGACTCCTCTGAAGCTGCCACTGCTTTCAGCTGTCATCCCCTGCTCCCCCTGGTCCCTGCCTTGTGGGGATGACTCTCATCACAGCCCTCCCGGTCTCGCCGGCTGTTGATGAATGTTTTGTGTGTCTCAACTCAGTGCTTGAAAAGTTATTTCTAAGAGCAGCACGTCCTTGAGGGATCCTTGTCACAGTATCTGAAGTCAGGTGCACAAAACTCTTCAGCAAATCACTGTATGGTTGGTTTTCCTGTGGGTGCAGCCCACTGCCTTGCCAGAGCCACTCTGGCAAGTGGCGGGAAGCCTAGGGGTAATTAACAATGGGTGACCTCGGGGTTTCCTCTCATTCCCTTGTTGGACCAGGCTAACATCTTCTTCTCATCGGGTACTATTAGTTGGTGAGTTCTAATAACAAGAACAACTGATCATTATTTCCAAGTTATAATTCAAGAAACAGATGAAGAGAGGTCATAAAATCAAATAAGGCCTAACTGAGCACCTTTTAAAATTGAAAAAAAAAGAATCTCTTGGGTTGCAGGCTTCTAAAAATAGTTTCCAGCACCGTCCTTCACCTTCACAATTATTTTTGTCTTCACTTCTAAATCCGAACAGCACAGAGCAGCAGAATTTATACATTAAGTTCATAAGAGAACAGACAGCTCATTTATTCTTAACAGTGGTGGGATTTGACTGTTTACCACATGTTTTTTTTTTTTTTGTATTTGTTTACCTCCCCATTTATTTACTTTTATTTTAAAATTTTGTTTTTTAATTGAAGGATAATTGCTCTACAGAATTTTGTAGTTTTCTGTCAAACATCAACAAGAATCAGCCATAGGTACACCCGTGTCCCCTCCCTCCCGGACCTCCCTCTCGTCTCCCGCCCCATTCCACCCCTCTAGGTTGTCCCAGAGCCCCGTTTGAGTTCCCTGAGTCATACAGCAATTCCCATTGTCTATCTGTTTTGCATACGGTATTGTAAGTTTCCATGTTGCTTTCTCCAAACATCTTATCCTCTCCCTCCTCCCCTCCCCCCGTGTCCATAGATTGGTTCTCTATGTCTGTTTCTCCTTGCTGCCCCGCAAATAAATGCATCAGTGCCATCTTTCTAGATTCTATACATATGTGTTAGTGCCTTTTTAAAATTTTTTATTGAAATACAGTTGATTTACAATGTCATGTTAGTTTCAGGTATATAGCATAGTGGTTCAATTACACATATACATAAACACAGACATTCTTCTTTTACATTCTCTTCCAGGACAGTGTCCTTCTTGTGAAGGACAAGATGACTGCAGCCCCCCCACCCCACTCAGAGACGGTGTGAGCGACCTCCATGCTAATCATCTCCTGTCCATTCATTCACAAAGTCATTTATTCAAACATCTGAGACTCTCCTATGTGCCAGGCAAGAGAAAAAGCCCTCAGTCTTCTAGGTGGGAGACAAATAAATACATAACAATGAAACTCTTACAAGGGAAAATAAAGCCAAGTTAAGAGACAGGCGTGTGTGAGGAGGAGGGTCTGGGGGAGGTATTTTAGATCTGCTACTTAGGGAAGGGAACTTCCCTGGTGGCTTAGTGGTAAAGAATCTGCCTGCCAATGCAGGAGACCTGGGTTTGATCCCTGGGTTGTAAAGATTTTCTGGAGAAGAGATGGCTACCTACTCCAGTATTCTTGCCTGGGAAATCCCATGGACAGAGAAGCCTCGTGGGCTACAGTCCTTGGGGCCGAAAAGAGATACGACTGAGCAACTAACAACTACTACATTTAAAGTGGCAAGCTTAAGTCACAGAAATAGCTTATCTGGGGATGAAGAAGCAAGGACGAGGCCTCAAGATGGTAAGGGCTCTGAGAGGGAACCGGTGAAGAGGAGTGTGGCTGAAGCTCTGAGCAAGAGTGTGGCGGGAGGCCTGAGTTTGGCAGGTCAGGGAGATCCTACAGGCCACGGGAAAGATCTAGGTTTTTATTGTTGGCGAGCAATTGTTTGGAGGTGGCCCTGAGGCAGAGGGAAGCTGGCAACCCTGAGGGGACCTTGCTCAGCTCTACCATGCTGTATTCCAAATGCCATTCACTGCACACTCTGGAGTCCCTGAACCCAGTGGTGACCACCTTGAGTCCCAACAAGCTGGGAGCATTTAGTGACTTTTTAAAATTGACCTGTATAGTTGATTTACAATGTTGTTACTTTCTAGTGTACTGCAAAGTGATCCAGTTAAACATATACGTGTATCTATTCTTTTCCATTATAGGTTATTACAAGGTATTAAATATAGTATCCTGTGTTATACAGAAAGTCCTTTTTATCTGTTTTATTGATAGTAATGTGTATCTGCTAATCCCAACCTCCTAATTTACCCTCCCTGACCTCTTTTCCTTCCTGATAAACAAGTATTTCTCACAGTTCTGGAAGCTGGAAGTCTGAGATCAGGGGCCAGCATGGTTGGGTTTTGGTGAGACCCTCTTTGGGGGTGCAGACTGCCAACTTCTCCTAGCATCCCCATATGATGGAAAGCAGAGAAGCAAGCTCTCCTGTGATTCTTAAGGGCACTTATCCCATAAATGGGGATTCTACCCTCAGGACCTCATCTTATCTTAATTGCCTCCCAAAGCCCATCTCCTAAAACCATCACATGGGGCAGGGGGAATAGGGTTTCAACATATGCATTTTTGGGGTCACACATTCAGTCCATGACACATGATGTAATGTAAACTCAGACCGAATTGGCTTGAAAGCCTGTTTTTCTTACTGTACATCATGTTGTCTAGTCCTTTCTGATTCCTCCGTTCATTCATCAAAACACTGAACGTCTGTTGTGTCTGGTGCTATGCTAGGCACACACTGGGGATTAGACACAAGAGACAATTCCTGCCCTCAAGTGTCTTACAATCAAATGGGCTGTTCAGAATCCATACTGCATCTCCCAGAAAGGAGTGAGATTATAACATAGCCTCTACCACCCATACACGCACCCACACTCCCACACACCATTTGAGATTTTCTGAAATGGAGATTTGTTTTATTCTTCTCATTAAAGGATGCTGGCAGCTGCCAGGCAGGATGGGCCATGGCCAGGCATGAAAACCAGCCACTGCTCCATTTGTCCTCAGATGACATTGGTACTACCATTTCAGTTGGATATCACTTAAATTTGGATCCTTGTCACTTAAAAAAATCTTCCAAGAGCTCACCGTATGGTGCAGGGCTGAAATGATAAGGTATCAGTGGAAGCCTGCCAATCACATGGAGAGCAGCAGGAATCCCGTGTGCTCAAGGAAGTGTCAGAGCCCAGCATGGGGCTCACTCACCCTCCGCCAAGGGCCACAGTTCAGGTGGAGGACAGACAGCTCTATCAAGACCTTCCAGATGGCTTCTCAGAGAATGCAGGAAGCTTCCAGTGATATCTTATTCAGCTCAGGAAAATAAGAACCACCAATTTAAACACACAGGCAGACACCCCAATATCCTTCCATATGCCTCAACACCATCTCAAGTATAATAGCACCCAAGATATTCTCAGCATCAGTACCCCGCTTGTGTCCTTCGGAACAGTCACGATAATATGTAATTATTTGGTTTGCTTGTTTTCGTCTTTCCTCCAAAATGAGGTTATCTTTTCATTGCTGTTTCCCCAGCAACTGGCAAAATGCCTGGAGCAGAGCTGGATCGTCAGTAAGGGTGGGAGGAAGGGCATATTTCTGAGACGGCATTTACTTATTACCTGGGAGAAGGCAATGGCACCCCCACTCCAGTACTTTTGCCTGGAAAATCCCATGGACAGAGGAGCCTGGTAGGCTGCAGTCAATGGAGTCACTAGAGTCGGACACGACTGAGCGACTTCATTTTCACTTTTCACTTTCATGCATTGGAGAAGGAAATGGCAACCCACTCCAGTGTTCTTGCCTGGAGAATCCCAGGGACGGGGAGCCTGGTGGGCTGCTGTCTCTGGGGTCGCACAGAGTCAGACACGGCTGAAGCAACTTAGCAGCAGCAGCACCAGCAGCAGCAGCAGCAGTGACCAAAGCAATTTGGAACTGTCTTCAGTGTCTGAGAAACTGACTCAAAAGTTTTACAGTAATGCTGATAAAACAAGTGCTGTATTGATATCTAAGCAAATATATGCTATTGTCAGTTCTTTAAAAAACAGTAATAATACAAAATGTGATTTTTTTTCTGACAAAAATTTTCATTAAAATTTATAGGTATGATTTGGTATTCTCTTTTAGGACTTGGCAGTTTTCTTTACTCAATGGCATCACAGAAGGAAGAAATATACATAACAAGCGTAAATCAGATAGTTTATTTGGGGATCTTTGTACAATTCTCCAAGAATCTCTAATTCATTAACTGAAACCTCTCACTAGACAATGTGTACGTTCTGAATAATTTAAAGTCACACCAATGTAGCATCAGAGAAGGCAATGGCAACCCACTCCAGTACTCTTGCCTGGAAAATCCCATGGACGGAGTGGCCTGGTGGGCTGCAGTCCATGGGGTCGCTAGGAGTCAGACACGACTGAGCAACTTCACTTTATTTTTTCACTTTCATGCATTGGAGAAGGAAATGGCAACCCACTCCAGTGTTCTTGCCTGGAGAATCCCAGGGACGGGGGAGCCTGGTGGGCTGCCGTCTATGGGGTCGCACAGAGTCGGACACGACTGAAGCGACTTAGCAGCAGCAACAGCCATGTAGCATGGAGCTAAATGATCACCCTGGTTGGAAGGGAAGCAGCCAGCATGGGAGTAATGCAGCTGTAATCCTGTGCTTTAGGAGCTGGTCTGAGGGGCTGCCTTCTGGGCAGCTCCTTGCAGGGTGAGTGCATCAGCTTGGAACAGGTGGGTCCACTAGAGCTCTGATGTCATGCTTACCTGGGCAGGTCACGGATGCTCTCGAGTCTGAGCTTCCTCATTTGTGAAGGGATGATTGACGCCACTACCTGACATGAGGAGGAAAGCACGTGTGCCTCATGCTCAGTGGGCACAAGGTACAGGGTGCAAGTTTCAGCTGGTTGGTGCTGCTGTGACACCACCACAGACCAGCAGGGTTAGGACAGCAAACATTTCTTGCTGGCAGTTCTGTAGGTTGGAAAGGCTGAGACCAAGGTGCAGATTTGGTTATCTTCTCCCTATAACCTCACCTGGCAGAAGGGATCCTCAAGCTCTCTGGGGCCTCTTTCCTTTATAAAAGGCACTCATCCCAATCACAAGGGGTCCACCCTCATGACCTCATCCCCTCCCAATCCCACCGCCTTAGGTTTCAACTCATGAACTTTACAGGGACACAGACATGCAGACCACAGCAGTGCTCCCCACCTGACCCTTCTAGAACACAGGAACCAAGCTGTGTGCCTTCAGCAATTTGAAGCATCAGGGCTACTCAGCTCAGATGGGAAGAGAAACTGCTGCATCTATAACTGTACTCCCTTTCTGGTGCTTTTATTACATTGGTGTGTCTTTTTCTTTTTAATTTGAACTTTGTACTTTCCTCTTCTGCCTCTGCATCTTCAGAAACCTCATTACTGATCCCACTGCAGGTCTTGGGACACAAGACATAAGCACTTTGATCTTCGGTCAGTGTGGACACTTGGCAGGTACTTGAATCCTTGACCTCCTTTAATAAAGGGCCACATTTAAACCACTGCCCATCTCTTCTTTTCTGTACTGAGATATATTTAAAACATACTGTAAGTTCTTTCTCAAATATATTCTCCAAACATCAGACCCATGACCTAAGTTTTCAGACTCTAAAGCCCTGTCTTTGGTTTGGAGGAATTCTTCAGAAGGTCTGAGTCCTCTTTGAGCCTGCTCCCTCTTATGATTCCCTTCAGGTTTTTTTTTTTTTTTTTTTTTAATATTTATTTATTTGGCTGCACTGGGGGGTCTTAGTTGTGTATATATATATATATATATTTTTTTTTTTTTTTTTTAAGTTGTGGCATGTGGGATCTAGCTCCCTGACCAGGGATTGAACCTGGGCCCCCTGCATTGAGAGCACAGAGTCTTAGCCACTGGACCACCGGGGAAGTCCCATGCATGACTCCCTTCATTTTATGACATGAGTGCCAGTTCTTGTTGTAATCACCCTCTTGTTCCTCCTTAGCTCTGCGCAAAAGGGAGAAGAGGAAGCAGGCATCTGGGCAAGAGGCATGGCTACTGATGGTTCTTTTAAGGCTAATTACTAGGAAGGAAGGAAGGCGTAATTCCAGAGAAAGGACTCTAGGAACTCTGAGCAACATTCTACACATTTATCAATGGGAACACCCAAATTACACTCTCCCCCCACTTTACCTCTTATTTTAAAAATAAGCTGTTTCTCCCACACATCCAATAGTTCTGTGAAATGTGTTGTGTCTCTCCGTACTTGTTTCCTGAACTTGGAATGCTGTCTCGCTAGCAACCTTCAGCCACCATCTACTGAAATCCAGGTCATCTCTGAAGACTCAGATTGAACGCGCTCTTCTTAGTCACCTTACTAGAAGGATTCTCCCTCCTGGGTCTCTTATGGTTCCTGTCAACGTCATGTTCCCACCACAAACCATCCTGTGCGGGAGTCATCTGTGTGTATGTTTGATCCCAGTCTAGAAACGGCTCCTCTGGGGACTGGCATTTCTCACACATCCCTGTTTGCCCAATACCCCTCAGTCTTCTGCACTAGGTGCTCTCCCAGGGAACCAGATGGTCAACACAAAACACACACACAGGAGACACAGGGGATGGTGAGCACTGGGTAGAAGAGTCTGGATGATCGAGAAAGTGGATGCCCAGTGACCACCATGATTGGCTCTCTGTCACCACGCCAGTCACGGGGTCCCACTCTGCCTGTTCCTACAACTTCCGTCCCGGAGCCCAAGACGTCTTCATAAACTGGGTGCAACATCTCACACAAACTATGGCAAAAGTCAGCCTGGGAACATTCTCGCTTTGGGTAAGTGCCATAAATATGTTGGGAAAGAGAAAATGAAGCTCATAAAAATGTCAAGGATGACACAGATGAGTTTTAAATTTACGCCTGGAATGAGAATTAGTGAGAGCAGAGAGCAAACTGAGGCAAGCACTATTCTGCTGCCATCTCCATGGAGGGCACTATTCTCCAAACTGATGCTGAAGAGGAGAAGCTATTAGTATTTGAAATCCTGGACTGATAAGGGAAGAGTGTGAAACATCTGTTTAAAATCAGTTCACGTGAAACATACCCACGTCTGTGGATGGATCACAGAACTACCAGCAGGGCTCTGCAGGAATGATGCGACAGACCAGAGACCGATGAACCTGTCATTTTCCCAAGAGGGAATAAAGCAGATTCCAGAAATTCCAAAATAGTAGCGTAATGTAGAACCCGGACAAAATTTGGAATAATACAGTTGTACTCCCAACAACTGCTGGTTTCTTTTCAACTTTTATAAATTAAAAAAAAATTGTTTTTATTTGGCTGCATCAGATCTTCATTGTGGGCATGCAGACCTCTTGGAATCTTCCTACACCAGGGATTGAACCCATGTTCCCTGCGTTGTAAGGCAGATTCTTTACCACTGAGCCACCAGGGAAGTCCACTTTTCAACTCTTTCGATTCAACAAAGTATCCTACCCAAGAACTTCCTCTCCTTTGTGATAGGATTGTTAGAGCAACTAGTCAAGGAACTAACAGTAAAACAACAGCTGATCTTTAGAGAGACCAGTGGTATGGACTGAAGGTAAGAGATAACACAGAGTTCACGCTTTGCTGGATGTGGCTCCAAGAGCTTTGTATATTTTATTCATCTATTTAACCCTTGTAGTGAGCCTGTAAGGTAGGTACTGACTTTATCCCAATTGGGTAGATGGGAACACTGAGGCCAAGTTAAAGCAATTTGCCTAAAGGTCATACAGATAGGATTCCAGCCAGGCAGTGTGGCCTCCAAGCTGTGCTTCCCATGTTAGGCTACACTGCCTTCCCTGTAAATGGCAAGGCTGCTCAGAAGGGTAACTGGGAATCCTCCCTTTTCCATACGGGTATGTGAACTTGCCCTTCCACTTCCATACAGACAAGAGAAAAGGGTAGAAACCATCTGGCCTACTTTGCCCTCTGACTCACTCACTTCGCTAAAGGGAAGAGGGCGACTTTCTGGTTGCCAAAGTTGGACATACTATTGAGCATCGTAGGCATCAGGGTGCAATCTGACACAGAAAGGGAGCTTGTAGCTAAAGCTGGGTAAATTCCAGGGCTGATATTCAAAACATCTTAATCATTAGCTCATCACCACACCAAGAGACTAGGGCAGCCACAACCACCAGTGAGCTGGAGCTGACCGTGGTATGTCAACAGGGTATTCGGAGAGCCCTATTTTGGTCTTTGTGTCACCAGCCAGCCTCCTCAGGGACAGATAAACTATGCTGATTTCTATCAGTCTGGTTTTGATGTCTTTTTAATTTGTTCTGGACTCAGAGGGGAAGGACAAGGATGTAAGTAATCATTACCACCAAACCCCAACAATCCTCTGCACTCTTCAAATGATATTCCCAATACTAAATTCAGTTTCTGATGACATTTTGAAGGTGATATTGACAAACCAGAACACACTCAAAACCAGGGGCAGGCCTGCACTAGTAACTGTGTGTTATGAAGTGGAGCAAGGGACGAGAGGCTGTTCATTTCCTCACTTCTATGGGTATGGACGGACTCAGTATGGGTATGGACGGACTCAGTATGGGTATGGATGGACTCAGTAAGTCAGACTGGGGAAGGCATGGGGGGTGGAGGGGGTTGGTGTGGGGCAGGACCTGGGACGTGAAATGGTCTTTGGCAAAGAAACTGACAGAGGTGGGCCCTTGTTACTCTGAACTGGGGATCACAGAACTACAGCCACAGGTCTTCCGTTTTGCAAATAAAGTTCTACTGGAACATAGCTAGGGCCCACCATTTACATATTATCTGTGTAATTACCTGTGTAATAGGCTGCTTTTGAACTCTACAAAAGATGGTTGAGCACTGTGGTCTGCAAAGCCTAAGACAGGTAGTAGCTGGCTCTTTCCAGAAAAAATGTGCAGACTTCTGGTCTAGATCTATGAAAGTAATTCTAACAGCTTGGGGAAAGGAAGGGTGAAGGGAAGGGAGGGAAGAAAAAGGAGTGGGCTCAGAGCTGGGGTCTTTAGTATGGAAACCAGGGAAGGCTTAGAGGAAGGAACTGGGATGCAGCCACCACCATGCCTAACAATGTGGCTGCTGCTGCTGCTGCTGCGTCGCTTCAGTCGTGTCCGACTCTGTGCGACCCCATGGACGGCAGCCCACCAGGCTCGGCCTGAGCCACACTATAACCTTCCAAACTGAGTTATTTACATCACTTTTTTGGGTGACTTCCTAGATGGTGAAGAAAGCACACTTTTCTCCAGTCTTTCAGAATTAGCAGCATATTAACAATGTAAAACCAAGCACAGGTAATCAAAAATGTTTTAATGATTAATTTTAGACATTATTTAACATTGTGGGTATATCCAGATGAGCTTAAGCACACTTTGACAGCACACTATTGAATGTTATAGTTTTTGTGTTGAAATATGTAAAGACATTCTCAAACTAGTACCTAGGAAGACATACATTTACAAATATACACATTCTAGATTTGATAAGGTAAATGTAAACAGATGCCGTTGACTCCTTCCAAACAGAAAACCCACAAGACTAATTAAGAGAACCCAACTGGCTCCCTGTAATATGAATGTGCAAAATTAAAGCATGATAAACTGATATTTACATAAATATCAAACCATTCATTTATACATTGTCAATGACCTTCTCAGATGTGTCACGAGTGGTTCAATGAATGTATTTTTCCTCCAGTGGAGAAGGTATTCAGAGGCTAAATTCCAACACTTTAAAATGACACATACACAAAACAGTCTTTATCTGTTTGACCACTGCTTCTAGGGTATGAGACATGATTTTATGATAAGCAGTCTTATTTTTAAACAAGCGTTTCTAAATAAATCCTTAGAGTCGGAGCAGGGCAAAAAAAACCTTACAGGTGCTATTAGATTCACATCAACCAAACCATCTCTACTCAGTTCTCCAGTTTTCTCATGCTGCAGCTATCTGTTTAATTTTACCTTGAATTTTTCTAAGGTCCTCCCCACCCGACCCTTCCCCATTCATTATGGTAAGCTAGGCACATTTTCAAAGGAAGTTTGTGTCAAAACAGATAGATAGCAGTAGAGAAATCAATCCAAATTTGGACCCTGGCAACCGGTCCCCCCACTGCTCATCTATGGGCCTCTGTCAAATTGTTAACTATTCAGTCATGTCTCTTGAAAAGTATATATCTTCTCTAAGTGGAAAGCAAAATGGGCTTTGTTTCCTGTATAAAAACACTTACACTTCTGAAATTTAAAATGGCCTACTCATCCTACACACTTCCTGAAATCTTGAAGACAAAGAATATATATTTAAGTTTCATCAAGACTGCTTTAGCTCCTCCCTCCCTTTTTACATTATTAATAGTGGCACTCAAAATAAAAAAATAAGATCTGTTAAAAAGTTAAACTGACTGTTCCACTAGATCTGAACCTGCCTGATTTAAAGCCAACATTACAAAAACTGAAGGTGCCGATTTCACACGGACAAGTCACCTGAAGTTCTGTGTCACACGTTAAGTTTCATAAATCATGGTTGTTGATTTTTCTGAATGGAGCTGTTAGAAATGAATAAAAACTTGAAACATACCCTAATTGAACTAATAAGCTTTGGGCCCTGCTTTTTCAATTTTAAGGCATGTGTGTTTCTCTACTGTAACAACATTATACAAATTTACAATCACATGCATGATCTACAGTTAAAAAAAAAAAGTTTGGATTACAGTGTTATTAAATTGTGAATCACAATTCAGCACCTATCATGTTATAACTAATAAGGCAACAGCAGTGTCGTGTACTACAATAACACGGCCTCCATAGTCTAGCGCAGGGGTCGGTGAGAGCCCAGAAATGTTAAAAAATCTTATGCCTACTTGGATAATCTGTCTACGTTTTCTAGGGGTTTGGAATTGATGGAAGAGGTCCTACGTGAGTCACACTATTGTAGGCTGACTAGTTACAGCAGCTGTTAACGAGCATCGGGCACAACTCAGATGTGCTTACAATCAGACGATGTGGTTCACAGGCTGCCAACCCTCGGACCTCAGTCCTTCCGCTGCTTCCTTGGCTTCACATTGTTCTCCAGGGAAGAAAAGCTGCTGGTGTGGCCGTTCATAGTGGCCACGGAGCCGTTCTGGTGGTCCTTTTGGTGCTCTCTCCTCCGGGAGACCCCCTTCTTGTTGTAGGTCTGCAACACATAGAGGCAGATGGGAGCCACGGCAGGGGTGGGGCTGAGGCCTGGCCACATCCCTAAGGCCAGGGCGAGAGCCTCTGGGGACCGGTGCTACCGTATTAAGAAGCAGTATCTATGCTCAAGCGACCTGGAAAATGTTTTGTTTTTTTTTTTTTTTTTGCCACTGGTTTCAATCATTCTTTCATTTTCTGAGGCTCAGCCTGGGTATGTTCACTGAGTCATGGGCAGAGGTATGGATGTTATTTGACGGTTAGACTGAAAATACAATTCACACTTCACTCGGCTCTGCCCTGCTGTCTCCCGCTGTCACTCACATCCTCTGCCTTCAAAACTGTCTCATGGCTTTAGCAACTGTCTTGGCCCTTTACTTACAAAAGCACTCTGCCATGAATGGCAGTCAGAACAGGTGTGACTTCAGCTTCGTTGGGCCCCATCATTTCATTAATAACCTCCCTTGTATCTGTCATTGCCCTGAAGTGCAGCATGAGCTACCAGCCAGGCAGGAGGAAGATACAACCCAGAGCTGCCACCCCAGATATATCTGGGAAAAGGTGTCTGTCTGGAGGGGGCGCAGGGAGGCCAAGTGTGCTGGGCACCCCCCGCCCTGGCATGGAGGGCGGTTGGTGCTACTGCATGTGATCTGGCTTTCCTGCTTCTGCTCAGGGCCTCTTATTTTGCTCCTGCCCAGCCCCTGTGCTGCCCGGAGCCAGGGCCAGCTCACGAAGCAGGGACACACAAGACCTAGGGGGTAATGGGAAGTAGGAGAGTCAACAGTGACCACACAAGGTCAGGCTCCCCCAAAGCATCAGCCCTGAAAAAACCCTTCCGTGGGCAGAAACCTACACCACATCATGTGCTTGGGAATGATCTGCGCCCCCAAGCCTGAGCAGTGGGGGGAGGAAGTGTAAGAAAACTGGGGAAAAGGGCTGATTTCTAACTGTAGCTGGGGACTGCAATGGAAAATTCTTCAGATATTTAATTTAGCCCTGGAGTTTAGGGCAGTGGGACTGAGAGACTGAGATTGAGACTCATCTATGCCACGTCTGCAGCAGCCCCAGGGAAGCAGAACGTGGCAGCTCTGCTTTCCCACAGGGACCTGGAGCCTCTTGTGCCAAAGCCCCAGAACTCCAAGGTCTGGCCAGACTTCAGCACGTTCCACAGTGGCAGTGACCCCATTTCCACCCTGCTCCCGCCAGGGCAGGGGCTCCTCAATAAAGGAATGAATGAGGGCCTTGGCTGCAAAGACCTGAAATCCCAATCACCACAGAAGAGTGAGATTTACCTGAATGTAGAAGTTTGTGAAGAGGGCGATCAGAGAAATCATGTATCCAATCTGGAAATACAACCAACCGAGAGGGAAGGTGCACGGCCAGATGACCCCACAGCTGGTCTGGATGATGGTCAGCACAAACTGAAGCTGGGTGGGGAGGAGACATAGCTGAATATGTGGCCATGGCCCACAGTCAAGGCGTCTGCCAAATGGGCGCTCGACCCTGCACCCCCAAGTTTGGGAATGAACACTTACTAACCTTTCTGTAGGTACAGAGGTCATTTCAAAATCATGAGGCATATGCTAAATGTATCCCAAACCTCTTATGCATCTGTGTGTGTCTTATGTATACACTCCTCCCTTTCCAACTGCTGCAGTCACCTCTAAAGCTCGGGGAATAGCCAGCAACGCTTTCATCGTATATTTGGAAGTTCTGGGAGTAGATTTACTATACATATCAAAATCCTTATGTTGTACACTGTAAACTTATACAGTATTATATGTGAATTAGCTCTCAATGAAGCTGGAAGGAAGGAAAAAAGAGAAAATGTTTTAAAAAACCCAACACACACACTTCAGAAATACAGTACAGGAGATGCAACAGTACTTTTTGTTTATTCTTCATAAAGGAAGGATGGGCATGGAGTGTATGTTTAGAGGGACCAGGAACCTCATTGCAGGATGTGCAATCCCATGGGACCCTTTCCCCATCCTTATCCATGGACCTTCTGATTTGGTGAAGGCTAGGGTTGGGAGACAGACTTACTCTGCTCCTAGGATATAGTGCTAATTCCATAGATTATTTCTGACGAGTACATCTTGAGAAGCAGGGAAACGGTGAGGAGGGGTTAAGGTAAGGGACAGCTGCTGGACGGGGACCTTTAAGGAGTGAGTTGAGGACGAGGCTCTGCCCACGGGATTTAGGGCCACCTCTCATCGTGTTTCTATGTAGGGAACTGTTTTTTTTTGTTGTTGCTGTTGTTGTTTCCTTTTTTTAAGGTAAGTATTCTAGACTGAGAAGTAACTGTGAGTGGCGCATAGAATAAATACAGGGAAACTGGGTGCAACCTTCCACCTCAAAGGGCAGAGGCCAACAGGAGACCAGCTCTCCAGCCTGCTCTACATGTGGCCTCAGCAGAACCACACTACGTGCAGCAAGTCAACCCTGGCATCACTTCTCATGTGTCATGAGGGTGTCATGTCACCCTGATGTCATCACTGCTCATCAGGGTGACTTCTCATGAGGTCACCCTGATGAGCAGTGACCCTTCCTCACAAGTGGGTGAGGGGACATAACAAGGATTGTCCAGCAGCCGGCAAAGAGGTGCTAATGAAACACCAAACACAGAAGCAGCTGAGAAGGTCTTCCCCAATTTTTCTTCCCCAGATGGTTATTTTGCAACATTGAAGAATCACAACTGACACAGAGGGATCTGAATCAGCTTGGTTTCCTTAGAAAAGAATGTGTTAAGAAGGCAAGACCAGGGCTAAGAATTTAGTATCTAATGTCAACAAGTCAGCTAGCCCTAGCCTATCGCCTCCGCATCCTCCTCTATAAAGTAGGGATAACAACATAAAATCAGGCTACTGGAACAATCCCTGTAAAACTGCTTGCTTGACATGAGCACGCGGTAAGCTCAAGGAATGTCAGCATTTGAACAGTAGTGATAGTATTACTAATCAATTTATGAAAGAAATCACAAGGGGAGAGGAAAAGGCTGTATAGTATACTGACAACCAAGGAAAGCTTTAACAAGGACGGTGGGAAATAACCATCGAGTGCAAACAGCTGCTGGGACGTGGGCCCAGGAAGGGGCTGTCGCCTGGGGCACCGCAGTGCCATCCCCACCACCACATGGGCTGAGAGGTCGCCTGGCACCTGCACCCTTGCTGCCTAGTAACCTACCAGCACGCTGTGCTCGTCTGGCGGGCTACAGTCCCTAGGGACGCAAAGAGTTGGACATTGACTGAAGCGACTTAGCACACCCTGGACTCACACTCCTCCCAGCAAATCCTGGCACTCCTGGAAACACAGGTACACAGATGCACCTTGGATGTGGATTATAATCAGAAAACACGGACACACATGGATGTTCTGTGCACAAACTAAGAAGGAAAGGCTGGACTTAAGAGTCCGAGGATTCGGTTTAGTCTTTGTTCCCCAATTCAGCTAGCTGCCTGCCCACTGGCGTGGTGTCTCCATTGACTGAAATGGATGGAATTCCCGCTCTGCTCACTTCAAGGTGTTTAACTGGATCGCGCGAGAGAGAGGATGGGAAAGGCACCTCTCAGGAGCTAGTCAACAACACTGAAGCCAGGAGGGCAGCAAGGGCAGCCCAGGAAGAGCTCGGTGCCCCCCAGGCGGCGAGTCCTGGCAGAAAGAGGCTGCATTACTCACCAGCTGCCCCTGCGTGATGTACTTCTTCCACCAGAGGTATGGCCGCATGGACGGGATGGACGACAGGCCGTAGTACGAGTACATGAGGACGTGGATGAAGCTGTTAAGTGTCGCGCCAAAGTAAGCTGTAGGAACAGAGGGAATTGGTGAGGAGGATGCATCAGTGCTCTCTATGTGACAGGTAACGAAACTCAAGATTCATTTTAAATTCAAAAATGAAAAAAAAAGTTTTTGAACAGGCAAACACTGCAGTAGCAAGCTGGCACTGCACAGGCATGTGACCAGAAATCAATTTCCATCTGGGCAGGCAGCCGTCAAGAGGCTTAAAGTCCAGGGTCAGCTACCAGGTGGGGATCAAACCAGGAGTCAGGAACCACCAATCCCGCTCTGGCATCTAAAGGCTTTGCTGCCAGGCCGCCACCCACTCCCAGAGGATGCTGCCCAAGTGCCCCTGATACTGCATTGAAGCCTTGGGGAAAGACAGCCGCAAAGGGTGGGAAGCTCAAAGCTGGCTGTCTCTACACATTTGCTGAGGTCTGGGGAGGAGGGCTGTGGTGCAGAGGCCATATATTCTTATCAGTAAGACAGAGTCTAGGGCCCAGTTCCTCAGAGATGAGAGACCCATTATTTACGTCACAATTTGTCATTTCCAGTAGAATCACCTGGTCTTTTATCAGACTCTCTGTCCTCTGCCCCCATAGCCAGCAACCAAGCAAAGCAACTAGCTTTCCCCTCCCTCTGTGGTCAGGCTGGGCTATGATTACTGGGGGTGTGACCTTGGACAAGTCACATCCATTCTCTGGTTGTTTGTCATTTGTCATTCTGCAGGATCTGACATTTAAAGCCTTCTTCCATTGGGGCTTTCCAGGTAGCTCGGATGGTAAAAAAAAAAAAAAAAAAAAATAAATCTGTCTGCAATGCAGGAAACCAGGATTCAATCCCTGGGCCAGGAAGATCGCCCTGGGAAAGGGGATGGCTACCTGCTCCAGTATTCTTGCCTGGGAAACTCCATGGACAGAGGAACCTGGCAGGCTACAGTCCTTGGGGTTACAGAGAGTTGGATAAAACTGGATGACTAACACACTTTAAAATGTGGGCAGGTGCCATTTCTGTTAGAAAGTTAAGTCAGATAACCTACAGGCAGGGGGCGTGAGCTCTACCAACCCTTATACTGTCTCAGGGTTCTCCCAAAGTGGAAGGAGCTGTACTTGGAAAGCCCTTGCTGGTTCTAGATTCCTCTGACTTGTGTGCATCCTGGTAGGCCAAGTTAATCAAGGGTGGTGCTATCCTGGGGGAAAACACGTGAGCAGACTGAGAGGATCAAGTTTGTCGGTGATGGATATCAGCAACTCTGACCGGGACGTATTAGCCCTCCTGGGCTGAACCCGACGGGGACAACCTCATCATAGGGAACTATGGGACACTTCCAGACCACAAGCTTTCCACATCCTTCTTAGAGAATTTACTTCAAATGTTGGTGCTTGTCCCAGAAGTTGCCCAGCTAAACATGATTCAGGAAGGTGAGGGTCACTATGTCAGAGGATGTGCAGACACCCTAGGTACTGCAGTGAAAGCTTGTTCCCTGAAGCCCACTCCTTGGCACGATTCCATCTTCCTAGTCTGTCCCTGCCAGTCAAACACCTTCCAAATGTGTACAGAAACAAGGATAAACCACCTGGAACACAGAATTCTGCCGAGATTTGTTCAAGTGTCCCAGGCTGGGAATCTGGTCTTTCCCTCATCCCGCCGCATCAGCACAGGGTGTGCCCCAAACCAGAGAAATGATCTGTCGGCTTGCTGAGTGCACAGGCCACGCAGACTGTCATTAAAGGCAATCTGGACACCATGGTCAAAGGCCTGACCTAGAAACCTGCAGAAGCAGCACCTTTTCTCTCAGAGCCTTAGTTTCAACTCAGCCTCTCCGCTCACACCTGTCCCCAAAGACGTTCAGACTCACAGTGGCCGCAGGGGACCCAGTTCATCACGAACCACCAGATGTTGAGCATGCTGGCGTGGTGGTACACGTGCAGGACCGTGATCTGGTGGTTGTTCTTGCGGAGGATGAAGAAGAAGGTGTCCATGAACTCGATGAGCTTGGAGAAGTAGTACCACCAGAGCACACGGATGATCTAGGACGAAGGGGCCGTCAGCGTCTCCCACCGGGATGTGCGCCCACCCCGGGACCTCACCGCCCTACTAGCCCCGCTGAAGCTAGTCTCTCTGTAGGGCCTTTGACCAGAACACCTGGGGGGTGGGTGGGGGATTGTGAAGGCAGGGCAAGCTCTACAAGGGCTTCACGCCCTTCACAACTCTTTAACAAATCCCTGTAGGCTGCCTGTTCCCTCTGGAGCCATCGGAGGAGGAAAACCACGAGAAAGGCACTTCCGATTTCAGGGGCTGGCATGGAGCAGGTGACAGGACACACGGCAGAGCGGGAAAGAAATCTGGATGTCCAGTGCTGTGCCCAGTGAAATGCCATACAGGGGGCTCTTCATGGGGGCTCTGAGGAAATGACTGCCAGGCTGAGGGTAGAATGTAGCCTTTTATTAAAAACAAAACCCTGAAAAATACTCCAGTATGGAAGCTGGACTCTACAGATCACACTCAGAGGTGATGATTCTAGACATCACCTGATGAACCTGTTTATGTAAACAGAGAGCAAATACTGGTAAGCGCATGCACACTGTCTTCCCTGGAAGTTGTTAACAGGACTCACTTTTGCAGACAGGGAGATTTTAGTTCCCCTCCTATACTTTCCAGGCTGCTTAATTTCCCTTACCATGGGCACACACCGCTTTTAACATTCTTTTTAAACAATGTCCACAGGGATTACCTGGATGGCCATCTTGTCTCTCGTACAATTTCTTTATTAAGAAAACAAAGAGCCAGTACCTTTATGTCCGCTTCTCCCCACTGCGTGTGCCCTGACAGAAGAAGTTGTACTGGCCTTCCCATACTCCCGTCACTAACTGGGGAAAAAAGGAAAAGAGAGAAAAAGCCAGTCACCAACAAAATCAGAACCAGGAAAACGCCCTATTCAATTAGACTTCATAGTCTGAGAATCCGTGCAGACTGTGGGCTGTGTGGAGTCAAGGGTGCTCTGGGCAAGAAAACCGTGATGGCAGGGGAGGGGGAACTAGGGGAGTTCAAAGCCTAGGGCCTCAATTTCCTGAGGGGTGGGCCCAGGGCCACTGCAGCCGCTTCTACAGGCCCTGCTTGGCCATGCTGCCTTTCTTCAGAACCCTCCGTCACAAGCACCTCCCCAGTCCTGAGGCCCAAGGGATCCAAACACATGTGGGCTCCTGCTCTGATCCGATCAGGGTCATGCCCTGCCACAGCCTCGGAGGAAACCACTGGCTTTCTCAAACCTGAATGCGTAGGCCCCGAATGAAGTTAAGGACACATTGAAAGGCAGATGGATGGGCACCCAGCAGGTCTGGGGTGGGGCCCAAGAATTCCTATTTCTCGTAGGTTCCCAGGTGAACCTGAGGCTGGTCTAGAGCCCTCACTTAGAGAACCCCTGCTGCCAGCTTGGCCCACCTGAGCCCAGCCTCAGCCTCTTCACTGTCTTCTGTGTCACCTGCAGATCCATGGCTCAGACCTCTGAGAACTGAGCTGTGCCCACAAAGCATAATTCATCTGTGGCAGGGTGGGCACTGTGGTGCCACAGAGAGGACCCTGACGTTCAGGGCAGAGTGTAGGGTCGCCAGCTCCCCGTGGGGGGTCTAAGCTGCCACACCAGGTCAACACCTGCTGGAGGAGATCTAAGGACCTGTTCCAGAGGGAAGGTGTGATCTGAGCCCCTGTGCATGTCCACTGTCTACCCACTACGTCCCAGCCAGCCAGACACCCAAGAGATGGGCCTCTTTCTTCACATAGACTGCAGCTCACCATCTCCTTCTGAAGCTTTGGCGTCCTCAAGTGTTCCTGGTGGCCCCCCCTCTGGTGGTCAACGGGGCAGGGGAGGATAAATCAGAGGTGGTCTACCTCACGCCTGAGCTCATCCGTGGATCCCACACGAGGAACCAGCCCCTGGGCCTCAGTGTGTGGTTCTTGGCATGTTCCCCAGTCCAGATGCACAAGCATCACAAGGGCACACAAGTGACATGCAAACGCCACGGCCCCAGCTGGACTGTCAGAACAAACGCCAGAGGTCTAACACTGTGGTTTATAAAGTGTGGTTCCCCCCAACAGCAGCCTCTCCCAGGAGCACCCAGGAATTTGCTAGGAATACAGAATCTCGGGCCCAACCGTAGACCCACCAAATCAGACCTTACTGAGTGTGAAATTCCATGGTGTGAGAACAGGCTGTTTAGGTGATTTTCAAGGCAACTGATGTTTCAGAACCACTGGCTTTAAACAGTGGTTCCCATCCCAGCTGTATGACAGGCTCACTGAGGAAACTTTAAAAATGACGAATGGCTGGCCTCCTCCAGGCCATTGTGGGGTCTTTCACAACACACTCAGGCAACTGGAATGTGCAATTAGGGGTGGGAGCCACTGGTTTCATGCTATCTGATTCCAGTAAGAAACAGTTCGCCTATCAGTGTTGTGAGAAAGATGTAACTGAGGCACAAGAGGACCTCAAGATTCTCCCACAGAGCATGACGAGGGGCAGGGGATGCATACAGGGAACATCAGCTGATCGCAAGGGTCTGAGGACAAACAGGTCAACTTCCATCCAGTCTGACCTCAGAGATAGAAGCCAGCAGTGGGTATAGCCACTGTGCTCACACACAACACCCTGCTTCAATCTGACTTTCCTTCTACTAACTTCCTGTTATTTTTGCTTTGCATTGTCACCTTCTGCACCTGAAAAAAACACGAGTCATGTGGCCAAAGACAAGCACAATGATTCAGAGCACATCATTTTATAATGAAAATAATCCAGGCGTAGGGAGCAGAATTTAGCAAGTCACCTAAATCCCCCTAGCCCTTGATCATGTTTTACTCTAAGAGGAGGAGGCTGGATTAAATTATTTCCAAATGTTCTGTTTAATTTCTTACAGTACTACATTAAGATTTTTTGAAAACAGGTCACACGTAAACTATACTATCTTCAAAAAACCAGATTCACAGAGAATTTATTAGAAGGTGTATTGTCTTTCTGGTCTTTCCCTTTCTAAAGTCATGCCAGTTAAGCATACTGCATACAGACCTATTGGAAGTGCCAGCAATCAAGAAATAAAGCCTGAGTCTAAAGTAGAGACAGAGAGAGAGGGTGTGTGTATGTGTGTAGCATTTGTGCTAGGGTGGAAGATCAGATCAGATTAGATCAGGCGCTCAGTCCTGTCCGACTCTTTGAGACCCCATGAATCACACAGCACGCCAAGCCTCCTTGTCCATCACCAACTCCTGGAGTTCAATCAGACTCACGTCCATCGAGTCAGTGATGCCATCCAGCCATCTCATCCTCTGTCGTCCCCTTCTCCTCCTGCCCCCAATCCCTCCCACATCAGAGTCTTTTCCAATGAGTCAACTCTTCGCATGAGGTGGCCAAAATACTGGCGTTTCAGCTTTAGCATCAGTCCTTCCAAAGAAATCCCAGGGCTGATCTCCTTCAGAATGGACTGGTTGGATCTCCTTGCAGTCCAAGGGACTCTCAAGAGTCTTTTCCAACACCACAGTTCAAAAGCATCAATTCTTCGGCACTCAGCCTTCTTCACAGTCCAACTCTCATATCCATACATGACCACAGGAAAAACCATAGCCTTGACTAGACGAACCTTTGTTGGCAAAGTAATGTCTCTGCTTTGGAATATGTGATCTAGGTTGGTCATAACTTTCCTTCCAAGGAGTAAGCGTCTTTTAATTTCATGGCTGCAGTCACCATCTGCAGTGATTTTTGGAGCCCAAAAACATAAAGTCTGACACTGTTTCCACTGTTTCCCCATCTATTTCCCATGAAGTGATGGGACCGGATGCCATGATCTTCGTTTTCTGAATGTTGAGCTTTAAGCCAACTTTTTCACTCTCCACTTTCACTTTCATCAAGAGGCTTTTTAGTTCCTCTTCACTTTCTGCCATAAGGGTGGTGTCATCTGCATATCTGAGGTTATTGATATTTCTCCCAGAAATCTTGATTCCAGCTTGTGTTTCTTCCAGTCCAGCATTTCTCATGATGTACTCTGCATATAAGTTAAATAAACAGGGTGACAATATACAGCCTTGATGAACTCCTTTTCCTATTTGGAACCAGTCTGTTGTTCCATGCCCAGTTCTAACGGTTGCTTCCTGACCTGCATACAAACTTCTCAAGAGGCAGATCAGGTGGTCTGGTATTCACATCTCTTTCAGAATTGTCCACAGTTTCTTGTGATCCATACAGTCAAAGGCTTTGGCATAGTCAATAAAGCAGAAATACATGTTTTTCTGGAACTCTCTTGCTTTTTCCATGATCCAGAGGATGTTGGCAATTTGATCTCTGGTTCCTCTGCCTTTTCTAAAACCAGCTTGAACATCTGGAAGTTCACGGTTCACATATTGCTGAAGCCTGGCTTGGAGAATTTTGAGCATTACTTTCCTAGCGTGTGAGATGAGTGCAATTGTGTGGTAGTTTGAGCATTCTTTGGCATTGCCTTTCTTTGGGACTGGAATGAAAACTGACCTTTTCCAGTCCTGTGGCCACTGCTGAGTTTTCCAAATTTGCTGGCATATTGAGTGCAGCACTTTCACAGCATCATCTTTCAGGATTTGGAATAGCTCCACTGGAATTCCATCACCTCCACTAGCTTTGTTCGTAGTGATGCTTTCTAAGGCCCACTTGACTTCACATTCCAGGATGTCTGGCTCTAGGTCAGTGATCACACCATTGTGATTATCTGGGGCATGAAGATCTTTTTTGTACAGTTCTTCTGTGTATTCTTGCCATCTCTTCTTAATATCTTCTGCTTCTGTTAGCTCCATACCATTTCTGTCCTTTATCGAGCCCATCTTTGCATGAAATGTTCCTTTGGTATCTCTATTTTCTTGAAGAGATCCCTAGTCTTTCCCATTCTGTTGTTTTTCTCTATTTCTTTGCATTGGTCGCTGAAGAAGGCTTTCTTATCTCTTCTTGCTATTCTTTGGAACTCTGCATTCAGATGTTTATATCTTTCCTTTTCTCCTTTGCTTTTCACTTCTCTTCTTTTCATAGCTATTTGTAAGGCCTCCCCAGATAGCCATTTTGCTTTTTTGCATTTTTTTTTCCATGGGGATGGTCTTGATCTCTGTCTCCTGTACAATGTCACGAACCTAATTCCATAGTTCATCAGGCACTCTGTCTATCAGATCTAGGCCCTTAAATCTATTTCTCACTTCCACTGTATAATCTTAAGGGATTTGATTTAGGTCATACCTGAATGGTCTAGTGGTTTTCCCTACTAAACCTGAGGGGAAAGAGGTGTCATCTCAACTCAAGAGTTCTTTGCTGCCCTTCCTTCTATCCTATGAGGAAACTGATAAATTATCTTCTGCAGCTGGAGGATATGGAAAAAGAACTTTTTGGAACTCTACTGGATTAACGGATGGAGACAAAGAAGCCCAGATTACAGGTGTGATCCTCTCCCACGTGGGATACATTCTCCAAGGGCAAAATCTGTTTCTTCTTCTATAAACGGCACACCGCCCCCCTCCCCACCCTGCACCTTGAGCCCAGTGGGCTGTTTTCTGAATTGATGTTTCTGATCACAGGAGTAGTGAGTAGAGACAGAGTAGAAAGTTCAAAGCAAACTCAACACCACTTCTGGGTGTCTGCTCTAAGTATGCGCACTTTTTCCCCTTGACAGTAAGAAGGGGCAAATGTTTTCAAATACACTAGAAGAGACTGTAAAGTCTTTGTTCACAGAAGCCTTCTCTTGAAAGTAGAAACTTGAAGGACTTCCCTGGTGGTCTAGTGGTTAAGACTCCTCCTTCCAAAGCTGGGGACGTGGTTCAATCCCTGGTCCAGGAATTAAGATCCCGCATGCTGTGGGACAACTAAGCCCCCAAGCCACAATGAAGAGCTCCCCCAGCCAAAGAAATTTTAAAAAACAGTAATAATAAAGGTTAGTTAGAACTGATTCAAATGTATTCTTTTTAATGGCTGAGTAATACTCCATTGTGTATATGTACCACAGGTTTCTTATCCATTCAACTGTGGATGGACATCTAGGTTGCTTCCAAGTCCTGGCTATTGTAAACAGTGCTGCTATGAACATTGGGGTACACGTGTCTCTTTCAATTCTGGTTTTCTCAGTGTGTATGCAGTTCTAATGAGGTGGATGGAACTGGAGCCTATTATACAGAGTGAAGTAAGCCAGAAACAAAAACACAAATACAGTATACTAATGCATATATATGGAGTTTAGAAAGATGGGAACAATAATCCTGTTTACGAGACAGCAAAAGAGACACTGATGTATAGAACAGACTTTTGGACTCTGGGAACGGGAGAGGGTGGGATGATTTGGGAGAATAGCATTGAAATATGTATAATATCATATCTGAAACGAGTCGCCAGTCCAGGTACGATGCCTGATAACGGATACCTGGGGCTGGTGCACTGGGACGACCCAGAGAGATGGTGGGGAGGGAGGAGGGAGGAGGGTTTAGGATGGGGAACACATGTATACTTGTGGCGGATCCATCTTGATGTATGGCAAAAGCAATACAATATTGTAAAGTTAAGCAAAATAAAATTTAATTAAAAAAAAAAACAACATTGAAATAAAAAAAAGAAAAACAAAACAAAAGCAAAAAAAAAAAAAAAAAAGTTTAGTTAGTGCTTGTGCTCAGTAGTGTCTGATTCTTTGCAACCCCAAGGTCTGTGGCCTGCTAGGCTCCTCTGTCCAAGGAATTCTCCAGGCAAGAATACTGGAGTGGGTTGCCATTTCCTCCTCCAGGGGATCTTCCCGACCCACAGATCAAACTTGAGTCTCCTGAATTGGCAGATTCTTTCACTGCAGCACCTGGGAAGCCCCCAAAATAAAGGTAGACTTAAAAAAAAAAAAAAAAGAAACTTGTAGTTCTTTCATATCACCAATGGCGCGGGTGGGAGAAGGGGGAAGAGTGCACTTAAATACTATAAAACAGGAAACCAATAAAACTTTATTTACAAAAACAGAGAGCAGCTCTTTAGGTCTTAGTTTCCTCACTCCTCAAATAGGATAAACACTGTCTCCTGTTCAGGTTGCCATGGGAAGTTAATGAGATGAAGTATGGAAGGCTTATCTTAACCCAGCCCGGTAGAAAAGGTAAGCATAGTAACTGCTGGAAACAACCATTACTTTATCCTTTTCAACTGCAATGCTCTCAAAATTTTCTCTATTGTTCAAAGGTCAGCTAAAATTCTATTTTCTTCATGACTGCTCCCTTGAGCACTCCAGGTCAAGCCCGGTCTCCTGCCTCTGGGCCTACCCTAGCATGACTTACACCTATCTGCTCACGTGATCTTCAAGCCCTGTGTCGCTGGCTCTGTCTTAAGCTCTGCTGTCTTATGGTGGCACTGGCTGCAGCTCCCTCATCCACTAAATCCAACAGAGGGAGGACTCATACACAAGAGATGCTGAACAAGTATCTGCTCAACGAACCAGAGTTCAAGGTGCTGCTTCTTGTCCCTTAAATCTAGACCTGCTGTTTTACTTGCAGGAAAAAAAAGTCTTCTGTTCACAAGATGAAAATCAGTCCTCATCAAATGTCCTACTGGGGACATGTTAAGTTTTAATTCTTGAATATCCTTGGCTTCAAAAGAGATAGGATAAAAAAAGGAGGTGGGGAACAGGGGGCAGGATAATTTAACACATGAGGATCGAGCACCAGAGTTCAAGTTGATTTACCTAAGCCTCTCTGCCACCTTTTGCAAAAGCGGCCAGTATCAGGACCCTAGTCTCTCTGTTCCCATCAGAAGAAAACAGTGTGTCTGAGTAACAGCCCAGAGGCTCTCAGAGCCAAGGCCTGGTCTCCCCTCCGGCATGCGAGGAGTGCTTCAGAGGAGACAGTGCTCTTGACAGGCCTGGCTTCCTCCCAAGAGCAGCTCTGGTCTGTCCGTGAATGTTCAGCAGGCTGCAGCCTGGGGGAGGACCCAGGGGGCGGGGCCAGCGGTGAAGTACCGGATGTGAGGGCAGCAGGGCTCAACCTTGACTTCTGAGCATCACCTCGAGAGGGCAGGACCGTGCTCCAATGGAAAAGCAGGCCATAGCGAGCAGCTGGCCACCACCCTCCCCAGCCCTTGATCCCGTCAGCCACTCCAAGAGCGACCGAGGCAGCACCAGGTACCCTACATCTGGCTTTTCCCAAGTAACCAAGACACACACAGCAAAGCATTGCTCCCCTTCTCTGGAGTAAAGCAAACTTCAGTTAGGCCAGGAGCATGTGCAGAGCTATAATTAAAGCCCAGCTAGAAGCTTTCTTCTCTCCTTATGAGACAAATTCAATAAGCAAAGGGGGTTTCATGCATCTTTTCAAAGAAGAAAACTGAGGGGAACATCACTGCTGGGTCTGGATGATGCAGTTCATGGAGAGAAGCATTTCAAGTTGATTTTCTGGGTGAGAGATGACTTTTCTCATCTAATACCACAATTTGACCACAAATAGGGCACATACCCTGTAGTACGATAACCACTTCCACGGCACTTACTGAAACGCTACCGCAGCATCTCAAGAAGACAAAGTCACCTGAAACACTAAAAAGAAAAATGTCCTCCTGTGCAGCCCTTATCAGTCACTCACCTGACATCCCAAGACCTCAGAGCAACACCATGATCCCTTTTGAAAAAGGGCTAATGGTTTTAATGATGAGAGTTTGATGAGCTGTGTGGTTATACCCATCTAAGCAGAAATGGAATGAAAGGTAACAATAACAGACACGAGAACAGACACTAACCATGGTGAAATTCAACCATCCTAGGACCCGAGGGACTCTGCTAAAATGAGCAACACCACCAACAGTGTGTGAGGCTGACGTCTTCACAGATTTGACTGTCCCTGTGGGTGTGTACAAGTGTGTACTTTTTTAGACCTGGATCAAGTTCATGTTTTTACTAAGGAAGCCTGAGTAGCGATGTGTGTGGTCCCAAGTCACACAGCTTCTCGATGGCACTGGTGGGACCAGCACCCGAGAAAATCTGACTCTGGGTTCAAATGTAATCTCCAACAGCACTTCCAAGCTCCTCTGACCTTCTTTGTCTGTTCTGAGTCCTTAATAAGAACACAATGGAGATACTCTAACCATGAAGAATTTTACAGGAAAAGCAGACCTTTCACTGGATCTTTACCTTCAGCAGATGTTTGGTTTAAAATGAACCATAAGACCTACAGAAACCTATGCAGGTCAGGAAGCAACAGTTAGAACTGGACATGGAACAACAGACTGGTTCCAAATAGGAAAAGGAGTACGTCAAGGCTGTGTATTGTCACCCTGCTTATTTAACTTATATGCAGAGTACATCATGAGAAACGCTGGGCTGGAAGAAGCACAAGCTGGAATCAAGATTGCTGGGAGAAATATCAATAACCTCAGATATGCAGATGACACCACCCTTATGGCAGAAAGTGAAGAGGAACTAAAAAGCCTCTTGATGAAAGTGAAAGTGGAGAGTGAAAAAGTTGGCTTAAAGCTCAACATTCAGAAAACGAAGATCATGGCATCTGGTCCCATCACTTCATGGGAAATAGATGGGGAAACAGTGGAAACAGTGTCAGACTTTATTTTGTGGGGCTCCAAAATCACTACATATGGTGAGTGCAGCCATGAAATTAAAAGACGCTTACTCCTTGGAAGGAAAGTTATGACCAGCCTAGACAGCATATTCCAAAGCAGAGACATTACTTTGCCAACAAAGGTCCATCTAGTCAAGGCTATGGTTTTTCCTGTGGTCATGTATGGATGTGAGAGTTGGACTGTGAAGAAAGCTGAGTGTGGAAGAATTGATGCCTTTGAACTGTGGTGTTGGAGAAGACTCTTGAGAGTCCCTTGGACTGCAAGGAGATCCAACCAGTCCATTCTGAAGGAGATCAGCCCTGGGATTTCTTTGGAAGGACTGATGCTAAAGCTGAAACTCCAGTACTTTGGCCACCTCATGCAAAGAGTTGACTCATTGGAAAAGACTCTGATGCTGGGAGGGATTGGGGGCAGGAGGAGAAGGGGACAACAGAGGATGAGATGGCTGGATGGCATCACTGACTCGATGGACATGAGTCTGAATGAACTCCAGGAGTTGGTGATGGACAGGGAGGCCTGGCGTGCTGCGATTCATGGGGTCACAAAGAGTCGGACACGACTGAGTGACTGAACTGAACTGAAGACCTAGAGACTGTCATACTGAGTAAAGTCAGTCAGACAGAAGGAGAAATATATGACATCCCTTATGTGTGGAATCTAAAATGAAATGATACAAATCAACTTAGAATGCAGAAAGAGACTCACAGACTTAAAAGAATGAACTTATGGTTGCTGGAGGAGGGAAGGATGGGGAGGGAGAGAGATAGTCAGGGAGTTTGGGGTGGACATGTACACACTGCTATATTTAAAATGGATAACCACAAAGACCTCCTGTATAGCACATGGAACTCTGCTCAATGTTATGTGGCAGCCTGGATGGAAGGGGAGTTTGGGGAAGAATGGATGCATGTATAGGGATGGCTGAGCCCCTTCACTGTTCACCTGAAATTATCACAACATTGTTAATCAACTATACCCCATACAAAAAGTCTAAAAAATTAAAAAAATAAAATGAACCATGAATACTCCCAAATGAAAAGTACCTTTACTCTAGGGTTTAGCTGATCAATCTTAGCAGTGATATTATGGAACAGGGTCAAGTCAAAGCATGTGGGTTTGAATTTCACATCTCTCCTGTCCAGAGCAGAAGGATGCCCATTAAGATAATTTCATACCTGTGACCTCCAAATGTGCTTTTTTCCACTTAGGACCAGGAACACCCCTGGGTTACAGCTGACTGCAATATTCTTGGTTACATCATAAGGACAGGCTCTGTGCACTAGAGGAGGCTTCAGAACAAAGCAGAACAGCTTATCCTCAGAGCAGCCTGACACAGGTATGTCTGGCATTCTCTCCCAATTTCGGGCCCTGTTCTCTTACGCTGCAGTTTGTTTCTCTCACTGTTCAGTCTCCTGAGCGGTGGTTTCCAGTAGGCTGCTTCCACACGTCCCACAGAAAAACACTCATTTTGTATTTTATGGGGCTGCTGGTGGCTGGGAGAGAAAACCCAAGCTGAGATAGTGTTCTGAGAAGGTGATGCGCAAGGGCTTGAATCTCAGACTCGAATCCCAGGTCCAACCAGGACTTTGCCTCTGCAGGAAGGATGCAGTCAGTAACCATGTGACGAACACTGAGTGAGCGGGACCAGTACCAGGCACAGGCAGGAACTGTATATGTCTCTGCTGTGATTCCAGACAAGTGCCTCCTCTTCTTGCCCAAATACTTGAAGGCTCATGACTAGGTCTGTTCTTGCTGTATACAGAAGCCCAGGAGAGCATCCTCTGTGTAATTTAAAGAGAGATTTCCAGTTTACCTACTGACTCCTGCTTTTGCAAACTGAGTCTGCTTTAGCTGAGCATTTGTAGACTGGTACCTTGTTATACTGGGCTTCCCTGGTGGGTCAGCAGTAAACAATCTGTCTGCAATGCAGGAGATGAGGGTTCAATCCCTGGGTCGGGAAGATCCTTTCGAGAAGGAAATGGTAACCCTGGAGAAGGAAATGACAGCCCACTCCAGGATTCATGGAAATCCCATGGACAGAGGAGCCTGCCAGGCTACAGTCCATGGGGTCGCGGAGAGTTGGACAACCCAACTGACGACTGAACAACCCACCACGAGCTTGTTAACAGCAGCTGCAAGGCCGGGCTAACAAGGTCTGCAGGTCAGTGAAGAGTCTAGCCTGGCTCTGGATCAACTTCAAAGCTTCGTCTCTACCCAAAGGCCTTCCCTCCCTGTCCCCTGGGTATGCAGCTCAGGCAGAGGCTGTCTGGGCTGCATCCTTCTGAGTGCCCACTGCAGGCGTTCTCTAGGGCAGTGCCAGGTGAATGGATGGGCAAGTAACTGAGGCGATGCTTCCCCTCGAGAGAGGTTTCTTTCTGAGCAAGGAATTTCAGCTGTCAGGGAACTGTGAGTAAGAAGTGTTTGAGGCACGTCAGGCCTTTCTTGTAAGTATTAACCTCACCAACATTTCAACCTCTCCATACCTCTAATTCAATAGGCAAAAGCAGAAGAGTACTAAATGTCTTTTTCAAAATATTTTTGTAAACAAAATCATTTTTAAATAAAATGCAATAATTACTTGCCAGGTCTTTCAAGTGTTTTTCCAAACCTGGTTTTTCCCACAATAACCTATCTATTTTAGGAAAGCCTGAAGGGAAAGAAAAACAAGGCTGTTTAGAATATAATGTATCCAGAGCAACTGCTCTGCAGCTCTGTTGAGGACCTTCAAAGCCAGAGGCGGGGAGGCAGTGCTGCAGGTGCCTGGGGAGACGTGTCGACAGCACTGACTCCACAGTTACAGAGAGGCTGGAAAATAAAACACCTGTCCCATCACATGCTCGATGGCTTTCATCTTCCCTATGAAGAAGTCCCGGACGTTTTGATGAGAAGATTCAAATGAAAAAATGACTTCTGTTCTCGCAGTGCAGCCAACCAGACTAAAGCACAACCATCACCCCCACTGTTAACACAGGGCACAAATGCTACAGGAACCAGCAAAAGGGCTCCAACACCACCGACGCCGAACTGTAAGGGGAGTGTCCTGGGAACTGCTCAGTCGTGTCTGACTCTTTGCGACCCCACGGACTACAGCCCACCAGGCTCCTCTGTCCATGGAATTCTCCACTCAAGAATGCTGGAGTGAGTAACCATTCCCTTCTCCAGGGGATCTTTCCAATTCAAGGATCGAACCTGCGTCTCCCACACTGCAGGCAGATTCTTTATCATCTGAGCCACCGGGGAAGCCCTGATATAAGGTGCTGCTTCCCTGAGTAAGAACTCAGAAAAGGGGAAGTGACAATATTCAAGTCGTTTTTAAAAAAATCTCTCTTCTTTAGTTCAGTCGCTCAGTCGTGTCTGACTCTTTGTGACCCCGTGAATCGCAGCACGCCAGGCCTCCCTGTCCATCACCAACTCCCGGAGGTCACCCAGACTCACATCCATCAAGTCAGTGATGCCATCCAGCCATCTCATCCTCTGGTGTCCCCTTCTCCTCCTGCCCTCAATCCCTCCCAGCATCAGAGTCTTTTCCAATGAGTCAACTCTTTGCATGAGGTGGCCAAAGTACTGCAGTTTCAGCTTTAGCATCATTCCTTCCAAAGAAATCCCAGGGCTCATCTCCTTCAGAATGGACTGGCTGGATCTCCTTGCAGTCCAAGGGAGTCTCAAGAGTCTTCTCCAACACCACAGTTCAAAAGCATCAATTCTTCGGCACTCAGCCTTCTTCACAGTCCGACTCTCACATCCATACATGACCACAGGAAAAACCATAGCCTTGACTAGACAGACCTTTCTTGGCAAAGTAATGTCTCTGCTTTGGAATATGCTATCTAGGCTGGTCATAGCTTTCCTTCCAAGGAGTAAGCATCTTTTAATTTCATGGCTGCAGTCACCATCTGCAGTGATTTTGGAGCCCCCCAAAATAAAGTCTGACACTGTTTCCACTGTTTCTCAATCTATTTCCCATGAAGTGATGGGACCGAATGTCATGATCTTCGTTTTCTGAATAACATTGAGCTTTAAGCCAACTTTTTCACTCTCCACTTTCACTTTCATCAAGAGGCTTTTTAGTTCCTCTTCACTTTCTGCCATAAGGGTGGTGTCCCATCTGCATATCTGAGGTTACTGATATTTCTCCCGGCAATCTTGATTCCAGCTTGTTTTTCTTCCAGTCCAGCGTTTCTCATGATGTACTTTGCATACAAGTTAAATAAGCAGGGTGACTATTACACAACCTTAACGTACTCCTTTTCCTATTTGGAACCAGTCTGTTGTTCCATGTCCAGTTCTAACTGTTGCTTCCTGACCTGCATACAAATTTCTCAAGAGGCAGATCAGGTGGTCTGGTATTCCCATCTCTTTCAGAATTTTCCACAGTTTATTGTGATCTACACAGTCAAAGGCTTTGGCATAGTCAATAAAGCAGAAATAGATGTTTTTCTGGAACTCTCTTGCTTTTTCCAGCAAAGAATATAATCGATCTGATTTCGGTGTTGACCATCTGGTGATGTCCATGTATAGAGTCTTCTCTTGTGTTGTTGGAAGAGGGTATTTGCTATGACCAGTGCATTTTCTTGGCAAAACTCTATTAGCCTTTGCCCTGCTTCATTCCATATCCTAAGGCCAAATTTGCCTGTTACTCCAGGTGTTTCTTGACTTCCTACTTTTGCATTCCAGTCCCGTATAATGAAAAGGACATCTTTTTTGGGTGTTAGTTCTAAAAGGTCTTGTAGGTTTTCATAGAACTGTTCAACTTCAGCTTCTTCAGTGTTACTGGTTGGTGCATAGACTTGGATTACTGTGACACTTAATGGTTTGCCTTGGAAACGAACAGAGATCATTCTGTGGTTTTTGAGACTGCATCCAAGTACTGCATTTTGGACTCTTTTGTTGACCATGATGGCCACTCCATTTCTTCTGAGGGATTCCTGCCCGCAGTAGTAGATATAACCTTAGATATATCTAAGGTTAACATAGATATAACAATTATCCCAGAGGCATGACCTCACAGATACAGCTGAAAGAACACTTTTTAAAGACTATTTTAAAAAGCAGTACAGCAAATTGTTAAGTTTGAGACCCAGTCATCTCCAAACATGGATGAAAAAAAAAGTTTACAGGTTATGGAGTGGAAAAAAAGAACAAGCAGTGAATTTTTAGAGATATAAGATACATAGTAACTGAAGCTAGAAATGGATGAAATAGCAGATTAGACACAACTGAGAGTACAAGTGAATTAGAGGAATGCAGAAGAGAAAAAGATTCAAAAAACTCAAGAGAGAGTACACAGGTGTGAGAATGTCCAGCACACATCTAACAGGAGTTCCAGACGGAACTGATGGAGGAGGAGGAAGTATGGAGAAGACAGTGCCTAAGGACTTTCCAAAATTAAGAAATATATGAATCCTTGACTTGGATGCATACAATCCTGAGACAAGAGTGAACTACTATTTAGGTACATTTTGTTTTTATTCTTAAACACAAGTTTAGAAACATCTTGAAAGAAAAAGGTTACCTACAAAACAAACAAAAATGGGACTGCGGCAGACTTCTCTGGAATAAATCTGCCCTGTGCTGGGGGAAAATAACTGCTAATTTAGAATTCTATGCCCTGCTAAAATATGTTTAAGCATACACACACATAGATGATACTCAGGGACTAAGAGTTTAGCTTTCACTGAAAAGGAACTACTTCAACTGAAGCTCAAAGCAAAGAATGGGTTTCACAGATGAACAGTGTACAAAAAAAAAAAAAAAAATTCAGTAGGCACGGACTGTAATGATGACTGTTTAGGGTCTCAGAGAGGGGCAGAATGAAACCCTGACAACAATATCATGGACGATGGGGGCTCAAAGCCCAAATCATCTATGATCCTTGCAATGTTCAGGAGGAGAAATAGCAATTCACTTTAGAATTTATTAAGTCAAAGGTGCATGTTGAAAACTTACAAGCAGCTACTAAATAATAAGTAACTTTCAAATCAGCAAAATGAAAAAAAAGTTCAACAGAAAGCAGGAAAAAAAGCAAAAAAGCAAAGAAAACTTACACACAAAAAGGTGAAAGAAATCATTCTAAAATAATAATGAGCATACTAAGTGAAAATGGATTAAAATTTCCCCATTAAAAATGTCAAGATTCAATCATTAACTCCTAACTGTATGCCTGGCAAAAATCACTCACTCACTCACTCACATTGGCACAGGGGACACATCCAAGAACATTCAATGCAGCATTGTTTTTTGTTTTGGGGGGAGGTTTCTGATCAGAGAGAAAAAAAGTACTTTTTAATTCCTTCTTAACTGCAAAAGCCCTTTACCTCAAATGCCGACATATACATTTTTTCTAGCTAGTAAAGCACATGAGACCTGCAGCCTAGGAGAATAAATAGGAAAATAACGAAACTGTGCTTATGTACTATATCAAAAAAATACAAAATGCAAAACAAGAATGAAGTTTCTGTGACAGAGAAAGATAGTGTTGGGAGATAATTCTTCAAGGATCTCCACACTGTTAAATTGGAAACAACGTACATGTCCACCCAAAGAAAAATGGATCAAATGACTGATCCAACAGTTAAGTAATAAAGAGGAGTTAAAATTAGTGAATGAAATCCCTAAGATTCAAAGTATCTTCTCAAAACATAATGCTGACTGAAAAAAGCTACTTGAAAAAGAGTATATATAAGCCATACACCACTCATGTAAGTTAAAAAAAAACCTCTCCAAATAGCCTGTAAGTTGTCACATATATACATTAATATGTGGAAAAAGTATAGAAACATAGCCAGGAAAGAAACATGGACTTTAGAAGAAAGTTACATCTGTGAAGGGGCTATACCTCTGATGCCTTTTTGTCCTGTTTTCTTTTTAAACAAAAAACTCAAACCAGTAATGTCAACATTTGTTAGGTACCTAGCGAAATATCTGTGATTTTATTTTCCATATTCTGAAGTAGTTTCAAACTTACAATTCTAAGTAAAAATTTAAAAAGGATAGAAAAAAGAATAAGTTCTGAATCAATGCCAATTCAGATCACCGATCCAGTTGGCAACCAATCATTTTCTAAAATTACATTTAAATGTTCTGAATCTTTGCTACGTGTTACTGAATTTTCTCACACTACTTTACCAACACACAGTTCTCACTGCAAGGGAATAAACAAACTAACACTCAAAAAACAATCGTGTTTTTAGTCTGTGATTTATCTTTGTTAAAGTATTGATAAAACATGGTTCCAACATTTGCTTTTTTATGTCTCAATGCTGGAGCCATGCTAACAACAGGACAAAAAAGATGTGGTCCCAGCTGGGCTCCAGGATCCCTTTAATTTGTTCGGTTGTAAAACCCCATAATTGTCCTGTGTTTTAGTATTCACTGGACTATAAGTGCTAAGAAAAGAAAAAAGGGAAAAACCAGTAGCTACAATGAAACTTAAAAGTTGACAGAAGATATGTTATCAGGATATTCCTGAAGGGTTTATGTAAGTACAGGGAAAAAAAAAAAAGACAAAATCCAAAGTAAATATCATCTATTGTGGATACTAGGGTTAATTTTCAACTCGAGAATATCTGCTCTGGCTCTATTTTTATAAACTTGATTTAAGGATTATTGTCTCCGTATCCATTACTTCTCTATGTATTCTAAGTTGTGAGTTAAACATATTTAACCTCCTTTGTATATTTCCTACATCTCTATATTCAGGGCTTAGATACTGCTCAACGTTTTCTAATGTTCCCACCAAGCTGTCTTGGAGGAAAAACTGGTATTTCCTATTACAACGTTCTTATTAATAGATCCCCCAAATTCAGTCACATGCACTTGGCAGCAATTTACCCAGCACTTTCTTCCCCTCTTTACCAGTGAATTAGCTGTTTGAGAGGTTAAATTATGAAGTTGTGATTATATCTCTAGGGCTTGAGAAATATATTCGGCAGATAACTTAAGTTCTACAAGATTTAACAGTCTTAAATACTTTCTCTCTAGAATATTGCTATGTGTAATAATTAACTCTGTAAGAGCCTTCATAAGGAAATGGCCCTCTTATCTATCAAGCATGGGAAAGTATGCGGTTCACTCTGAGACACTGACAGCTCACTGTGGCTTTGTCCCTGGAACATAGAGATGAGCACAGGGCTGGGCCCAGGCCTGCCACTGCCCCTGCCTCCAGGCCTGCAATCTCCATCTCAGAGGCTAATTAAACTGCTTTCACTCTAGAACAGGACAGAAAAGAAGCAAAAAAAGGAGTTGTAAGCATTTCACAGACTGTTGGCATAAAAGCAATGAGAATAGCATCTATAAATTCTTAATCATAAAACCTTTACCTTGCTTTATGAAATTTACATGGGGGAACCTGACCCAGGCCTCTCTCTGTAGCTGTGTCTCTGACCATTAGACACAGTGCTTCCCACCAGCTCCTGCATCAACAGACCCCCACACATACCCACACAGTCAAGCAGACCCCCATCACAGCTCGAGGCTGGTGGGGAAATCACTGTAAGAGTCATATTAATTTCTCTCCTTTTCCTCTCCTTGGAGAATTAAAGTCACAATGAAAGGTTAACAATCTAAGCAGGAGTACTTGAAAGTGTTTGTTTTATGTATGGCGTCATTCTCTGCCCCAGAGACTTAGGAGTAGTTTTGTGCTGTAAACCTGAACAGTGTAGTTCTGCTCCTAAAATGCATATAAATGGTGCTTATCCCAGAGAGAGCTTGTCTCTCCTTCTACTTTAAAGCCTGACTGTACTGTCAAAACAGGAGATAAGTGCTGATCTGATGTTATCCTTTACTCTTACTTAAGCCTTTTAGATCATCAAATTTGGTTTTCAACATCTTTGTTTTATAGAAGAAACAATCTGGCCTGAACTTACACAGACCATTCAAATCCTGAACACCAACCTCACTATCTACTCTTCTCAGCTTTTTATAAAAATAACTTGTCCAATCTCCAAGCTATTGACAGTGATCAGATCAAGATGGAGAGAGGCTGGCTGACCACAAACACACCAGATGAAGACTCTGCCCACTTCCTCCCCCAACCACCTCCCAGTAAGAATCAGGCATTTATTAAACGCTTCCTAATAAAATGCTCACAGATCTGTTTTTTTGCATTTTGTTCAATTTCTACTCTGTACTTTGCTTGCATGAGCACGTTTCTGAAAATGTTTAATTCTGAGCATAACACAAAACATATATAACAAAAGAATCAATAGCAAAGGCTTCTATTTTAGATATTCCAGAAGGCACATTTGTACAAATAACTCCAGTGTTTTGAAAAATCGATTTTAGAACATCCTCAAAATGCATTCCTGTACCTGTCCTCCCCTCCGCCACCCCACCGCTGGCCTTCTCCACTTCAGCCTGGGATTCAGGACAGTGACACATGTACCCTGAAGCAACAGGAAGTCGTGTCAGCCTCTGACTTACCTCACAGAACATATAGAGAGACAGCAGAGTGAGTCCGAGGTTGTACACCACTAAAATCCCCCGGCAGGAGAACGGTTGCCTAGTCTTCATATATTTTGGTCCCAGCCACACGATTAGCAAGTACAGGATGGAGCAGACCAAGGTGGGGACGTAATTGTCCAGAAGAAACCATCCTTCTACTCGAGTATCTGGAAAATTGTAAAAGAAAAAACATTCAGTGATAATAGATATAAAAATAATAACAATGTGCTTCGAACATGAAAAAATTTTCTCTAACCACAATGTTCCCAAGCCAAAAAAGCAACTCGAAGAACTGTGAGTCTTCAATACATAGGCTCAAGGTGAGGCTCTCATTTATGCTGTAAACAGTAATGTGCATATTACCAGGGGCTTTGCTAAATGACTTTTATAAAATCTGTTCTTAAGAATCTTAAAGAAAACAAGGAGAAGGCTCAATTTTTCACTAACTGGATTGATTAACCAGGCTTGCTGAATTACGCATGGGTCAAGGAAACCCTAGAAGTGGCAATCTTTGAGCTCCGAAGCTCTCCATGTCAGCCAGTCTGTCTGGCATGCAGACTCAGAAAACATGCCACTCGGCCAGCTCAGAGATCATCTCTGATTCAACAGGCCTTGTCTGCGGAGTGCCATGGTCAACAGCAGCAGGGGCGATAACTTTTTAAAAAGTGAGAGTGAAGCAGCAAACGACCGGATAAGAGGAGAGCAGATGTGTGAGAGAGAAGACCTACATTATTGATTCAAGGACATTACTGATGCAGGAAGGACCTCCTGCCTTGCCTCCCCTCCCCTCCCCTCAGCAGGAAGGAGGAAAAGGACAGTGGGCCAGCCCCTTCTTTGACCTCCTGGCTCAGCCATCTTGCTACTCTCTCTCCAGGGCTCTCTCCCTTGACCTTGCAGGACAAGCACATCTTAAGTAGAACATACGTCCCCTTGGGGAACCACTGTCAGTCTGCTTTCTTGCAGACACCCTAAATTCTCCCAGTGTCTCTTTTTCTTGGCTTCAGAGGGAGACTCCATCCACCCTCTGCCCACTGACGCTAGGGTAGTGGTGATGGTGGTTTCACTGATCTGTGCTTCTCAGAAGCTCTCTAGGGAAGTGGCTGTCCCAGCAAACTTATTAGTAACAAGGGGATTCTTAACACCTTTTGTTCTCAGCTGTCAATTCTGAGAACACAAGTTCCTACTTATCAACTAACATCAGACCTTTATATATGTTTATGTGTTGGTGATGGACAGGGAAGCCTGGCATGCTGCAATTCACGGGGTTTCAAAGAGGAGGACACGACTGAGTGACTGAACTGAACTCATGTGTGCATAACAACACAAACACAATGAATGCCCCTACGAAAACCTCCCATTTCCTTTTATTTAAAGCTGTTTGGCATCTTGCAAATTTATTTTAATTAAATTTTCTAACAGATCTTCATTTTCCTATGTCACCAAGTATCCAAGTATTTCCTGGGTGGCTGGCCCTAACCCAAGGGGGTAAATCCTTAGGGAGCTCGTCAATCATGAAGCCCTAACCCACCCCCAGGGGACTGGTTCAGATAAGAGCATGTGGAGCAATTGAGGCCACTGAGCTCTGAGGAGATGACAGTTTGTAAAGTGCTCTGGGGAAGAGTTTTCTGGTTCTTAAAACCATGCACAAGATAAGACTTTTTTCTCCACCTCTGGAGGTGCAGCCTGGAGCTTCAGCAGCCAATCTGCAACCACAAAAGATGGGGGGACCTGACCTGAGCACAGAGCTGCTGACACACTGAGGAGGTAAGGTAGAAAATGACAAGAACAGGGTCCTTGGGTAACATCATAGAGCCCCTAGAACAACTCAGATCTCACAATGTTACCATTGCTGTTGTTCGGTCGCTAAGCTGTGTCTGACTCTCTGCGACCCCATGGACTGCAGTGTGCCAGGCCTCCCTGTCCTTACAACAGCTCAAACTCATGTCCAACTGAGTCAGTGATGTCATCCAACCATCTCATCTTGTCATCCCCTTCTCCTCCTGCCCTCAATCATTCTCAGCATCAGGGTCTTTTTCAATGAGTTGACTCTCTGCATCAGGTGGTCAAAGTATCGGAGCTTCAGTCCTTCCAATGTAAGCTAATAATTTTTATTACTGTTTCAGCCATTTAAAATTAGAGCTTTGATCCTACAACACTGAAAGAAGGCATCATCCCAGCATGAGCACAGACAGATGGATCTGGCTTGTTCTTTCCCAGGGGCCACACAGTAATTTGGCTTGTTCCCCATTGAACAAGTTTTGACAAGCAGTACCTGCTAAGCAGCCTCCTTATACACATCTCTGCTGAGTCAAAGAGCACATGCATTTTAATTTCAACAGAAAACACAACTGCCCTCTAGAGAGGTTACCCCGGTAGACCTTCTCCACTTCCTCACTATTATCACAGATGGCATAAGCCCTACTGCATCCCTGCCTTACTAACAGATGAAGTTCCTTTTATTGTTTTCTTTGTATTTTACAAACCATGAGTCAAATGGAGATTCTGTTTTAAAAGCCTCTGGGAGTTTTCCTATGAATTGTTCTGTGAACCTCCCAAGTTCCCTCTTTACAGGTGACATGTTAGAGATGACATTAGAAGAAGGTGTACTATTTGGAGCTGACTTACTTGTCCTGAAGGACAATGAAAGATGAGGGTAAGAAGTGAGCTCAGGCACATATACTTATCCAGTGATGTGACACATCACAAAAAAGGGCTTTAGAAAGCCCTTAAAACTGTAAAACCGGAAGGGTTTTAAACCCCTATTGCAGCAGTGTATTTTGAAAATCGGATTCAGCTGGAGACTCACAAGAATTGAGCAACCCGTGCCACCAAAAGTGGTGAAATCTGTGGCACGCTCAGGCTGTAAGCTTGCAACATAATCCGATCTCCACTAAAGTCAGCAGAGGTTCCCAGCAGTCAGGGGACCACGGCAGTCAGGGGACCACGTACCTGTTCATGACTTCAGGACTCCAAACCCCGGGTATCTAATCACTGGAAAATGAGCATGGTTTCTAGACTGTCTTCATGCAATATTCACAAGTTGCCTACAACAAGGAGTGGGAGGAAGGATGGGAGAGCAAGACTCAAAACCACCTTACCTCGGGGGCCAAGCCATGCCCGGAAATAGGTGCTAAGCGATGCATCAAAGTGCTCCATTTTAAAACCTATTAAGAAAAAGAGACATTGATTAACCTCTACTCAAAATGCTTTCTGTAGTTTTTTTTTCATAAAACAAGAACAAATTCTTTTCAGAGAAGACACCTTGGACAAGGTTAAGTTCCTCATGTTCAAACAACTTTTTTAAACTCACAAAAGTAACTTACATGCTAAGTTCTCATTTGAAAAACAAAAGGAAAGACACAATTCCGTGAATTCACTTTATAAATAAGTGAAGCGCCAGTTTTCTGTGCTTCTTTTCTCAGCTCCATAAAAATTCTCTCTGTGAAGCTGAAATCTCAGAGGGGAGAAGGACAGAACTGGATAGAAGGTGGGCAGAAGGGGGAAAGTCCATCAGGGCAAACAGGACTGCCATGGGGAGAAAATGGTTCCGCTGCTGGGTGTTTTGATTAATTACTGTCCCAACATACTTCACGTCCACAGCAAAAAATTCAAACATTTAAAATGAAAAGAGGCAGTAAGAAAAATCTCATCATTCTGGTCCAACACAATCCCTCAGACCCACTGTCAGAAGGAGCTTACTGGTACCATTTCTTGGGTATACTTCTAGAGGTTTCTCTCCTCTAAGCACAAAAGATAACACATGCTGAATGACAGTTTCTGTAACTGTTGGTCGCAACCCATTAATATTGATACATGATCAAGTCAACTTTGCATTAAAAAGAGCAAACTAATCATCATAATCAGAGTGCTCTGTCCTTAGGCAGAATGAATAAATACTGCCATGAATCTTCAGTGTTACTGTACCATTATTTATGAGTGCGATGTAAACTACATTCTTACTGAGGTAAGCACAAAAGAAAAAAGTTGGGAAAACACGTACACTGAGTACTGTATGTATTATGACATCTTGGAGATTGTCTCATAACAGTGGTTAGAGACCCACCTCCATCTTCAAAGATTTTACAACTCCCTACTTTCCCCCCATTTGAGATTTACATTTACAAGTTAGAGAAGCATCTTTTCATCTGTGCATTTATTTACTATATGTTCTATATGAAAGTCAGGAGGCACATTTTTAACTGTCTTGGTCGTTACTATTATAGAAATAACCACAAGTATTTTTCCTTCCAAGGGCAAAGGAAAAACTGGTTTCATCAACTAGCAGTTTAATGCAATGTCTCTCCCTTAGCTGGCCATGCTGAAGCCTACGTCTTATCCTTTGTCTAATTTCATGGATAATTACCTTAGTTTGGAATTACCTAATGGCACCCCACTCCAGTACTTTTGCCTGGAAAATCCCATGGATGGAGGAGCCTGGAAGGCTGCAGTCCATGGGGTCGCTGAGGGTCGGACATGACTGAGCGACTTTACTTTCACTTTTCACTTTCATGCACTGGAGAAGGAAATGGCAACCCACTCTAATGTTCTTGCCTGGAGAATCCCAGGGATGGGGAAGCCTGGTGGGCTGCCGTCTACTGGGTCACACAGAGTTGGACACGACGGACGTGACTTAGCAATAGCAATAGCAATGGATTCTAGTAGTTACAACAACTGAGTCAACCCAGCCTGGTTGTGGGAGGCACAGGCGTAGCCATCAATGACATCTTGAAAGCCACAGCCACTAGGGTTCTGTCCCAACATCTGTCCTTCCCTGGGGGTGATTCAGGAGGTCACCTGGCAGACTCCTTTCAGCCAAGAAGCCACCAGCTCCCCACACACCCAAATGCCAACAATTAGACACACCACCTTTGCCCCTCAGCAGTTACCCAACCAAAGAAGAACAACAGGCTGGCAGGGAGTTAAGTGGTTCCATGTGGGCTCTTTCTCAGACAATCTGGGTTTGAAACCCATTTTCTCCACTTACTAGTAATATGACCTTGGACCATGGGAGTTATTTAACCTCCTACCTGCTGCTGTTGCTGTTTAGTCGCTCAGTTGTGTCTAACTCGCTTGCAACCCCACAGACTGTAGCCCTCCAGGCTCCTCTGTCCATGGACTTCTCCAGGCAAGAATACTGGGGTGGGTTGCCGTTTCCTTCTCCAGGGGATCTTCCCGACCCAAAGACCGAACTCGCATCTCCTGCTCTGGCAGGAGGCTTCTTTACTGCTGGGCCACCACAGAAGTCCCTCCCATGTTCCTACCTGCAACATGTGGGAAATAATTGCCCCTCGGGGGCAAAAATTCCAAGCTGGGGCAGGAACACACACGCGTAAAATATGTAAAGTAAATGTTGGCATGAAAAATAAGGCACGGTAAAGGGGATGGGATCGTGGAGCAAAAATTTTCTTTGGAAAATGAAGTTGCCACTCGCAGAAGGTAACCACAGAGCAAAGAGAAAGGGCATTCCAGTTCAAGGGCCGGCTGGAGGCAGTGGCCCGGAGACATCTGTCTCCCTCTCCCTGCCCACCAGGGTTCACAGAAATCAACCCCAAGGCATGGGGAGCATGTGGCCACAGGCTGGCAGGAGAGGCGGCACCTTAGCTGTGCTCACAGCCTGTCCCCACATCCCCTTCACAGCTAGCTCCCCAGCTGCCCAGCCACTGCAGAACAGGACAAAAGGTCCCAGCGAGTGAACTCCTCCCGCCAGGCAACCCGCCCCGCTGGGTGAACTGGGCAGTCACTGAGCGGCCTGTGGGCTGAGCTGTACTCTTTTGTACTGTTCTAAAAGAACAGGAGAGGCATGGGGCCCTGTCAAGCCCTTGACACTCTGCCTAGTGATCGGGGATCACGGGAACGGCATGACCCACTTTGCACAACGTCCAAGTGCACGGCCAGGTCTGGGGCCTGACCACCCATGGCAGATTCCCATCTTCTGAGCCAGCCGTGGGCTGGGAATGTCACTTCACCACCAGAGTCATCCTACTGGCGGCTCCGGGCGAGCTGGGCCATGCAGGCACACAGCTGCTCTGGACAATCGTACTGGCAGGGACCAAGCCCAGGCACTGGGCCCATGCGAGAGGAGCTCTGGTCCTGAGCTCAGCAAAGAATAAGCCATTCTTTGATGTGACTGGTTCCCCACACTGAGACAGGAAAAGGGGATGTCAGTCCTCCCAGGAGGCTGACCATGCTGACACCAAGCCAAGCATCACCTCCCTAACCCTCTTTAACCAGGAGTCTCTGGCACCCACCCAACCTACGGGGGCTTCCAGAACCACAGGTCATGACGGGGAGGGGTCGGATCCATTAAAGAAAAAAAAAGAAAATCTAACCATGACAGTATCCAAAAGTTCTTCATCAGGTCAAGGGCCACAAACACAAAATGTAATAAGGAAAACATGCTAAGGGTCAAAAACACAGGCAGGTACATTAGAACAGATTTTGAAGAATCCCTCTTTTACACACATTTTCCAAAAAGACACTGTCTGTTGAACATTACTTCCCACTATCAAATTCTAGAGTGTTTCTGGTAACCACGTGGCTGTATTACAATTGTGTCTCTGGGGACGACAGAGGATGAGATGGCTGGATGGCATCACCGACTCAACGGACGTGAGTTTGAGTGAACTCCGGGAGATGGTGATGGACAGGGAGGCCTGGCATGCTGCGATTCATGGGGTCGCAAGGAGTTGGACACGACTGAGCGATTCAACTGAACTGAACTGTACTAAGAAAATAAATTACTAACTGGGGCTAGGCATTATGTGTATTAAAAACAGGATGCAACACAGTTCAGTGTACCTTCACCTAAATCAAAGGAGAAAAGGAAAGATATAACCATCTGAATGCAGAGTTCCAGAGAATAGCAAGAAGAGGTAAGAAAGCCTTCTTCAGCGATCAATGCAAAGAAATAGAGGAAAACAACAGAATGGGAAAGACTAGAGATCTCTTCAAGAAAACTAGAGATACCAAGGGAACATTTCATGCAAAGATGGGCTCGATAAAGGACAGAAATGGTATGGACCTAACAGAAGCAGAAGATATTAAGAGGTGGCAAGAATACACAGAAGAACTGTACAAAAAAGATCTTCACGACCCAGATAATCACGGTGGTGTGATCACTGACCTAGAGCCAGACATCTTGGAATGTGAAGTCAAGTGGGCCTTAGAAAACATCACTATGAACAAAGCTAGTGGAGGTGATGGAATTCCAGTGAAGCTATTCCAAATCCTGAAAGATGATGCTGTGAAAGTGCTGCACTCAATGTGCCAGCAAATTTGGAAAACTCAGCAGTGGCCACAGGACTGGAAAAGGTCAGTTTTCATTCCAATCCCAAAGAAAGGCAATGCCAAAGAGTGCTCAAACTACCGCACAATTGCACTCATCTCACACGCTAGTAAAGTAATGCTCAAAATTCTCCAAGCCAGGCTTTAGCAATATGTGAACCATGAACTTCCTGATGTTCAAGCTGGTTTTAGAAAAGGCAGAGGAACCAGAGATCAAATTGCCAACATCTGCTGGATCATGGAAAAAGCAAGAGAGTTCCAGAAAAACATCTATTTCTGCTTTATTGACTATGCCAAAGCCTTTGACTGTGTGGATCACAATAAACTGTGGACAATTCTGAAAGAGATGGGAATACCAGACCGCCTGATCTGCCTCTTGAGAAATCTGTATGCAGGCCAGGAAGCAACAGTTAGAACTGAACATGGAACAAAAGGCTGGTTCCAAATAGGAAAAAGAGTTCGTCAAGGCTGTATATTGTCACTCTGTTTATTTAACTTATATGCAGAGTACATCATGAGAAACGCTGGACTGGAAGAAACACAAGGTGGAATCAAGATTGCCGGGAGAAATATCAATAACTTCACATATGCAGATGATACCACCCTTATGGCAGAAAGTGAAGAGGAACTCAAAAGCCTCTTGATGAAAGTGAAAGTGGAGAGTGAAAAAGTTGGCTTAAAGCTCAACATTCAGAAAACGAAGATCATGGCATCTGGTCCAATCACTTCATGGGAAACAGATGGGGAAACAGTGGAAACAGTGTCAGACTTTATTTTTGGGGGCTCCAAAATCACTGCAGATGGTGACTGCAGCCATGAAATTTTAAAAGACGCTTACTCCTTGGAAAGAAAGTTATGACCAACCTAGATAGCACATTAAAAAGCCGAGATATTACTTTGCCAACAAAGGTTCGTCTAGTCAAGGCTATGGTTTTTCCTGTGGTCATGTATGGATGTGAGAGTTGGACTGAGAAGAAGGCTGAGCACCGAAGAATTGATGCTTTTGAACTGTGGTGTTGGAGAAGACTCTTGAGAGTCCTTTGGACTGTAAGGAGATCCAACCAGTCCATTGTGAAGGAGATCAGCCCTGGGAGTTCTTTGGAAGGAATGATGCTAAAGCTGAAACTCCAGTACTTTGGCCACCTCATGCCAAGAGTTGACTCATTGGAAAAAGAGCCTGATGATGGGAGGGATTGGGGGCAGGAGGAGAAGGGGACGACAGAGGATGAGATGGCTGGATGGCATCACTGACTCGAGCACGGGAGTCTGGGTGAACTCTGGGAGTTGGTGATGGACAGGGAGGCCTGGGGTGCTGTGATTCATGGGGTTGCAAAGAGTTGGACTGAGCGACTGAACTGAACTGACTCACCTAAATCAAGGATTAATCCTGTGACCCCAGGCAAGTTCCTGGCACACCTACTAAATATTTGATGATTGAGGTTAGCCTCCGGCCTAACCTCAAGAGAAGTGTTGAAATTGCCAGAGCTCAGAATATAAAAAACCTGGAAATAGACAACAGAGTACAAAAGGCCAAAATCCGAACCCCCTAAGAGAGCCGGGCTCCTGTGGACGATCCATTTGTCCAGGAGTCAGCTCTGTCCAGGAGAAGTGCCAGGTGAGTCACCTGCGTGAGGCTGAACAAGCATTCTTTTTTCACTATGATCCAGAATCACACAGAATTTGCTGGAGGCTTGAAATAAGATACTACAAGTTTCCCAGCAAACCAGTTCCCCCTCTCGCTTTCCACTTGGCCCTGGAGAGGGACAACAAGCTGCGAGCAGACAAGGTGGAAGGGGTGGCCACAGGGGAAGGTGGCTGGGGTTAAAGAGAGCTGCTCCTGTCACAGTTCTTGAGATGCAGTTATGAGTCTCAGAGTGCAAATGCTAATCATCTTGGCCATTTACACCTGGAGCAGGAGAAAGTGAGAAAGCTGCTGAGCACATGAAAAGTACCAGGATCTTAAGGCAAAACTGCTTTAAAAGATAACCAAGATTTTAAAAAATTACTATAGTAAAGGAGGTTAATTTTCATAAACCCACAACTAGGCTTCTTGGTGATGCTAAAGCTTAGCAGTGAAGATTTATTTTCAGGGTCAAGCCTTGGTTTCTCTTGCTGCCAAGGCAGTGGTAGCAGGGAGCAGCTAGTCTGCTTTGAAAGCCCCCTTTCCTGTAAAAATCAGTCAAATCACACTGCTCCCAGTTTAAAAATGTGTTTACGGCGGACACTTCACTACTGTTAACTTCCTCATCATGCCCTGTTCTACTTGTTTACTCATTTAGAATCTCACGGTCCGGCTAAAAATGAGTCAGCTAAGCCAAGCTTCCAGCTCCCAGGGGTCAGGAGGAAGTCTCCCTCAGCTTTCTGTTCTCCGACCCATTCACCCCCTTAACAGTCCACTCCTGTTAAGCAGGCAGGGGAATGCTGTTCAGGTCGCTGCCAACAACACAAAACATTAAATGGTGCTTTAATTTGTTAGTCACAATACTGTTTCTCGAATTGACAAAGGTTTTTCTCATTTGGAGAAAATCAGCTCAGGAGTGAGAGGAGGAAGCTAACGCCACCTGCTCAGAAATGTTCAAATATAAAACTATCCTAAAGACCCTCAGGGGGAAAAACATCCAAGTACTTCCAGATAGGAAAGCAAGTTGATGAGAGAATCCCTTCAGAAAGCCGGCACTTAAATAGATGTCAACTCCAGATTACATCTTGCTTGGAAGAAATTATCTGCCACATTGACAGTGGCCTCCTCTGACAACTCAGGAATCTGTGCCTTTTCTCCTTCCCCCACAGGCTTCTCATACTTTCTTACCCTCATTCTAAGGGCATGTCCAACTCCTGTTAATGTTCTGATGGAGTCGTTTTCTCTGGCTGTGCACTGAGAAAGGACATGGATCTGTGTGGACTTCAGACACGTCACTGCAGAGCTGGGGCACCGCCAATTCCAGCTGCAGGTCAGCACCGTGGTTGAAGGCTGAGGCCCTCGTTCTGGTGCAACGGACAATCAAGGGGAAGCTAAGTGCTGCCACACTCCAGGATTCTGCCTTCCAATGCCAGGGCCACGGGTTCAAGTCCTGGTCAGGGAACTAAAATCCCACATGCCATGGGGCAGCTAAAGAAGCCTGCACGCTGCAAAGAAAAATCCCGAGTGCGGCAACAAAGACCCATCTAAATCAGATAAGTAAATAACTATAAAAAAGACCCATCTAAATCAGATAAGTAAATAACTATAAAATTTTTTTTTTAATTAAAAAAAAAATTAGGTTAAAAGGGAAGCTCCTTCCATTGTCTCCAGCTCCTTGACTAGCCCCCCAGTTAACCGAAAAGGACTATTCTAACCATTGCTGGAGAAGGACATTTCATTCTTTTAAAGTGGTGGAGGATCACCCAGGGGCTCTGTTCTTAAATGAATCATCTGCGGTCCTTCCTCTCCATTCTGACTTTATGCTCTTTCCAAGGCCCAGGTTAGATGTCAAATGACTCCCCCTTGGCCTCTGGTAGCTTCCAGGGGTATTCTTATTCACATCTAAAGAATACAACGTATCATCAAAGTTCTTCTCCTACTAGAGACCCCACACACCAACCCACTTACCTCATAAGCATCTGGAGAAGGGTTCGCTGTAGAAAATCACTCTTGGATGACTTAATTTTCATTTGAAATCAGGAGAATAAGATAGGTGACATTTGGCTTGGGTTGAAGCACATTGTTATTTAGAAGAAGACAAAGCAAATCTAGACACAGAAAACCCCTTGCCGGTGGATACAGACCGGCCTGCTGCGGATGGATGGAGAGCTCTGCTCCCCCAAAGAGCTTAGATAACAGAAACTCATCAAACTGCACAAGGCTGCGGGGAGATGAGGCAAAAGGTCAAGTGTCAGGATCAGGTCGTCTGGTGACTGGTTTTATTTCCGTGTTCCCAGTGATGCTGAGAATGACTGTCCTTCATGCCACCAGTCACTGGAAAGGCAGCTGACTCAGTTAACAAATATTTGACAAGCACCTACTGTGTGCCAGGCAGTATGCTTGCAAGGAAAATGGCACAGATGGACATCCCTCTGCCCTCCTGAAACAAAGTGGTAAGCAGAGTATTCACCCATGATGCTTGGATAAGAGACCCTAGAAATTTCTGGTGGCTCAGACGATAAAGAATCTGCCTTCCAATGCAAGAGACCTGGGTTTGATTCCTAGGCTGGGAAGATCCCCTGGAGAAGGGAATAGCAACCCACTCCAGTATTCTTGCCTGGAGAATCCCATGGACAGAGGAGCCTAGAGGGCTAGTCCATGGGGTTGCCAAGAGTCGGACACAACTGAGCAACTAAGATATAAGACCTATTTGGGAAGTCAGTGGGAAAATGGTGGCAATCCACCTTGGCCTCATTTTCAAATGCCCATAGTTACTTTCACTATCTTAATCAGTGATAAAATTACAGGCTGACGTCTAAAGTGCTGTGACTGTCAGGCCCACTGTAATTATGTGCTCATTTGTTCACAATCCCCATTAAACTCCAAGCTCTTCAAGGGCAGAACCTCTGGCCTTCTCATTCGTATCTTCAAATGAGAAGCTATGCCTGACAGACTGCTAATTCCTGGTTGAAAACATGAATGAATAAACCCACATCTCAGAATCACCTAGAAGCTTTAAAAAACTAATTTTTCGGGGACCCACTTCTAGAAAATGATTTAGTAGTCAAGGGATGGAGAAATTTTTTTTTTTTTTTCAAGTTCCTTAGGTACTTTTGATGAGTAACATTCTTCGGGAACCACTTCTGTGTATATAAGCTGGGCTTTTGGACACTAATGAAATCCGCGGCAGACAGTATCCGTATTATGTATTACAATGACAGTCTAGACTAGGACAGCAGTCAAGGACAAAATGTTTTTGATTCCTACAAATTAAGTTACAACTCCCTGTTTGTTCAAGCTCTACCAGCAGGAGCAGGGGATAGTGTGCGGAGGTCATCTCTAAGCCCATTAAGTTAGAGATCAGTTATATTTTTAAAACACCATATCACACAGCATATATACCATATAGTCAGCACGTATTAAGTAGTGTAAAATCCTTGTCCACTCTGGAATGCTGTTATAAAGAATACTTCCCAGTAGGAGCTGGTGGTTGTGGCTGTTTAGTTGCTGAGTCATGTCTGACTCTGCGACCCCATGGACTGTATCCCATCAGGCTCCTCTGTCCATGGGATTTCCCAGGCAAGAATACTGGAGTGGGTTGTCATTTCGTCCTCCAGGGGATCGTCCTGATCCAGGGTCTGAACCCAACTCTCCTGAACTTGCAGGCGGATTCTTTACCACTGAGCCTCCAGGAAGCCCTTAACCAGCACTTCTCAGGCTGACAGGTGTCAATGGTGGCTAGGTCTGCAAGGCTCAGCCAGGGAGCATCTGCCTTGCTGCCTGTGACCCCCAGCAGCTGTTCCTGGCACAGGATGGATTCATTAACCACATGCCTAGTCACAATGACTTGGGTAATAGAGAGGTGCCAGCGAGTGGCTGCTAATGCCAGAACTCATGGCACATACCTGCCCACAGCCAACTAGACATACTGCCCAGAAGGATGCAAGGTGGACAATGGGAAGAATCTGGACCTTGGCTGAGTGGTGGGCTCAGGCTCTGTTATTGTCAGTCCTATACTCAGACACTTCCGATCGGTTTCATTTCCTGGATTAGAGGACTGAGGTATCTTCACATGAACTTGGCACCTGCAGAAGGCAGCCCTTAAGATGGTCCCCAGCGATCCTCTCCTGCACTGGACCAGGGCCGTGGGTGTGACCAGGGGAACACAGCAAAAGGGATGGTGTGTCACTTCTGGGATGAGGTTATAAGAGCCACTGTGACTGGCATCGTGGTCAGTGTGCTTCTCAGATGACTAGCTGCTCCGGGGGGACACCAGCTGCCCTGCTGTGAGCCATTCTACTCGGTGGGGGGGCATGCACAAAGAAACCGAGGCCTCTGCCAATGACAGCCCGGTGAGTAAGGAAGTGGACCCTCCGGCCTGGGCCTGCCGGTGATTGTGGTGCCACAGCCAACTCATCACAGAGCCTGAGCCAGAAGCACCCGCTCAGCCTCTCTGGGCCTCCTGACCCTCAGAGACTGTGTGGGATAATAAATGTCTGCTGTTTTAAGCTGCTGAATTCTGCAGTAACCTGTTACTTAGCAATAGAGTAAACCAACAGGTCAGTGGCGGTTAGAGCGGGTGTTTCAAAGCCAACTCCCCTTTCCCTCGCTGATTTTCCTTCTGGTTACCACACTCAACCGAGGCACCAATTAGAAACACGACCCTAAAACACACACACACACACACACACACACACACACACACACACACACACCTTGATTTAACTAGAACTGGGAAGGAAATGAAAAGGCTTGTATACTCTAAAGCATAGAATTTGGTTATGAAAAGAGTATATAAAACTTTCATTGCTAGTTTGAAGCTTAACAGCCCAGGGATCTAACATTCATTATCTATTACACACCCAGATTTTCAAAGACTCAGTGGAGACTTATCCCTCTTTTCTACATGAGGAAATTCAAGTTCAGAGACTTTGAGTAACCTGGCCAAACAACAAACAGATCCATTTAGTTACCTGCAGGTTTATATGACTTAAAGCGGCCAAGTGTCCTGGTTTATTGGAACTTGGTTTCCTGGGAGTCAATATGAGGGGGAAAAAAAGGCCCATCAGGATAAGAGTCAGTTACTCTACTATGTATGAATCTTGTGCTCTCTGCAAACTACCACACAGCTGATTTTTTTTTTTAAGTACTTTTTAAAAGCTATCATTTTGACAGCTTGTGATCTGCAATGAATTCTGAAATGTCACCAGTGAAAAAGAAAACCACAAGCCTTTCTAATCTCACAAGATCCAAGAAAGACTTTTTTCCCACAAAAAAGTAAAACAATTGCTGTTATGATAAAAGCCAGCAAGGAAAATTTTCAGCCTGAGTGTCTGCAATGGGGTCCACAGAGGATGAGTAGGCAACCACTCGCCGCATCCAGACTCCTGGGCCCTTGCAGATATGCACCCAAGTCAGGTGCTCTGGCATGAGGTGTAGGCAGGGCCACAGTCTCCTCTTCCTCTACACAAGCCCAGAGAGCCTGCTGATACCACTGGGAAGTCCTCTATTAGCAGTGCCCAAGGGATCTCCCTACGTGGTAGGTCAGGGGGCCACCTATCAGCAAGGTAGTACCATCCCAATAGCTCTGGCCCTTTCACTTTTAAAAAGATCCACTTAATACCCACCAGAATGCTGTAATCATAAACACAACTGTCGGTGACGACATGGAGAAACTGGAACACTCATATATCATTTGGGACTGTCAAATCATACATCTGCTGTGGAAAATAGCTTGGTAGGCCCTAAAAAAATGAAACACAGGGCTACCATAGGACCCAGTAATTCTACTCCTAGGTATAAGTGCAGAAGAAATGAAGACAGATGTTCACATAAAAACATGCACACAAATATTAACAGCAGCAATATTTATCATCAGATTAGATCAGATCAGATGCTCAGTCGTGTCTGACTCTTTGCGACCCCATGAATTGCACCACGCCAGGCCTCCCTGTCCATCACCAGCTCCTGGAGTTCACTGAGACTCATGTCCATCGAGTCAGTGATGCCATCCAGCCATCTCATCCTCTGTCATCCCCTTCTCCTGCCCCCAATCCCTCCCAGCATCAGAGTCTTCTCCAATGAGTCAACTCTTCGCATGAGGTGGCCAAAGTACTGGAGTTTCAGCTTGAGCATCATTCCTTCCAAAGAAATCCCAGGGCTGATCTCCTTCACAATGGACTGGCTGGATCTCCTTGCAGTCCAAGGGACTCTCAAGAGTCTTCTCCAACACCACAGTTCAAAAGCATCAATTCTTCGGCGCTCAGCCTTCTTCACAGTCCAGCTCTCACATCCATACATGACCACAGGAAAGACCATAGCCTTGACTAGAAGGACCTTTGTTGGCAAAGTAATGTCTCTGCTTTGGAATATGCTATCTAGGTTTGTCATAACTTTCCTTCCAAGGAGTAAGCGTCTTTTAATGGCTGCAGTCACCATCTGCAGTGACTTTGGAGCCCAGAAAAATAAAGTCTGACACTGTTTCCACTATTTCCCCATCTGTTTCCCATGAAGTGATGGGACCAGATGCCATGATGTTCGTTTTCTGAATGTTGAGCTTTAAGCCAACTTTTTCACTCTCCACTTTCACTTTCATCAAGAGGCTTTTTAGTTCCTCTTCACTTTCTGCCATAAGGGTGGTGTCATCTGCATATGTGAAGTTATTGATATTTCTCCCGGCAATCTTGATTCCAGCTTGTGTTTCTTCCAGTCCAGCATTTCTCATGATGTACTCTGCATATATAAGTTAAATAAGCAGGGTGACAATATACAGCCTTGACGAACTCCTTTTCCTATTTGGAACCAGTCTTTTGTTCCATGTCCAGTTCTAACTGTTGCTTCGTGGCCTGCATACAGATTTCTCAAGAGGCAGATCAGGTGGTCTGGTATTCCCATCTCTTTCAGAATTGTCCACAGTTTATTGTGATCCACACAGTCAAAGGCTTTGGCATAGTCAATAAAGCAGAAATAGATGCTTTTCTGGAACTCTCTTGCTTTTTCCATGATCCAGCGGATGTTGGCAATTTGATCTCTGGTTCCTCTGCCTTTTCTAAAACCAGCTTGAACATCTGGAAGTTCACGGTTCACATATTGCTGAAGCCTGGCTTGGAGAATTTTGAGCATTACTTTACTAGTGTGTGAGATGAGTACAATTGTGTGGTAGTTTGAGCATTCTTTGGCATTGCCTTTCTTTGGGATTGGAATGAAAACTGACCTTTTCCAGTCCTGTGGCCACTGCTGAGTTTTCCAAATTTGCTGGCATATTGAGTGCACCACTTTCACAGCATCATCTCCTCCCCAAAAAGGTGAAACCCCAATTTCCACTAACTGATGAATAAATAAAAGGCAGTATTGTATGTTTTTCAGCCATAAAAAAGGAATGAAGTACTGATACATGCTGCAACACAGATGAATCTTGAAAACATTACTCTAAGTTACACAAGTTGGACACAAAAGGTCACATATTGTACGATTCCGTTTTGTAGGCAATGTCCAGAATAGGCAAATCCTTACAGACACAAAGTACATTAGTGGTTGCCAGGGGCTGGGGAGTGGAGGATGGGAAATAACTGCCCATGTGTATGGGGTTTTTGAGGTAATGACAATGCTCTGGAATTAGATGCACTTAAAATTAAAAATAAACATTAAAAAAACCAGAGATACTTTAAAAAAGCCTTAAAACTCTGCATTCTCAAGCTCACTTGTAGAAATCCTTATACTAATAAAATAAAAGCAGAAGTGCATTAGGATTTACTTATACGATTGTCATCAGTGATATCAGCAGCAGAAAAATGGGGAGGGGGGACCTTTAAATATCCATCTAAAAGAAATTTGCTAAATTATGGGACAAGCACACAATTAAACCGTATGTTGTTATTAAAATGAAGCTTCCGGGCATTTATCCCACCGAAAAGACTGACGTTCCCATAAAAGCCTGTACATGAATGCTCAGAGCAGCTTTATCTATAACAGCACCAATCAGAAACATCCAAGGTGGTCCTCAAAAGGTAATTAAACAAACCCTGGGTGCATCCACATCACTGAATACTTCTCAGCAACAAAAAGAACACATTTCTGATACATGTAACAACCCAGATGAATCCCCAGAGAGTTAATGTGAGTGGAAAAAAGCCAACCCCCTTATATAACATTTTGAAATGACAAAATTACAGAGATGGAAAAGAGATAAGTGGTTGCCAGGGGTTAGAGATGGAGTGAAGGCAGGAAAGAAGCAGATGTGGCTATAAAAGGGCAACATGTGCGGATGAAAACATTCTACATTCTAACAATGTCAGCAACCGGCTGTGGTACCAAACTACAGTTCTGCACCATGCTACCAGGGAGGAGGAATTAAGTAAAGGATACTTGGGATCTAGAATCTCTGTGTTATTTCTTACAACTGCTTATCAATCTGATCAGATCAGATCAGATCAGTCGCTCAGTCGTGTCCAACTCTTTGCGACCCCTGTGAACTGCAGCACACCAGGCCTCCCTATCCATCACCAGCTCTCGGAGGTCACTCAGACTCACATCCATCGAGTCAGTGATGCCATCCAGCCATGTCATCCTCTGTCGTCCCCTTCTCCTCCTGCCCCCAATCCCTCCCAGCATCAGAGTCTTCTCCAATGAGTCAACTCTTCGCATGAGGTGGCCAAAATACTGGAGTTTCAGCTTTAGCATCATTCCTTCCAAAGAAATCCCAGAGCTGATCTCCTTCAGAATGGACCGGTTGGAGAAATCACCTCAAAATAACAAATTACATTTTTTTAAAAGATGCACAAAAGTGAGCAAAAACAACAACAACCCAATAAACAACAGTAAGCAACCGACGTTTTAAAAAATTCAAACACCTCCCTCGCACCTCCCACTGACATAGAGCTTCGACCTTCTGGCATCCTAAAAGAGTTTCTGCCAGAAGGGAACAGTGTGAACTATGACCTCATTCATGAAAACTTAACCTTTCACCTAAATGTTGGAGTTCTCACTATTTTAAATTTTCATATCTGTCTAATTTAGCTTTCTAATATGATTTACCCAGACTACACAGGTGATGGGAGTACTATTTGAGCAGTTTAATGTTTTAATTTTTTTTGGCAGTGCCTCTAGGCGTATGGAATCTTAGTTCCCTGACCAGGGATTGAACCTGTGCCCCCTGCCGTGGAAGCATGGAGTCTTAACTACTGGACTGCCAGGGAAGTCGCCAGTCTAGTGTTTTGACTAACTTCAAGGGACCATACCTCTCACAAAGGCTTGTTTTCAGAGAGTAAGAAAATCATTAAGCGTACCAAATAAAATCTTCCCAAATAAAATCAAAGCTTTGATGATCTGGGGGCATTCTGTGATCCTGAAGGGTTCCAGAGTCAGAATTCTGAACGTCCCATCCCATCTACCAGAAACATGGATGAGCAGGCAAAGATAACTGGGACACATCTGTAAATCTATTATGCTTGTCTGGTTTAAATAAGAACTTCACGTCCTCTGTTATTTCTGTGCCATTTTCTATTCTCCTACACAGAACACAGAAAACTTTAGGTATCAATATAATTTCGAGTTGTCACATTCTAGATGTTTTTTGATTAAAATATCAAGAAAAGCTTATTCCATTATGAAAAATAAAAACTGCTTTCTTCTATCTCTGGGGCCATTTTCTTGTCAATCCAATGAAAAGCACAAAGTGGTGAAGAAGCACTTTTATCAAGTGGAGGAGTCCTACCATTCTGGGATCCCAGTTTCCTGGGTGTGTGCAGTGTAGGTGGCAAGTCATGTCCTGCAGGGGGCCCTGGTGCCCCTGGATGGGAAGGAGGCTTTGACACCCACAGCTGCCCAGAGCACAGACACTGGCTAGCAAGGGCTGTGGGGACTTCTGTAACCCTCTTTGGAAATTCTCCAGCAAGATTAGATCTCTTCTGAGCAAAGCTTTTCTCCTTTTCACCAAGTGTTGCTTTCAACGACTGTGCCACTGTGTTTAAAACCCCCTTGACGACCATTAAAGGTGAAATACAGAGAATCAGGCCCTAAAGTAATTCCATTTTAGTGGAACTCCAAGTATTTCAGCAAGTCACATGAGTGTAACTGAATATTCTGACTGTCCAAGAAGGAGATTTTCCCTTTATTTCAATTCTCCCCAAGTAACAGCACTCAACTCCAAGCTGTCATAAAAGCCATTTTGCTGTAACAAAATGAAGATTCAGAAGCCAGTGATTGAATTAGCATGAAGTCAATTAGGTGCCCACCTACAGCCAGAACATGGAAAGAGAGGCACTAACAGGTCTGAAAGTGAAAATGAAGGACACAGTTAAGGAGGAGAAAAAACCTACTTATGTATAGAATTTGCAAGACATCTTTCCAGGAAACCTCAATCAGGGAATTTCAAGAAAAGAATTTAGGTGGTAAAATGGCACACATTACTATTTAGCAACAGGCCTTTCATGGGCATCAAATGTGTTTAAGGAATCATGGTAAAGGCAGAGATAGGCAATGTGGTCCATTGATCAGAAATCAAGCTACTGTATAGCTGGAACTCAACATTCTTGGCTCATTTAAAAACACAAATGTTCCAAGACAAGACATTTAACTGGGGGTGGGGGGTGGGGGGAAGGGACAGCTATAAAAGAATACATGATATCCTACCTTGATCTGGGAAAATTATCACATGTTCTGAGAAAGAACCAAATAAACGCACTTGAAGAAAATTAATAGGACTACAGAAGCAGTGACATGTTGAAAATGTATTATGGCTTTCTCCAATGATGATCTTCATATACATGACCAATATATACCCTCAGGTTGGAGAAGGGAAGGGAGTATGTCTTGATCAGCTCAGACTGCTATAACAAAAATACTACTGACAGGTGGTTTAAACAACAGACCTTTAATTCTCAAAGTTTGAGGGGCTGGCAAGACCAAGGTCAAAGTTCACCTTTGACCTTGAAAGAAACCTTTCCCAAAGGCCTCACCTCCAAATACCATGACACTGAGAGTTAGGGTTTCAACATATGAACCACGGAAGGGAGGGCAGGGTTGGAACGGAGGCATACAAACATTCCGTCTATAATAACAAAGAGGTGGTTTTAAGAGATAAAGGGAATGACTGTTTACAGAGTCTGAAGAAAATTGCTACTTTTAAAAAACCTAGCATCTAAAGTGAATCATTTTCATTCATTCACTCCCTCAAGTTACCAAAACACATAATCTCTACTTTGCAAAAGGGCTGCGTTCCAGATAGTTGGTGTTCTTGCGTGCATCCTCAGTTTGTCCAACTCTCTGAGACCCCATGGATTGTAGCCTGCCAGGCTCCACTGTCATGGAACTTTCCAGGCAAGAAAACTGAAGTGGGTTGCTATTTCCTTCTCCAGGGGATCTTCCCAATCCAGGGCTCAGTCTGTCTTTTTTACGTCCTCTGAATAGGCAGGTGGATTCTTTACCACTGTGCCACGCTTGGAAGCCCTGTGTTCCAGATGTTAATTTATAAACTAGTCATTTGGAAAATTCTATTTTCTGTATTCTATTTTCCATAGAAATTGTGATATTTGTAGCTCTAGACCTTTTGGGGATTTCGCCCCAATTGTAAAAATATGATTAAAGCAAAAGTTAAAAAAAAAAGAAAAAGGTGACCTCCTCTCTATCCCTAGATGACAGAGAGTTTCAGTAAAACTGACAGAGTCTCCCACATCCTAGGAACTCTCAATTCCCAAATTAGGAACCCTAGCTGTAAATCGCTGACAGGTCTCCAGATGGGCCCTAAACTAATGCTGAGCTCATAATGAAGTGCCAACTAGCCCTACAAGAAAATAATCTCGTGTAATATGTGTGCCATGTTGAGTTACTTCCTTCCGGGTTCTGACACTTTCACACTATAGTATGGTCTTTGGTAGGCTGTACAGACTTCAGTTTCTTGATCCATAAACATATGTAATAAGGCCTTCATCCCACAGGATTCTTGTGAGATTATATGAGACACTTGGGGGCTAATGCTTGGGCACCTCAATTCAACTCCAAGCTGTCAAGACACACGTGGCAGCTGTTTTTATGATCATCAAACATACATTCACGACATTGTGGGAGGCACTGGGACACGGACCATAGGAAAGTACAGCTGCTTCCAGAGAAGTCAGAGTCTCACGGGAGAGAGAAGAGGTAACTAAGAAGCTGAAGGAGACGCCCTGATAAATGATGTGCAGATTTTACGCAGGGACCAGTGGGTTGCGGGGGCATGTGAGGCTTGCCAGTGGGAAATGGGATGGGAGGAGGAGAGAGGAAAGTGAAAACCTATGTTGGAGAAGCAGGTAAGAGCGCTAGTGTTTGCTTTTAAACTGGGGGCGGGTGGAAGGCTGGAAAGAGGGTGATTATCAAGGCTGTCAGAAGACTGCCGCAATAGTCCACACAGGAGATGGAGGCACTGTGAGGCCATGGCAGGGGAGGGAATCAGGCAGGGGCCACAGGAGAGATGGCAGGAAGGCGAGGTGACAGAGAGGAGGAACCCACGGATTCCTCTGCACCCGAAAGGCAGGATAGTCAATGAATCAGGGAGCACAGAGTCACAGGGGAGGGGGAAGGGAAATAGGGAAAGTTCTGAGGATCTTAGAAATGTACTGCCAGCTACTAATTTTATTCATCACAGACCCATCATGCCTACTGAGTCAGGAGGCAGGCTGTGCACTGAGAGTTACCGAGTGCAAACTAGTGAACGTTCTCTGTAATGACATGTTCTCTTGTAAGAAAGATCTGCAAGATGAACTGGGCACTGAGTCTGTCATGTTAAGTATAAGAAGTTCAAGGTTAAATAAGCTAGGACCTAAGCCACACGTGTGTTTAGGGATTTGTGCTCTTGCTAAGAAAACACTAAGCCAGCTACACTCTAACCTGAATTACACACTCAGGGAGGTTGAATTATTTAGCAAATTGCTATTTCGCTCTACTAAATGGTGTGCTAATGACTGCTATGAAAAAGTTTTCCAAAGTTACCCCCCCATCACATCTCTCCAGAAGAATCTGAAAGCCACTTAGGACAGCCCAGCCCACCTTTTCAAACGATTTTTCTTATTTTCAAGTATTTTTCTCTGAAAAGCAGAATGATGATACTAATGGCAACTAACAGTCCTTACTATGTGCCAGTCGTTCTGCTCTAATTGTACAAGGATGGCCTCACTTGACCCCCACCAGGGGAGTACACTGAGGCAGAGGGCAGTTAAGTCCTTTATCCAAGGTCACGTCCATAGCAGGAAGACTGACTCCAGAGGCTGCTCTTTTAACCATCACTCTAGTTTCTATGTTACAGTAAAAATAAAAAACAGATGCTTATTGCAGAAACTTGAAAAAATCGAAGAGGGCTTTTTTTTGGGGGGGGGGGATGGGGTTCATTTTAAAGTAGAAACAAAAAGCCTCTGAGAGTGTGGCAAAATCTATGTCCCCCTTTCTGCCATTTACAAACAGAGTGACCTTGGGCAAGTCAACCTCTGAAAGCCTTAATCGCCTCACCTGAAGTATTCCCTTCAAACAGAAGTACAAATAATACCTAATTGGATGAAATGGTTAGTGTATAGCATTTAGCACAGAGCTATGGTGTTGGAGAAGACTCTTGAGAGTCCCTTGGACTACAAGGAGATGATCAAACCAGTCGATCCTAAAGGAAATTAGTCCTGAATATTCACTGGAAGGACGGATGCTGAAGCTGAAACTCCAATACTTTGGCCTCCTGATGCAAAGAACTGACTCATTTCAAAAGACCCTGATGCTGGAAAAGACTGAAAGAGGGATGAGAAGAGGATGACAGAGGATGAGATGGTTGGATGGCATCACTGACTTTATGGAAGTGAGTTTGAGTAAGCTCTGGGAGTTGGTGATAGACAGGGAAGCCTGACGTGCTGCAATCCATGAGGTCACAAAGAGTCTGACATGACTGAGCGACTGAACTAACACTATATAATAAATATAGAAATGAAATATAAATATATTTCACTTTTTTCTGGGCTTTAACAAAGCATATACCTGTATAATCTTGCATTTCAACACTGCAGCAATTTCTTCACAAATCTAATCTGAGCTTTGGAGTAATATTTATATAAATGCTTTCATTATTCCATTATTAATCATTTAGTCTGTTTCCAAATCTTTAGCATTCTTAAATAACATTGTGATGAACATCTTTGCACATAAAACTTTAACTGTGTATTATTTTCTTGAATGAGATTCCCAGAAGTTGGCCAATTATGTCAAAGAGTCTTCATATAATATATCTTGCAAAATTTATTTCCAAAACACTTTCACCTATTAATGTTCCCACCTGCAGGGAATTTGTGAGCAGTCTATAAAACTGCATCCTGGCCAAGACTGGATAATGTTATGAAGGAAAAAGAGGTGTTTTTTTTTAGTCTGATACAACATGTTTTCTATGTTATTAAAAATATAAATCATACAAAAAGCCCAATAGCTGAATAAACATCAAATATATATATGTAGTCATTTTTGGCTAATGGTTGTAAAAGAAAAATGAATAATAAATTCTATGTATCATCTATTTTCTGAAAGATTGATTTGTGAATGTAAGCTGGTATTTAGTTGGTCACTTAAGCTTTTCTGGGCTTCCCTGGTAGCTTAGTTGGTAAAGAATCTGCCTGCAGTGCAAAGGACCCAGGTTTGATCCCTGGGTCGGGAAGATTCCCTGGAGAAGGAAATGGCAACCCACTCCAGTATTCTTGCCTGGAAAATCCCATGGACAGAGGAGCCTCGTCGGCTGCGATCCATGGGGTTGCTAAGAGTTGCGCATGACTGAACGACTCACACAGGTTATTAGTAAATGGAACTGTCTGCATTCCACAAAGACTCCCCCTTAAGGCCAGGAATTCAGTCTAGCTAATAATTTTTAAACCAGGGAAGCATGCCTCTTACACACACAATAGTGATCTTGCATTTAACAAAGTACACACCAAGTGTTTAAGTATCTATTTTGCCTAGGGACATGGGCTGTTTCTTAAAAAAACAGAATCTACAAACCCAGTCACAAAGGAGCCCCACAGAACACCAGCAAATCCAGTTCTAGTAACAGAGGCTCATAAAACTAGCTTTTAAAAAGCAAATGTTTTCTGTGTTTAAGAACTTTAAGTAAGATGATGCTTCCTGGTGGTTTTAACTGTGTACATAACATTCTGGAGAGGACAGGCCATTGTCTGCTCATTAATAGCCAAGCCAGCCAACTCTGTTTATGTCATTAGTATTATTGTCAGTAAAAAGCATAATACAGCTTTTTTTTTTTCAAACCTCATGTGGAGGCACTGAGTCAGCAGTCAGAAAAATAGCTTGACTTGCTCACAGAGAAAGTCCCCATGCATTTCACAGGATACAAAAGAGAAGCCCCAAGGAGTCCTCTCACCTACACCCAGAACAAAAAAGCTGAACCCACAGTTTCAATTGAGAATCAACCAACTGTTACTCGCATCATAAAAATCCTCCTGACGATAAGTGGGCCACCCTTGGGGAAAAGGAAGCCCCAGTGAAAGAAAACTTCGACCCACAAAATGTCAGGCGGGCATTGGGATAAGCTACCCCAGGTCTAATAGGATGAAACAGCATTAACTCTGGCCTGATTTGTTCCAGGATCAAACAAACCTTGGATCATCACAGACTGTAATGCCTCACTAATGAGTTAAGAGGATTTTGTTACAAAAATCGTAATACTCTTCCTTTAGAGAATCCTCGCCATCAGGGTGGTAAGATCATTAAAATAAAAAACACAATGATGATCATGAGAATAGTAACTAACACTGAACACTCAGTGTGTTTAAGTGTCACTCACTCCAGGCATCCTGACATGCACCACTTATTTCAAATCTTTGTAACCTTGTAAAGGGTCTTTTGCCCATTTTACAGAGGAGGAAACGGAGGCTCACACACTGGAAGGTACTATACATGATGACAAGAGCCTGTCCTTGCTTCAGAGGACACAAACGAAGCTCTTAACTACTTCTCAAACTAAAATCAGACTAAGTTTAACTTTGCAAGGAAAATACAAAAGTGCATCCAAAAGCCACCTGCAAATATGTAGAACACGCTGCTGGGTTCTAAGTAACAAACTAAGGTTTTGTAAGGAATGATTTATGCCCAAGGATCCTAACAACCAAGACAGAGGTGTGCCAAGCAGAATGTCACTGGGCCCATGGTTATGACACACCTGATTTTGTTTTCCTTCCCCATTCAAATGAACCAGAAAGAAGTTTGGTTTCCTGCACTCAGCATCAGTGAGGTCCTATTAAATCTCATGTAGCAAGCCTGCTTAGAAATGATAGAAAAGCATATAAAGGTGATAAAGTAATTTCAGTGAGGCTATGACTGAAAAAATCTCACATGGAAACTTCTGGTTTGAGTGCCCTGGGGGATAACATAATATGGAATGAGAAATGTGTCTACCATGTGCAGCCCTGGTCAGTTTGTAGAGCCAAGATGAGTAATAAATCCTCAAATTTCTTTAAAATATTTTTCCAGTAGTCATGTACATATGTGAGCTAGACCATAAAGAAGGCTGAGCAATGGAGAATTGATGCTTTTGAACTGTGGTGTTGGAGAAAACTCTTGAGAGTCCCTTGGACTGCAAGGAGATCCAACCAGTCCATTCTAAAGGAGGTCAGCCCTGAATATTCATTGGTAGGACTGATGCTGAAGCTTTGGCCACCTGATGTAAAGAGTTGACTCAATGGAAAAGACTCTGATGCTGGGAAAGGTTGAGGGTAGGAGGAGAAGGGGACAACAGAGGATGAGATGGCTGGATGGCATCACCGACTCAATGGACATGAATTTAAGCAAACTCCAGGAGAGAGTGAAGGACAGGGAAGCCTGGCACGCTGCAGTTCATGGGGTTGCAAAGAACTGGACACAAACTTAGTGACTGTGTGTGCTTAGTCACTTAGTCATGTCTGACTCCTGGGACCCCACAGACTATAACCTGCCAGGCTCCTGTGTCCGTGGGATTTTCCAGACAAGAATACTGGAGTGGGTTTCCATTTCCTTCTCCAGGGGATCTTCCTAACCCAGGAATCGAACCCAGGTCTCCTGCACTGCAGGCAGATTCTATACCGACTGAGTTACAAGGGAAGCCCGACTTAGTGACTGGAGAACAACAAACAACAACGGCACATATAATCAATTACGGATCCATCTCTAGATATTACATCAACTGATGCAACTAAACATATACATCTTTTTTAGAATCCACAACTGTCCAGTCTATTAGAACAAGGATATACAGGTAGAAGATATAAAAAATAAAGACACCTACAGCAATGAGTTTGGGATAATGATCTAGTCTTAGACCAAGAGAAAAAGCTGAGGAATGCTCTATTATCAGATCAGCATGTTTCCACCTACAAAGTGAATCAAGAAACAGTAGAAATAGCTTGAGGTGTGACACAGAAGAACTTTCAGAGGTGTGCAAACAGCAGAGATGGCCCATGGGATATTGCATAAATAAGCACTCTCCCGCAAAGGCTGGGAGTACAGATTAACCTGAGGCCAAGGACTATTTTTTGGACACTAACAACCCCACTCCCTTGAAAAAGGTAGAACGGCACTATGCTAAAGGTTGCCAGGTCTCTTGACTCTGTTCTGCCCCCAGGCCCAGTTTCCAAGGTAAAGATCCCGGCGGCGGTGGGGAGGGGGTGGAGGTGGTGGTTTCTGTCAGGAAGGTTGGTGCCCAGCTGGTCTTTCAGGATGCCATGTGTGTCGCACTCTGTTTACTCCTGACAAACCTCTCAGGGGTTTAGAGTCCTGTCCAAGAACAAAACCATGTATGGAGAAAAACTATAGCACCGAAGAATCATTCCGGTATTACTCTTCAGAACAAATTCTAGATTAAGATAGCCATTACTACATCACAAACCAGGCACATGACACGTACATCCAAGTGTCAAACCTTATCTATTCCAGGGCCCCCATCTTATCTATCACAGGAACTGAGGATAGGAGCCCCCGTGGATTGCACAAGCGTCCCAACCATTTACACACACTCTTCTTGATGGAGGGGACTGGGAGGAATCCACAACTGTCCAGTCTATCTGGAATCACATACATGTAGAAAATTAAGACCACAAGGAACCTGGTAAAAGAGAAGCAGCACCAAAGGGGTGAGCACAGAGGGGAGGAGGGAGAGATCCGGGCTGGGGGACCCAGGGAGACCTCCCCAGTGGAGTGGAGCTGGAGTGGGAGTGGTTAGGCCAAGGGATTTGGGGAAAGGGCTTTCCTGGTAGCTCAGACGGTAAAGAATCTGCCTGCAATGCAGGAGACCCGGGTTTGATTCCTGAGTTGGGAAGATCCCCGGGAGAAGGGATATGGCAACCCACTCCAGTATTCTTGCCTGGAAAATTCCATGGACAGACCATGGGGTCGCAAAGAGTCAGACACAACTGAGTGACTAATGCTTCACCTCACTTCATGCCACAGGAAAGACAGGATCCAAGAGCAGAGGGGAAAGGAGGGCTGCCACAGCCTGAGAAGGATGAAGCGGTCACATGGGCTATGCTTCTGCCTTCACCTGAGAGCTGACAGCAATGATTTAAAGCATACTGAAACATGTGAACGCTCTGTAAATGTTAAAGGAATTGATTCTCGGCGGCATCGGGGCAGACTTCATATAGGTGGCAAGGGGCCAGGTTACTAAGGACTAACAAGTCAAAGACCTAGGAGGCCGAATGTGGATGGCTGTTCCAAGCTGAAGCACAGATGCAAGGAGGCGTGGAAGGATACAGAGGGTGAGCGGCGGTGCACCTGGGCACCACCACCATCTCTGCGGGCGCTGATGCTTCCCCCTGCGCCTCACACACACCCACCTCTCCCAGCCGCACCACCACCCCAGGCCGTGTTCTTCCACTGGCTCTCCCAGATGGCCAGTCTCAGCTATCCACCCTGTTCCCGCCACCCCCTGCCCCCCATCTCCGCAGTGCACCAGAGCCACCAAAACCCACAGGCCCACTACTGCCTGAAGCCTCTCAACGACTGTGCGCCTTGTTCTCTGCAGACAACCCACAAGCCCTCATTTGCTTAGGGCCCCTGCATCACTGGCTCACCTGGGCTTCCAGCCCAAGCCTGCCCTCCCAGCACTGCCCTGCCCACGGCCCGACCACACCCACCTCCCGCCACCTTCTCCTTTCTGCAGGCAAGCCCTGTGCAGGGAAAGTTCCCTCTGCCTCCTGCCCCTCGTCCCCCTACCCTCACCTCTGCATAAAGGTCCTCACTCAGAGAAATCCCCCGACTCTTCTCCCCCAAAGCCCCAGGCTTGGTGAAGTTCCTCTAATCACAGCCCAGATACGATCAGCCCTCAAGGGCAAGGTTCACATGGACACAGCTTGGCGCTGGGCCCATCATAGGTGGGACGGATGAGTGGTGCATGGTCACTGGGCTGGAGAGCAGACTGGCGACTAGATGGGAAGATTTGAAAGTCCTCTGACTTTATGTCATTGGGCAAAGACAGCCTGGTCCTGAGTGGCCTCGCTGGCAACACCACGGTCTCCATCACTGCTCCCAGCACCAACCAGGGCAGCTGACTCAGCTTTAAGACTTTCATCAAAGGGCAGGAGCAAAAAAGGCTGGGTCTGCTTTCCAATCCCCTGCTTCTGGGTGTGTGAGAAGCCCCCCAGGCCAGCAGAACTGCTTCGTCACCCAGCTCGGCAGGACGACATGGCTTCCACCTCACCGGCTCGGAAGCGCGGTCTGTCCACTGGTTCATGCAGCAGGAGGGACGGTGCTCCTGGTCTGTCTGTGAAAGACGGTCCCTTGCTACAGATGGGCTCTGACTCAGGGCCCCAAATCGTTTATCCCAGTTAGAAACAGGACACTCCTGCCCCTCTTAAGGGAGATTCCTCCCCACCCACTCCTCCCCCTTTACCCCCCTGGCAGCCAATTCGCTAGTGGTGATTATCATCACCAGATCCAGAGCTTCAATGCCTGCCCCCTCCATCCCAGCGCTGGCTCCTGGGGTGTGTCTTCAGTCAACTGTCCCACAGATACTCTTGCCACCACATCTGCCCCTGAGAAGCCTTAATCCTGGACAATCTAACTAGGTGAACTGACATGTTCTGGTGAGATTCAGGCTTGTCAGTATGAATTCCCTGAAACTCTCTCTCTCCTTCAAATGTCAAGGTGCTTGTTACCTGCTACAGGTGGATGAAACTCCAAACATTATGCCAAGTGAAAGAAAACAGACGTCAAAGGCTACATATTGTATTATTTGCTTTATATGAAATATGCAGACTTTGTTGTTCAGTTGCACAACTGTGTCCAACTCTTTGCAACCCCGTGGACTGTAGCACACCAGGCTTCCCTGTCCTTACAGAAGCTCAAACTCATGTCCATCGAGTCAGTGATGCCATCCAACCAACTCATCCTCTGTCGCCCCCTTCTCCTCCTGACTTCAATCTTTCCCAGTATCAGGGTCTAAAGATAGAAAGATCAATGCTGTCCAAAGGCTGGGGGTGGGGAAGGGCAGGGCTGAGAATGGCTGATGGGCACAGGTCTCCTCTGGGGATGAAAATGACTTGGGATTAGACAGAGGTGGCTGGGGTACCACAGTCTGGGTGAACTACATGCCACTGAACTGTCCACTTTAAAATGGTTAATTTCAGGGGCTTTCCTGGCTGTCCAGGAGTTAAGACTGTGCGCTTCCAGTGCAGGGGGGCATGATGTGGGCTTGATCCCTGATCGGGAACTGGAACTAAGATCCCGCATGCCATGCTGTGAGGTCAAAAATTTTTTTCAAAAAGGTTAACGTCCTATTATATGACTTTTGCTTCAAAAAAAAATTCAAATACTTAAAAAAAAAAAAGCTACTCTTTCCCTCCCAATCCATAAAAGGAGGCTCAGCATCTCCTACTTGCCTGCCTCCTTCAAGAACTGACTGCTCAACCCTGCTTCCCCCTTTATCTTCAATTTTTTAGTAGCTGATAAGTCTGTTCAAGTCTCTCCAACCTAAAATCCTTCTCTTAACTCTATTCTACCCTTGAACGTCACCTAGAACCGTCTCAAGATTTCATAATAAGCAACAAAACACTTCTAAAAGTGACAGTAAGATATACACAAAACTCCTATAAAAATGAATGGGCCAACTTGCAAGAAACTCTTGAGGTCAAGATGGAGGCAGGCATGAGTCAGTAAAAAGGAAGCTCTCAGATTCCCTGGGAGTTGTATCCTCTGGAGAGACGGGAGCCACACAGGGCTATTTAAAGGTAAATTAAAAGTAAGTGGAAAACCTCTGCTGCATTAGCCATATTCCAAGTGCTGTAGTAACTACTCCCCGTGACTGGTGACTACTGCACAGGACAATACAAAACATGCCCCACAGAACACGTGAGCACGTGGAAGCGGGCAGCCCACTGTAGAGTGGCACCTGAGTCAAGACATCACAGAAGCCGAGGGCATACACAGCCCCAGAGAAGTCCCCAGGGTAAAGGGCAGGGCAGGCGGATGCGTGTCAACAGTTCCCCAAAGCAGAACGCTGCATGACCAGACAGACAAAAAGGCCAGAAGGACCTTCTGGTAACACAAGAAAACGATAAAGGTTAAATGGTTAAAAAGAACAAGGTGGAAATGTGGGGATGCGATGCTTGGCTTCCCTGATGGCTCAGAGGGTAAGCAAAATCGTTGTCAAAATCAATAGTATTAAAAAAAAAAAAACGTTAAGAAGTATCTATCAAACAGACATGAACAGAAAAGAAACTAGCTATTTTTAAAACTATTCCAAAAGACAGCCAATCTGAAGGCCCAAATACAATAACGTACAGATGGCAAAGAGAATGAGATTAAAAAAAATAAAGTGAACATCTAAAAAGGTATTTATACCACACTGAGACCTTAAGTTACTCCTTTCTGCTCTGGATTTTTATTTTAAAAACTGACAGTCCTCCAGTATGGCATCTATGCAAGCAACCAGCATTGTCAGAGGACATAAATTTACTTTAAAATATTACCCTACCTAAGGATGGTACTTACAGACCTTAAATTGACCAAAACCAGTATACCCGATGAAGTTCACACACGAAGGTAACCTTCAGAGATCCAAGGTGATTTTAAAATCAATGTCTAATAGGATGAATGTCAACAGGTAAAACCCATATAAACAAAAGCTCTCTGAGTTTCTCAACTTTTAAAAGTGCAAGTCCTAAGAACAAAAAGTCTGAGAGCTGCTGTATTAAAAACTGCATACAGAATTTCTCCTCCTCTGTAAGGTTTCATCTCTAAACTGGCATTATAAATTTGGCTTCTCAACTTAAATGCAAAATTCCCAAATATACCTCAAAAAGCACCAGCTAGCAATAATGAATAAAACGTACAATATATATAACTTAAAGCACTCTGTGAAGTAAGATCTTACCAATTTCCTAGTAAATCAGACTGTATATAGTAGGCTGGGCTGATTTTCATATTAGTATGTGGGTGAAAAACTCTGTTTCTTTAGCACAATACTAACTTTCCTCTCAAATGAAGATACTCTTCATGGAAACTCATTCACCCAAACCTAAAATTTTAAGTAATAAGACCTAAGCACCATGTGGTGAAAAGTCACATTAGGTAGTACTGCAAATAGAATGTATTAACTCATCAGCCAGTATACAGATGCTAAAGTGCTTAAGTGCTTACATATGTATCATATATATATATGAGAGAAAGAGAGAGTTCAGAATCAGCATTTTTCTGCCACAATAAAATACATTTAAAAAAACCACACTTTCCATTTGCCTATCACCTCAGTTGTCCAATTGTCACCGGGTCTTCAGTTCTCTGATTCATGATGCTAATGGGCTCAAGGCAGCTTCATGCAGGAGGTTTTCCAGCCTACTCAAGGGAGCCTGTCTTCCCTGTCCTGGGGTTCACTTTCTTCTTCCTCTAAACGGTGTCAGTGGAAGGTACACCCCTGACATCACCTGGGGAATGTAATTACCAACAGGAAAGCAGGGTCCCCACTGAATGGAGAAAAGCAGGTCAGCAGAGACAGACAGAGTGAATATGAGTAAGAGGGAGAAATTTACAGGACGCGCTCTTCTCTCCAAAATAAGAATCCAAGAGTGACATTTCAGAGCTCCAAGCATGACTGCCATTGTTTATTCCTTTGACAGAGAGCACTGCTAACAAGAGAACGAAATCCATGTGCCGCTGAACACCCAGTTGCTATAAAGGTGCATCACGCCCTCCCATCTGTCTGTGAAGAAACCCAGGGCTTTCAGACTAGAGCTCAGGGCATTCACCTCAGGTCATGGCCACAGAACAGCTATTTGCAGGTTTCTCTATAAAATGTTTTTTCTATTTGCTTTCTGAGATTGGAATACATCAGAGAAAATGACTGCACGCCAAGCTGACTGTCTCATTAAGGGAAACAACTTGATTTCAAGAGAAAAGAAACATCATGACTGTTTTGAGGGGACAGTAGCTGAAATGTGAAGAAGGGGCACTGAGGTTGGGACCAACACATCCTCTCCCACCTCCTGATCAACGCGGTTTAACTCTGCTGTACTTGGTTACACTTTGGATACTGTGGGGGCTCTGTCTTACCAGGGTACCAACTGACGTCCAAGACAATGTACAAGGTAGCACCCACAAGTCTTATTTAACCAAATCAATGGGCAAAGGGAAGAAAGAAGAGAAAGTGTAGTTGGTTAACTTAGAATGAATGGGATCTTCATTCTAAGAATAAGAAGGAAATAATCTTATTTCCTTTTCTGGAGGATGAAATGGAACTCCTTGAAATAAACTGACTTTCTTCACATGTGGTATATGGAGATTGTGCATGGTAACTCACTTTAGTCGTGTCTGACTCTCTGTGACCCCGTGAACTGTAGCCCACCAGGCTCCTCTGTCCATGGGATTCTCCAGGCAAGAATACTGGAGTAGGTTGCCATGCCAGGGCGTCTTCCCGACCCAGGGATCAAACTCGCGTCTCTTATGTCTCCTGCACTGGCAGGTGGATTCCAATTCATCTTATAGGCTTTAAACTTTTTTCAAAGTTAAATTTAGCACAATCTTCACTGAAAACTTATAAATGCAAATTACATGGTGCAACTGCCACCAAGTAGAAGGTCAGTGATCAGAGAGGGAAGACGGCAGCAACAGACAGGTAAGAAGGCAATGAGTGTGGTGCTACAGGAAGATACCTCTAACGTCAATACACCTGTAACTTCAATCACTACAACTAAGTTCATTACAAAGAACAAAGGAATTCAGAAACCAAGGACTTTCAGGATGTAACCAAGTCTAAAACAAGTGTATATATAGTTCAGTGGCAAATTGATATTAAAAAAATTTTTTCTCTTCTAGCAAGTACCATCCAGTTCCCTTTTGCTAGGACAAGCCAAGTTTTATTTAGGGCTCCATCCTCCCCAGCTCAGTAGGTGAGATCTGATAGGGTTAGGACCCAGGGTATGTGCGTGGGGGCGGGGGTAGTAACCAGGTGATCACTAGTGACTGGCTAGGTGACTAGACCAACGGGAGCCACAGAGGCTTCTGGAAAGATGACATGCGACACAAGGTGAACTATGCAAGGGTCCTAAGATTGTTATTTCTAGTTTTTTTAAAACAATAATTTAGTATTTTTATTTACTAAAACTTTTTAAAAAGTTCATAGAATTCAAGTGGCAGAAAAAAAAATGTAGGCAAAAAACACTAGGAAAAACTTCTTAACGTTAAGGAATGTGACCTATTACACCCTTCAAAAGAGCTGCTGAGTTTCTTCACCATATAAAAAATTTAAAGAAAGGGGAACAGATAAGTCATGACCAATGACATCCAGTCCTGTATCCCCAACCCCACACTCAAGCACTGTTTCCACGTGCCTGTGCCACCGACATATACATGGTGCGTCTGCACCTCAGTTCCAACAAGCCAAGCCTCCCTGCCTCCTGACTCCATCCAGGTGATTCTGCTCTTGCCCAGTCGCCTTCCAGGAACCCAGTCCTGAAAGCACACTCCCCGCTGCATGGATCCCCGGCCTGCCCTGTGACTCCACCCTGTCCTGTCCTATCACCTCTTTGCCAGAACCACCTCCTATGAACCCCTTGGCCTCCAGAACCTCCCCACATCCAATCCATCTCATACATACAGCTTTCACACTGATCTCTTAAAGCACAACTCATTCACTCAGCACACACTTACTGACCGCTGTGTCAGGTAACCAAGGCTTGTTGTTGTATCAGTCACTCAGTCATGTCCAATTGTGTGACACCATGGACTGCAGCCCACCAGGCTACTCTGTGCATGGAATTCTCCAGGCAAGAATACTGCAGCAGGTTGCCATTCCTTTCTCCAGGGGATCTTCATGACCCAAGGATCGAATCTGGGTCTCCCACACTGCAGGCAGGTTTTTTACCATCTGAGCCACCAAGGAAGCCCCAGAAGTTCTTTTAACAACACAAGTGTATCTTATAGGTCAGAAGTCCAAAACGGGTCTCACTGGACTAAAATCCAGGCATGTGCATGGCTGCTTTTTGGAGGCTGTATGGGAGGATCCTTCTCCTGGCCTTTCCCAGCTTCTACAGGCTGCCTTCTGTCCCTCCATTCACAGTTGCCTCCTCCGTCCTGAAGGCCAGCAACACTGGGTCCAGTCTCCTCACACCCTACCCTCCTCATTCTTTCCCACCCCTCTCTTCCACATTTAAGGACCCTTGAAAAGTGAAAGTGAAAGTCACTCAGTCATGTCCTACTCTTTGCGACCCCATGGACTATACAGTCCATGGAATTCTCTAGGCCAGAATACCAGAGTGGGTAATGTTTCCCTTCTCCAGGGGATCTTTCCAACCCAGGGATCGAACCCAGGTCTCCTGCCTTGCAGGTGGATTCTTTACCAGCTGAGCCACAAGGGAAGCCCCTTAAGGACCCTTGGGGCTTGGTTACACTGAGCCCACCTGGATAACCTAGGACACTCTACTTCAGCTGACTGGCAGCCTTAATTCCATCTATAGCCTTAATTCTCCACATAGTCACAAGTGATGGGAAACTGGGACACATCTTTGAGGGACTTTATTCTGCTGACCACAAGCACCTTATACGAGGCCCTGGGCATGATCAACATTAAACGAAGACTGTACCACCAAGCTCAAGTCAGTCCTTCAATACCAAATGTTAATTGGCTCCCAGTGCTTAAAGAGTTAAGCCTAAACCACTTAATCTTACAGGGAAGCCTTCCTTGATTTCGAAACACTCCTGAGAGATTTACCGTACCCCACCTCCCTGAAGTCCCCTAGCACTGATCTCAACCTGCAGAACTGGGAGCACCCAGCTCACCCACTTCTGCTCCACACCCACTCCAGGGCCACTCCCAGTGCCTGCACCGTGTTCGCCCCAGCAGATGCTCTCCACACTCCAGCTCACACTCCACCTGCCCTCTCCGATGCCCAACAAAGCCCGGTGGCCCCAGCTGGCCATTCGGCAGGGACACAAAGAGTTCAGGCAGAGGGGTGACCCAGCGCTGCCATCAGCTGACTGTGCGGCCCGGCCCCGCCATCTGACCTCTCCGCTTTGCTTTCATCAGCTGTCAGGTAAAGAGAAGCCCAAACTATTTCTAAATCTGCACCCAGTTCTAGGAAATCCTTGATCCTGAAAGCCACTATCTAATCAAGGTCAGCATCATGTCAGCTGAACTATTGCATTCCCTTCTGATGGAGGGTCCCTGCCTCTGGTCTTGGCGTTGCTTCCCACTTCCCAAAAAGCATCTTCCTAGATTACTCCTCTCAAAACCAGTTAAAGGCTCTTAGGACAATGCTCAGATCCCTCAATGCAGCCTCAGCTCCTCCTTTGCTTCTCCTTACAATCAGCTCCTCATGTGCTACCTGCCTCCTCCCTCACAGCCTGATACCTGAATGCCCGCTTCCTCTCTCCAGCAGGCAGATGTCTGCTCAGTCTCCAGGCATCCTTCCCCGGACCCCTGGGTCTAATTTAGGGGGTCCCTTCCTGTCTGCCCACAGCACCCCACACTGCGCTCTCGGTGTTCATCACTATGGTATCAGTATCTGTTCCCTGTCAGTCTCTTCCACAGACTCCAACTTCCACGTGGGCAGCACAGTCACTCTCATCCACCCTAGTACAGGCCGGGGGGCGGTCACCAGGATTCCAGGTACAGCAGCAGGACTCTGAGCTGCCCACAGCCACTCAGAATCAAGATGAGATTTCTCTGTCTGCAGATTCGTGTGGCTGTATGTTTAAAGTCCTGGCTAAGGGAGACATAAGTGACACTGTCGGGGGTTGGTTTCTGGGAACGTGTCTTATGAGAAAACAAAACTGAATCCTCGGCCCCTTCCACTCTGTCTCCTTCTCCATCCTGCTGCCTCCGAGCCCGACACACAGTGAGTGAGGAGCCTGCAGCTGGTCACCCCGTACACTTTGCCCAGCCCTTTTGTGCAAAATACAAGTAACACCTTGTTCTGAGATGCCATTAGTGGCGCCATGATTATTTTGGGATCTCTGTCACTTGCACTCAAACCTAATGGCAACACAGCCCTACCCACAGCACCAACAGCGATCTACTGGATCAAGTTCACATCTCACCTCTCCCACTGGGTTACAATCTGTCAGCAGGTGTACTGTCATATGTCTCTGCAGGATCCACGCACCAGAGCAGAGGGCAGCAGAGAACACAATGGGGAGTAAGTGGGTATGGTCAGTGAATCAATGACCACGTGGCAACTGAAGCAGACAGGCTCTGTCCAACCTACACGGGCTGCCTTAACCTTGGCTCAGCATTGCTGCTGCGGCTGCTAAGTCACTTCAGTTGTGCCCCACTCTGTGCGATCCCATAGATGGCATCCCATCAGGCTCTTCTGTCCATGGGATTCTCCAGGCAAGAATACTAGAATGGATTGCCATTTCCTTCTCCATGGCTCAGTGCTGAGGCCAACCAAAATTAGGTTAAAAAGAGAGTGTCAGTTTCGACAGTTATTTGACCAGGAAATAGACAAGTGCTTAGACACCAGCGTGCGTTCTCTTCCTTCCTTGGGCACAGTGCCACAATAAACTCCTGGCTTATTCCACCTAAAAGCTCTACAAGGTAACATGCAAATAAGCAAGGCCCTTTAACACAGCGCACTGAAACAGCATCCTCTGCTCCTGGCGGACGGCGGAGGGACATTTCGCAATTTGCTCTACTCCCTCAGCGTGAGGGAACAGCAACCCTAAGCAGGGAATCCAGCCCCCTAAGGCTGCTATCTCCTAGAGCTGGCTTCCCCATGGGGGCTCATTTGTGCAGTGTTACAAACCCTCAAGCTTCTCAGGCTATTGAGGCATACTCACCTTCACAAAGCCATAAGCACAGATTACAGAACTGATTATACCTAAAAGGTACACAGAGAGAAACATTCATGCAAATAATTGCCAGATACCTACCACATGCCAGACAGCACACAGGTACCAAGGATACACAGGGAACACGCCAGACCTGGAGCAGAGAGGGGAGGAAAGCACTAGTTGTCCTCCCCTGATGAGTAGGAGGCTGACGCACACAGAGGTCAGCTGGGTATAACCAAGGTTACAAGAGCCGGAAGGGGTAGGAACAGCTAATTGAGTAAATAGCATCAGAGGTTCCAGGGTGTGTGAGTCTGACTTACAAGAAACAGGGCCTTTTCTGTTTAGTTGGGTTTGCTTTCGTGTGTTTTTGTCAGTGGGGAGCAATCGAGGAAGCATCCGGACACAGACGGTGCAGAGCAGAGATGGAGCTGACAGGGCATGGGTGGGGAGATGTGGGGTGTTCAGAGTGAGAGGTGCAGGCAGGAAGTGAAGCGGGATCAAGGATGGCCCTAAGTGAAAGTAAACGAAGCTTTTCGTATGGAGTGCATGGATCCCACTGATGTGTCAGAAGATCTCCACAGGAAGGAGCTGGGGGAAACCAGGCACCCTGCAAGGGCTGGCGTGCTGTGAAGGCAGGGTGGCAGCAGACACAGCAGAGCCCGAATGGACAACACTTGGCAACTGACGGATGGAGGGAAGGAGGAAGGATGTGGGTGACGGGAGAAGGACCCTGGCACTGATGGCCTGGGCAAACTGGTGACGGGGATGTGCCAGGTCATGCTGGCAGATAGGAGACAGGTTTGGAGGGCGACCAAGTGAATCAGCTGATGAGAAGTTGGAGCTTCTGATGAATCTGGAGCTCACAAGACAGAAGTGGATTAGAAATAAATGTCTGAGATGGACAGCAGGTGGGCAGGTGGATACGTGAATCCATGGGCAAGGCAATCACCCACTGAGATTGGGTTTCCAACAGTACTTTGCAGCGATTCATCTACATTTTGAATTTTGGAAGTCCTTTATAACATGCCAGTCCCATTTGCAAAACGATGGTAAACTCAAGCATGGAGTTCCATACCAGGGCCCAATGTAGGGCACCCACCATCACTCTGCATTCAGAGCCACCTTCCTCTGGGGTCCCTGAGTCTCTTCCAAACCTACTATGTCTTGCAAAGCAAACAAAAAGGAGCTGCCATAACAAGCACAGTACATAAAGCATTCTCTGGGACATGAAGTCCTGAAACACTGTACTTAAGGGGTTATTTGGAGAAGCTCTGACCTGTTTTAAGGCAACCACCTTCTTGGATGAAGCAGACTTGCAGACAATCAACGGCTGCACTGATGAGGACAGGCGATTCTCTGCATGTCTCTAACTGGTTCCTTGAAGCCCTGGCTTCAGGATACTGAGCTCCACTACAACCCCATTTCTAATACACAAATCAGACTGCAATTGCAAGTGGCCGGGTGACAAACATTTAAGAGGCTTTTAAGCAACATCAGCTGCTGTGAGCAGCTGCTTGTAATTCTAAATCTGACTGCAGCCTCTTAACTGATGTGATTACTTGAATATTCAAAATAAATTATCATGATCTCCAAGATAATTCATACAAAATATACAAAGGCAGTGTTACAGCCTCAGCTGAAATGAAGAGAGAATGGAGGAACATAATTAACAAAGATAAGTTATGCAACCCCTCGAGAGAAAAGGTCTTAAGATTTTAATTCAAACAGTGTAACATAAATATGGATATGTTCTTTTTTATATAAAAAAAAATTCAGTCTAAACCCCCACATTTTATAATTGTTTGGGTGTGGGGTACGAGGAGGGTGAAAAGAATAACAGGCAGAGTTAAAATGTATTTAAAAAAGAAAAAAGCCTACAATGTGGCATATTTAAAAGCAAACACAACCCAGTAATCTATCATCTCCTCTACAGCCAATGGTTATTTCACCACCTGGTTACATTCCATGCTAATATATAAACCACTCTGAATTTTGTGATACTCATATTTTAGGGATTATGGTACTTAGAGCCCTCATAATATTGTCAGGCCTAGTGATCCACACCCAGAAAGAAAACTAAGAAATCCTAAAAGAGAAAGAATCCCAAGAGAACTAAAGGGGTGGGGAAGGTGTTAGTCTCAACAACCTGAACAAGCAGCCTTTAATCAGGCCTGTGTCAGAATGACCTAGATGTTTCAAAACACACACGATGTACATCTCTACCCAAGGGGAAGCAGACAATCTGGAGGCTCCCTAGAGGATGAGGGTGCCCTTCCCTTCCAGCCCACAGCCCTCAGGTTTTACACACCTTGTAGATGAAACCCAGGTGGGCCTGGGGCCAGACAAGGAAACTGATGCTGGATGCCTTCGACCAGGCTGGATGTGAACCCTGCCTCTGCCACCTGCTAGCTGGGAAGCCTTGAACAAGTCACCTAACCTTACTGTGCCTTAGTTTCCTGATCTGTAAAACTGGGGGTACCGATTTCATGGGGGAGCCTTGGCGGTGAAGCACCTTAGAAAAGTACCTAACGTGTAGTATATTGAGCACCCACAGATCGGCCTCATCCTCTTCATAAGTCGCGAAGTATTACACTGCCCAACTGCAGTATCATTTATTCTTCTGAAGAACATTACTCAGCTGACTCAATCTTCTATTATAAACAATGCTTCAGTGAACATCCTAGTCAATAGAGAGATTTTTTTTTTAATGATGCTCATCAAATTTTGTCAGTCCCCTACTTAACTTTTAGGTATAATACTGATAGTCTCAACAGCCCCTCCGCCCCAAAGTAGGCAGAGAAGTCTCAAAGAGGTGGAGTGATTGGCCCACCAATGCCTGTCCAGCTCTCAGGGCAGAGCTGGACCCCTGGTTCCCTGCAGCTGCTAACCTGAAAGGCCTCTTCTCCAGTCCCCTTCCTACTGGTTTGCTAACTTTTAAAAGCGTGTAGTAGATACTTTTCAGAGAAGGCAATGCAACTCACTCCAGTACTCTTGCCTGGAAGATCCCATGGATGGAGGAGCCTGGTAGGCTGCAGTCCATGGGGTCACTAAGAGTAGGACATGACTGAGCGACTTCACTTTCACTTTTCACTTTCATGCATTGGAGAAGGAAATGGCAACCCACTCCAGTGTTCTTGCCTGGAGGATCCCAGGGACCAGGGAGCCTCATGGGCTGCCGTCTATTGGGTCGCACAGAGTCAGACATGACTGAAGCGACTTAGCAGCAGCAGCAGTAGATACTTTTAATAAATGCACTTTAGATCCATAGTAAACATTTGGAAGTTCTGTAAGAGGTAAACTCAAACTTTCACAGAGGTACATATCAGCTCAAAAACAGGGTAGATACAAGTGTCAACAGCTCCTATAAATATTAAGGTAATGTACTTTTTCTGCCAAAGCCTAAAGCAGAGGTACCCTAAACGCTACCCTCAAGGGACATCAGCACACGGTGAAACTTCCCAGCGAAGCAAATGAGTAATTACTGAATTTGGTGTCATGAGAACTATTCTTTGGGGAAGGAGAAATTGACAACAATTACTTTGTAGGAGCATGTGCCGTGCCAAGACAAAGGGAATAGGTACTCCAGGGTTCAGGATAACTCAGATAAGATAAGGACCGGAGTGGCCAACTCTGCAGTGTGGCTCTAATTAGCTACGTTTAGTATGCACGCATCAGAGGTTAGCTCTGACAGGGTCAAAGTGTTGACAACGGGGGAAGAACTGTAACATAGAGATGGAACCTGTAACCAGCATGTGCTCACAAGAGGGCGTGAACTTAGTATCAGGATTATCATTTGAAGCTGCAGTTGTTTCAAGAAAATGGTTATTCTAATCAGAGAAAGCATGAGAGTCCCAGCACTAGAAATCTTAAGTGAAACACTATTCTCTAAACCCCAGTCAGCAAGAAGACATAAAACAAAAGGTACTGAAGTCTAACAAGATACAAGGAACACTGAGGTTATCACATATCACTGCGCTCAAACGGGACCAGAAGAAGAGCAGGCAGGGAGGACAGGATTCAATCTTCCTAAAAACTCAGCAAGTATGACTATTTTCAATCCAGGGGCCACACAATTTGAAAAGCAAATGTATTTGAGTCAAATAAAAGTATCCTCATGGAGGAAACATGCCAGAAGGAACCAAGTGGCTTGGTAATAGTAACGTTTATGGGTTGAAATCAGTGTGGAGTGGGAAGGTGCTTCTATGACACAAACCCCAACATGAGGAGGGTCTGCCTTTCTGAACAACTAACTCGGCTAGGCCAGAGTAACTCCAGCAGTTACGTTTAACTTCTTAAAGAGAAAACAGTAATTTCCATCCCTGATTTCTGACATCTACCTTTCAAAGACCTAAAGGATTTCAACTTTCATTCTCTATCCCTGATCAAACAGAAGCAAAGGATTTGCTCTTTGCAAAAGTGAAAATAAAAAATTTTCATTTCTGAAAGGATCCTGAAATTCACCTTGGTATAACTGTTTAGTTTTAAAGTAAAGGACCAACGCCCAGAGTTGATTTAAGGTTGAAGGCAGGTTTAGGATAACAAACCAGGGCAGCCGGGTTCCATACAAGGACAAGGCACTCTACCCAAACCACTGTATCCTCCACACCTCTCAGATTACTTCCGTTTCAATAAAGAAAGGAATATGCATGTGCTTTACTATAGTCCCGTATTACGAGACAATGTTTATGTGAGTTTAGGTAATTCAGTGGATGAGAGGACCCAGAGGCCTTGGTTCTTACTCTGCCAGCAACTGACTCCACGAGCTCAACAGTACTGAGACTTTCCTTTTCTCATCCACAAGCACCCTGATTTCAGTAATATTAAAACGGGAAAGAGGGCTTGTGTGATTTTACCATGCCACTGATTACAAGCTGCATCACTACCCAGGTATGTTAAAACATGAAAAACTGCCTGAAAATGGATGAGATGTGGTGGAAACACGTCTTTCTAATGTGGCAGACAAACACTGGCTGCAAAGAGGAATGGGGACCAGAGGGGGAGGAAGGGCCTGTCTGGAGGGATCATGGGCCCTTGAGATGTTTCCACTGGAGAACAAAGCCTCCTCTCCCTCCCTCTATGACACTGCAGTTCTTCTAACACCCACGCCCGAGAGCACCCTTTCTCTTCCTGGCCCTCAATCCGGCTGGTCTTCAAGTTGCGTAGATCTTCTCCTAGAGACATTCTCAAATGATTAGCTTGCTCCAGTGTGTGCTCTCGTGGCCATGGCTCCAGGTGAGGCCTCACCGCTGCCTGGCTTGCTCCAACAGCCTCTCAGTCCACCCTCATATCCCCCATGTCCATCTTCACCAATCCATCCCACGCACTCTGACAATACTCATGTCCTTGGAGCACAACATTCAGGATACACTCCTTCCAGTCCAAAAGCCTCAGTGGTCTTGTGACAACATCTCAGGAAAGACAATAGGCTAGGAGGTCAAGACTACCCACGCTAGAATGCTTTGTGACCTTGGGCAAGCGTCTAAACTTCTGAGCCTCCATTTCCTCGCTTGTAAAGTGGGAATGCTTAGAGTACCAACTAATAGTACTTGAGAAAAATCCATGTAAGGGCTCAGTGCAGAGTCTGACACATAGTAATAGTTTAATAAAAGTTAGCCCTTATTATCAACAACTTGTCTTACTAACCTTTCTTCCCACTTCTGCCTGTCAGCTTCATGCATCTGGGCTACTTGCTTTAATGTCCAATGATGCACTTGTCTGCTCTCTAAACTTTCTCTCCTAGAATGTCCTTCCTCTGTGCACCTGTAAGATTCCTCTATGATGGGTAAGGTGAAAATCAAATGTGGATTCTGTTCTGTTTCATTTCATTTAATTCAGTCCTCTCTTTGATGGGGCCTGACATCCTTGGTGGCCCTTACAGCCAATACTGGCACACCCCTATATCCACAGAGACTTTCCCTGAAGGTGCAGTTTAGCAGCCAGGTAAATGCACTTCCTCAGTTTGGGAGAATCCCAGGGACGGGGGAGCCTGGTGAGCTTCCGTCTATGGGGTCGCACAGAGTCGGACACGACTGAAGTGACTTAGCAGCAGCAGCAGCAGCAGTTTGGGATAGGTTCCAGGATATCAGATTTCCACTTTTCTAGTTATTACTTCAAGTAACCAAGGCCTAAATCAAGGCCAAGGACCCTCTCTGGAAGGAGGTGCCAGTTCCCATATGTGAATATGGTAATGGGGGTCTAGACTGGAACTGGCAGTCGTCTTGCAAGGTCAGCCTATGGACCTAACAAACATCTGAGAAGACTTCAGAGAAACAGAACGTAAGTTCTGCCTTTGGGACTTTTCAGCTCAGGTGGTCATTTAAGTCCATCTGGCACTGGGTTCTGTGTCTCTTGCACAAAAAGCATCCTAACCAACTGGGCAGTGTGAGGCGCTGACGACCTGGCAAGCTCTGCCATAAAGCTTTCCCAGATACAGTGAAACAAGCCCCCTCTCAGAAATCTGCTTCTGATCCTCTTTTAGTATAAGGTGCAGATTAAGTACAGGTGTAAAAGGATTAAAGTATAAGCTACTTCAGAAACTGTGTTGTTCAGCTTTGTATACAACCCCAAGACACACACACAGCGCACACTCAGTAGCTGACAAGCCAATAAACTAATAGAAAGAGTGAATCAAATGTGGGCTAAAAGGAAGGAACAGACTTTACAGATGTGAAAGATGGTGAACTGTTAATCTTGGATGGCTTGAAGATGGACCTTTATTCACGAGGTTAGATTTTTAAGTTACAGAGTAACAGAGTTACATAAAGGGCAGAGCCCACTGAACAAATCCGAGCAGCACAAGGACAGAGGACGGGGCAGGTAAGTTGCAGGAGATAGAGCTACATGATTTGGACAAGTCACCTGGCATCTCTAGGCCTCAGTTCTCAATTCTTTATAAAAGAGGTAGGGGATTATCACTTCCCACAGGGAGGATGTAAGAATTATCTATGGAAAGCAACTATTAATAGGAAGGTGCCCACATCAGTAATACCTGAAACTGAATGTATGCAAAGACAAACCCACTGGGTAACTAATGGAAACAGTAACTGTTTCCATCAGTAACAGAAGAGTTGGTAGGCACAGAGGAGGGCTTAAAAATAATCAGAAATTTTCTTAGGGGAGAGGGACAGGATGTGGCCGAGTAAGGGGCTGAGTAAAAAGTAAAACCATCATTCATACTCACTACTATCTACTTAGGCATCAAAGTCACCCTAAAAGATGGTAAACAGCTTTGCTGTGATTTCTGTAATTCAAATTGGAAGTAAGACACCCAAGGACTGATACTCACTTCTACAAACAGGAGGACAATCAACAGTTATGCTAAGAGAAAACGAGGAGGTAGTGGCAAAGAGATCCTTGCAAACACCCCCAAATTAAGAATTCTGACACCCCCTCCCCCCAAAGAAAAAGCTCAGTTGATCCCAGGGAAAGAGATAACTCGCCTCATTTTCAAAAGCAGCTTTGCTGGAATACTGGAATTAGTGTCTGTGAAAACCTAATTTTAAATATTTTCCCCGTTATTTGAGATTCTCCAGCTTTATTCCTGGCCACATCCCCTAAACCTCACTTCCCTTCCCCAAGAAGAAAAATAAGTGAAGAAGAAACATTTATCAAACCACTATTTGGCAAGCCCCCATGCTGGGCACTTTCAGCTGTATCATCTCATGGAATCCCTAGCAATTCTGCAACATGAAACCCTGAACAGAAATGATTTCGAAATTGAGTTAAGAAGCTGAGGACAGAGTCTGAAGTAATGTACTTTTCTTGAAAAAAAAAAAAAAAATCTGACCGTCAAATTTTAATACACTTTCTACTTTCACTTTCAGCTAAGTTCTCTTCTATATTCTGTAAAACTAGCCATCAGTAAGTAACCGTCAATAACATTTCTCCTTTTGTCTTCAGTCAGAAACAAAAAAGAAATGCGAAAAAGAGAATCTGTGCAGAAAAACTTCCTGTCGATGAGAAGTTATAATCTAGGGTAAGAATGCAAAGGGACACGAATGACATTTCTCTTCCAAGTCCTGAGCTTTCCCTGGAGAATCCCAGGCAGCACCCAAGCGGACTGAAACAGTGATGCGCTTGTCCCCTCACCGCGGATGCAAAGTTAAACTGTTCATCCACAGCCACCGAATGCCAAACCGGCTGTGTCCGTATCTCTAGATTCTGCCCCAAGTGTTGTTGGCTGAGAGGTGCGAGCAAAACAAGTGCAACCAACAGGTTATCTACTGGGTAGTTAGGGAAACTACCTACCAAGTTACAAAACCTAACAAGCAACACGAGCTCTTCCGTGCCACCCTATAAAGAAAGCACTTCCTGCCACCGGTCCCGCTATTAAAGAATTAAGGTTCCCCACCACTCTCCCGTCGCAACCCTAGGTTCCGCAGCCCAGTTCGTAGGTCATGCACTGGATTCTTCCATTCGGGACTCCCCCACCCCCACCCCAAAGTGGGCCAAGTGCATTATCCACATTTGCAATCAAGAAGCCAAGAGCTGAGCTCAACTACAGTCGTGAGCAGGGGAAACCATCACCCTAAAAGTGCAAGGGCACGGAACTGTTGGTGGCAAGACACAGTTCTGAAGAACAAGTCTTGCTCCAGGCACGGCTCCCCCGACCCCGAGGCGGGCTTGCGAACGCTGGGGTAGGGTGGGGGGCGAGTCTTATCTGCGTTTAAATTGTAAAAGAGGACTTTTCCTTGCTACTCGCAGCAGACAAGACCCGGCTGCGAGCCGCTCCAGCCCGCGACCCCACCGCCCTCGCGCCCCGATTCCCTCAAGAGTAGCCCAGGTGGTTCCCGAGTCCCCGTCCCCGCGCTTCCCCACCGGCCTCATCCTCTCCGAGGACCGCTGGCTACAGTTATCTGGTTTTAATAAAAATCGAAGTGTTCCCAGGCTAGCGGGCCCGCCTCCGGGGCGGGGGCAGAGGCGGGAGGGCAAGAGAAAAAAACGAAAGGCCCGAGGGGACCGACCCGCGCTGCGATCTCTTGGCCCCGCCGTGGTTCTCCCGGCTCACGCGGGTTTTGTTTTCCGAGGAAGCGCGATCGCTCTCGGGGCTCTTCCCTGGATCTCCGGCCGCGCGTTCATCTAACCCGAGCGGGTGAACCCGAGCTCAGAGCCCACCCGCCTTGCCTCCCGTAGGCGAGCCGGGTGCGTTCCCGCCGCGCCAGTCAGTGGGCACACAGCCTACTGGCGGCTTCCACCGCTAAACAGGTGAGACAGCATCTCGCAGAAACGGCCGCGGCGCCTGCCGTCTCGCCCTGAGACCCGGGTCCGGCGGGCTCCTTAGCCACGCGGGCGCAGCGCGGGCTGGGCCGGCAGTCGCTCCTGCGCTCCGGGTTCAGAACCCAACAGCGGGGTTGCATCCCTCGGTCCCGGCCGCGCGCCGGCGCGGGTGTCATGGCCGAGCGGCGGCCAGCCGAAGTTTTCCGGAGCCGCCCGCTTACCTCTTAGGCCGAGCGCAGCGGCGGCTCGGAGAAGCGGCTAGGCGGAGGTGGCGGCGGAGCCCGGGGACCAGCGGAGCCGGGAGGAGGCTAGAGGGAGGTACCGGCCAGCAGGAGCAGCAGCGATAAGAAGAGGAAGGTGCCGGGTATCTACAATCAGAACGTGGGCTGACCGTGACGTCACAATGGCGCGGCCAGCCAATCGCCGTCCTGAGGCCGAATCTAGCGCTATGATGTCATGCGGCCCGGGAGCCAATCGTGAAACAATAGAACTTTCGTGATTGTAAATTCCAGAATCCGATGCAGCGGAGAGCAGTGGTCCGGGTTGGTCCCCTCCGGTTCACGTGTCTCTGGACAATTTTATTCGCTTTCTTCCTAATAAGCCTGCGTGGAACGCAGAGCCTGCGCAATAGCACCGGTGAAGTTCCCGATGCCCTGAACTCTGTTTCTCTCAGTGCCAGGCCTGGCAGGGTTGTGTGGCTGCGTTCGGACGGCAGACGCCCACTGTGGTACTGTCTCCTCGCGGGTTCTGGAAGAGAGCCAGTTCTTGGTTTTAGATGAAAGGGTTAAATGCCTACGGAGAGTACTAGAGCTAACGAAATAGGGCAGCAACAACAACAAAAGCGCTGGAAACTGGTGCTACAGCTTAACTCCCTGTTGGTAGATCTACCGTGCTTTTTTTCTTAGGGATTCTGATTTTCCCTTAGTGATCACTGCCAACTCCATTTCTCCTCAAGACTTTTTGTAGGAAATAAGGTGAGGGAGTAAGTGACATCTTTTCAACTAGACAAATACAAACACCTAAGACAAAGTGCTTTGTGTTCGGGGCATGAGTAGATTCTTGCTGGTTTTCATTGATATTTGGATAATTTAAGGCCTTCACATCCTAGTATCCTATGCTTTCTTCGTGTCAGGTCTCAGAAATTAAACCTTTCTCCCAGTGCACTCCAATTGTATTTCTGTTACCCTAAGCCCATGGATCCGACATAGCCAACTATTTAATACAGGCACATTTATTTTACATACGTACAATGTGATGTTTATCACGTGCCAGGTGTGTTCCAGGCACTGAGCCATTGCCCATTGCCTTAAGAATTAAGATGTTGAAACTATACACAAATTAGATAATGTAAACATACACAAATAACTAAGATTTTTTAATATCTGATTGCCATCCTACTCCACAAACACTGACTGCAGTTTGCAATATTATGCTTGGTGTAAAAAACTGCAAGAATTCCCTCCCCAAGTAAAATGATACAGTCAGGAAACAGCTACTGTGCAGAAAGGTAAACTGCTTTGACAGAAGCCAAGATACATAAATTGATGAATAACTTTCTGTCAAGGGGCATGTGAAAAAGCATCTGTCAGAGGCATAGAAGAGTTGAGCAAGATGTCTCCCTTACTCTTCATTCTTCTGCTGGAAGTTCAAGGCCAGAGCTGGTTCAACTCTCTGTCACCCTATCCAAATCTATCTTTCCAGGTTTTGAAATTTTCAAATGTAACTTGCTATTCCAAAAATCTCAAGTTTTATACCACACAGAATTGTTTTTATTGTGTTTACCTATCAATAAAATGTTTTAAACCCATACTATCAAAGTATCTGTTGTTGATTAGTTGTTCAGTGTCCAACTCTTTGAGACCCCATGAACTGTAGCCTGCCCAGCTCCTCTGTCCATGGAATTCTCCAGGCCAGAATACTGGAGTGGGTTGCTATTTCCTTCTCCAGGGGATCTTCCTGACCTAGGAATCAAACCCAGGACTCCTGTATTGCAGGCAGATCCTTTACTATCTGAGCCACCAAATCTGTATTTATTTTTAATTGTGGACTTATATGGGCTTCCCAGGTGGTACTAGTGGTAAAGAATCCACCTGCCAATGCAGGAGACCTAAGAGGCCTGAGTTTGATCTGTGGGTTGGAAAGATTCCCTTGGAGGAGGGCATGGCAACCCACTCCAGTATTCTTGCCTGGAGAATCCCTTGGACAGAGGAGCCTGACGTGCTTACAGTCCTTAGGGTCACACCGAGTCAGACACGGCTGAAGAGACTTAGCATGCACATGGACTTATATAACCATTGTCATACAGTAAATATTAAATATTTTTTCTCATTTTAAGACAAAAGTAAATATAAAGTTTATTATTTTATTCCTATCTCCCAAAGGATGTCTTTTCACATGCTCTTGACAGACATGCCTTAGTTACTATCTGTGTATCTTAGTTTCCATTAGGGCATTTTTCACTCTGCATTGTTGCTTCCTGATTGTTACATCTTGTTCAGTCTGTGGGGTGCTTGTTCCTCCACTTTCAAGACCCCTACTTTAGACTGTAAAGTCTATTGGAAGGGAGTTTACTATGTGTTGAATTTTGATCATTATTTATTCTCAGATATCACTACAGTCCTGATATATAATAAGAGCTTAGTAAATATGTTTTTAATAAGTATGTGAGCTCTTATCCCTGCCTCAGCATCATCACACTGGTACTTCCATTTCCTGCTCCTGAACTCCAAAACTCTGTCAGACAGATATGTCCCAAGACTGTTGACTCCTCTCAAACTTAAGCTAGTAAGGTCGTGTTCTCATTCTCTCCCCATCCAGAGACTTAGGGCTCCCAATACATATATAATTCAGGGAGGAACTTCTGCCCTTACCTAACTCATCTTATGCCGTGCAATGTAAACTGGCTACCATGACCTCAGTATGAGTTACTCCATCTGGTTGCACCATCACATTCATGGATAAAGTTGGAAGACATGGCTCGCCAACTTAACTGTGGCTATATTTTTTTTTCCCCCCAAAATCAAAAGAATGGCTAGGACTCCATGCCAAGGTTCAAGAAAAGTATGTTAGTGAGTGTCAGAATCAACTTCCTGGCCAAGTTGGGTCCTACACCCTTTGGTGAAGTCATTCCAAACCTGACAACCAACCTGTCAAAAATGAACCTAAGTAGGTGCCATACAAAGCCCTGTAACTCTTGCTTGGTTCCATAAAGCATCCATGGAGTCCCCCCTAAAGGGACTGTTGAATTACCTTCATGTAACAGTTGACTATTTTATTCCTTCTCTTCCTCCTCCTGCTTTTCTCCATTTTTTAAATTCTGGCAACATTTTTCCTTCAGTGATCCCAGACCTCCTCCAACCATACACTTCCATTTGTATCAGAAGGTTGCTTCAGTATTGAGAAATATTGGAAATTTTTTCTATTGTTATAACATCTGAAGTTGAATTAAGAAATATGATTGAAAGTTTCATCAGCATACCATTCTAAGGAGTGTTGTTTGATTTAAAGATGAAATACTATATATGCTGAGAAGGTATTTGCACAACTCAGTGAAACCTGTCCTTTGTAATAAAATATAAGCCCTTGTTTGCCTCTAGACATTTGAATTCTGATTAAAATATAGGCCACTAAGCTAGTTAACTGCTAGCTCAGATGGTAAAGAATCTGCCTGTAATGCAGGAGACCTGGGTTTGATTCCTGGGTTGGGAAGATCCCCTGAAGGAGGACATGGAAACCCACTCCAGTATTCTTGCCTGGAGAATGTCATAAACAGAGGAACTTGGCAGGTACAGTCCATGGCGTCCCAAAGAGTCAGACATGACTGAGTGACTAATACTTTCACTTTCATAAGCTAGTTTATAGCTAAGGTTGACGCTATTCAATCTCTGCCTTTTGTTTTTCTTCCCTGTTTTCTTCTTTTCTAATTTGTGTTTTCTGTTATCTTGTTTGTGGGGTTCCCATTGGCTTGCTTTGTCTTTGCTGGAGAGAGAGATTAAAAGGCAGTTTCCTTTCCTTCTCAGACCTTGGAATTAGTTCCCTGCTTCCATTGTTACTTTGCTGCCACTCCTCTCTATTGCTGGTCAACATGTATCCAGATTTATCTCTATTCCTGTCATCTTGATGGATGTGAGCTACTGGAAGGCACTGCCCATGCCTGGCTACCATGTTGCTACCCAACAACTAGCAGAACCTCTGGTAAATAGCTGATGCTCATAAATATCTGCTGAATGTAAACAATTTGAACTATTTCTGGATTCTCTGGTCTTGTCTTCTCCACTTCATTTTAGAGTATTTAGTACTCTATCTAGGAGCAACTGGATAATGAAAGAAAGGATCTGTGTCCTCATCTCTATCTTTACTTCCCAGGTGATGTTATCACTCACTCCCCCTTTAATGGATTTAGATTCCATCTATAATCTACTAACTCTCAAATGTATTTTCTCCAGCCTGGACCTTTCCCCTGAATTCCAGACTTATATTCTTAACTGCCTATTAGTGACTCATTCTCTTGGTGTCTGTCTAAAAGTTATCTTAAACGGAGAATAATAAAAAAATGAGCTCTTGATGTTTCTCCAGACTTGCTCCCCCTAGGGTGTTTTCAAAACAAACACCTTAGAGTTATGTTTAACTCCTCTCTCTCTTTCACAACTTATCTCCATGCATCAGCAAAATCCTGCCCAGAATAATCTAACCCAGAAATCTCCGAGGCTTGCACCCTGGCTTCACTCTGATTTCTTTAAACGTCCTCTTTTTAGAGAGTTCTCCTTGATCACTCTCTAAATTTGTAACATCTCCCTCTTTGCCTCCCCCATTCTGGAAGCTTTTACTCTGCTTTTTTTATCTCCCTAGCACTTATTATCAGACATAGCATAGGTTCACTTTTAATATTTATTTATCCTCATCCCCCCATTAACTTACTGAGAGCACAGACTGTTCTCTTTACCACTGCTTGAAACCTCAGTGCTTGGAACACTACTTGACACCTAGTAGGACCTCAGGCAATACTTACACTTACTCAGTGAATAAATTAAGAAACAAATGAATAGAAAACTGAAACGCAGATCAGTAAGATATGTTTGTACTAAAGTTACCACTTGGCCAAAAATGAAGTCTAAGAGAAAAAAAAAATCAGATCAGATCAGATCAGTTGCTCAGTCGTGTCTGACTCTTTGCAACCCCATGAATCGCAGCACCCCAGGCCTCCCTGTCCATCACCAACTCCTGGAGGTCACTCAGACTCACATCCATCGAGTCAGTGATGCCATCCAGCCATCTCATCCTCTGTCGTCCCCTTCTCCTCTTGCCCTCAATCCCTCCCAGCATCAGAGTCTTCTCCAATGAGTCAACTTTTCACATGAGGTGGCCAAAATACTGGAGTTTCAGCTTTAGCATCATTCCTTCCAAAGAAATCCCAGGGCTGATCTCCTTCAGAATGGACTGGTTGGATCTCCTTGCAGTCCAAGGGACTCTCAAGAGTCTTCTCCAACACCACAGATCAAAAGCATCAATTTTTCGGCACTCAGCCTTCTTCACAGTCCAGCTCTCACTGGACTGACCACATGGAAAAACCATAGCCTTGACTAGGCGAACTTTTGTTGGCAAAGTAATGTCTCTGCTTTTGAATATGCTATCTAGGCTGGTCATAACCTTCCTTCCAAGGAGCAAGCGTCTTTTAATTTCATGGCTGCAATCACCATCTGCAGTGATCTTGGAGCCCAGAAAAATAAAGTCAGCCACTGTTTCCACTGTCTCCCCATCTATTTCCCATGAAGTGATGGGACCGGATGCCATGATCTTCATTTTCTGAATAATGTTGAGCTTTAAGCCAACTTTTTCACTCTCCACTTTAACTTTCATCAAGAGGCTTTTTAGTTCCTCTTCACTTTCTGCCCTAAGGGTGGTATCATCTGCATATCTGAGGATATTGATATTTCTCTCAGCAATCTTGATTCCACCTTGTATTTCTTCCAATCCAGCGTTTCTCATGATGTACTCTGCATATAAGTTAAATAAACAGGGTGACAATATACAGCCTTGACGTACTCCTTTTCCTATTTGGAACCAGTCTGTTGTTCCATGTCCAGCTCTAACTGTTGCTTCCTGACCTGCATACAAATATCTCAAGAGGCAGATCAGGTGGTCTGTTATAAATATCAAGTACAATAATTTTTAAAATGACTATTGATGAGTATTATTTTTCTGTTCCCCATTATGATGTTTTTTCCTGCCACCTTTCTGAAATGTTAAAAGCTGAAAAGTTAGGCATTTCCCTGGTGGTCCAGTGGTTAAGAATCTGCTTGCCAATGCAGGGGACATGGGTTCAATCCCTGGTCCTGGAAGATGCCATGGAGCAACTAAGCCTGTGCACGCACCCCAACTATTTAGCCTGTGCTCTAGAGCCCGTGAGCCGCAGCTACTGAGGCCCACATGTCAACAGCCAGTGCTCCACAATAAGAGAAGCCACCATAATGAGAAGCCTGAGCACCACAACTAGAGAGTAGCCCCTGGGGCTCTCCCCAGCTGGAGAAAGCATGCACTCACCAATGAAAACCCAGCGCAGCCAGAACTAAGTAAATATATAAAATTTTAAAAAATCTGAAAAGTTAACACATTCTATGAGAATACCTAACCTTTTAAAAGAGGATAAAAGACTATAACTCTGGTTATGATGAAAAAGGCATATCATTGTCTTAAATTGGTATGAATTTGGGATGTCTTAACTGTGGTGTTGGAGATTCTTGAGAGTCCCTTGGACTGCAAGGAGATCAAACCAGTCAATCCTAAAGGTAATCAGTCCTGAGTATTCATTGGAAGGACTGATGCTGAAGCTGAAGCTCTAATACTTTGTCCACCTGATGCGAAGAACTGACTCATTGGAAAAGAGCCTGATGCTAGGAAAGATTGAAGCCAGGAGAAGAAGGAGACAGCAGAGGTTGAGATGGTTGGATGGCATCACTGATTCAATGGATCACATGCTCAATGAGTTTGAGCAAGCTCTAGGAGTTGGTGATGGACAGGGAAGTCTGGCATGCTGCAGTCCATGGGGTCACAGAGTCAGACATGACTGAGTGACTGAACTGACTGATTGACTGATTCTTCTATAAATGTATCAGTTATCTTGAATATCAAATACTTTCCTTTGAAATAGAGACTGTTATGATATTCATTTAGATGATGAGTCAAATTTGGTACCAGTTCTTTTTCTTTTTACTACTCATAAATTTCTAAAACCTTTTCCATTTACACTCTCCTTTTACCCTTCTAGCACCATAATGAGATGAGAAAATTGGGCCACAGAAGAGTTAAGTGACATACCCAAGATTGCAAAGTCAGTTAATGCAGAATTAAGATTGAATTCAGGTCCCAGTCCTCAACCTCTTTACAAGCTGAGCTATGCTAAAGATATGATCTTGTATCAGGAAAGCTTCTCAATGTGTCTTTTACTTTTCTGGTTATCGAAAGAGAAATTTCTTAATTGATATATTTCATTCTACAACATATGAAAGAGCTAAAGAATTCTAGAAAGTAGACAAAAGCAGATGATAACCACAGTTCTAGCTAAAAACTATGTGCAACTGGCAAAGAGCAGTGATGTAGTTCTGTTGTTAAGAGCATGTTTGTGTGGACTATGTCCTACTTGAGCAGTGGGTTCCAGAAGTGTTCTAGATGGCTTGGGTGCTGGTGATATAGTACAGCATATGCTTTGGTCTAATTCTGACATTTATAAAACAAGTTGCCCAAACATTAGCCATAATTGGTTTAACTGTTCTAGGTTATGCAATGTATTAGTTTATGCATAACATGTCATAAAATTTATTCCTTTGTGTACCCGCAGAGCTAGACGTGTTCTTACATGTCAAAAACTGGCAACGCCATTTCATTTCACAATCTCAAATTTCCTTGAGAGTGAATGTGGCATCTTAAGTCTCAAACTGAATCTACAAGTATATGTTGCTGTGCAGTTATGTCTGCAAACTATTGCTTGGCATCTGATGTTGAAGCATATTTTTTTTTTTAAAAAATTTCATATATTCCTTAATGTCAGATTTACTCAGTCAAATGTCTTTCAGGTTTAATGGTTTTGTAGTATTGTCTTCTGATCTGAATGTTTATAAGATCCATTGACTTGCATCAGATATATTTCAGTAGAATGAATACATTCTATTATCAGATTGATACCCTATAGACTTAAAGTTATTTAAAGTCTAGAAAATTAGAAGTGCAATAATATCTTGTTATTTGTGTATTTTGCTGATCAGTAAGATTAATTTCTACATAGTCTTAATCTGTATCTAATATTTTCATTTTTCTCTGCACCTTCCTGCACCCTTTTTACTTTCTGATGTGACCTAGGACAAAATGTTTCTTTCCTATTCTCCCTGTAATCAGAGCATTCTGTACAGGCCTTTGTTTTATCACTTATAATGTTAATATTGTAATCATTTGCTTATACTTCTCTTCCTTAAGGCCAGAAGATGTGTCATTTATCTTTGTTCCTCTATGCTATGCTATGCTATGCTAAGTCACTTCAGTTGTGTCTGACTCTGTGTGACCCCACAGACGGCAGCCCACCAGGCTTCCCCGTCCCTGGGATTCTCCAGGCAAGAACACTGGAGTGGGTTGCCATTTCCTTCTCCAATGCATGAAAGTGAAAAGAGAAAGTGAAGTTGCTCAGTCGTGTCCGACTCTTAGCGACCCCATGGACTACAGCCTACCGGGCTCCTCCATCCGTGGGATTTTCCAGGCAAGAGTACTGGAGTGGGGTGCCATTGCCTTTGTTCCTCTAGCATTATGCTATGCCAGATACATAGTAGATATTCAATCAATGTTTACTGAACAAGATTTCCAAAGACTGTTTACTTTCTTCATGATAAAGACATCAAATAAAACATAGTAGGCTGTTTCAGGATATGCATGAGAGACTTTGGGAGGCCCAAGTTTATTTCAGCAGTTTAATATTCTGTCATAATGTAGTAGGCAGCTTCTGAAAGTGCCTCCAGTAAACCTCTGGCACCTGCTATTAATGCCTATGGACTAGATCTAGTAACTTGCTCCTAACAGGAAGAACATGGCAAAAATGATGGAATGACATTTCCAAGATTAGGATAGGAAAAAAGTGACTTCTGGGATTTCCACAGTTGTCTGGTGGCTAAGACTCCAAGCTCCCAGGGCAGGGGGCCAGGGTTTGATCCGCGGTCAGGGAACTAAATCCCACATGCCACAACTAAGACCTTGCATGCCAAAACCAAATGATTCCACATGCTGCAAGGAAGATCGAAGCTCCTGTGGGCTGCAACTTTGATTCAGCACAGCCAAATAAATAAATAGAGCTTCTTGATTTGCAGGCTTTGTTGAAACAAGTACCATGTTGGAAATGGTCACATAACAGGAAACTAAGGGTCACCTCTAGCCAATAGACAACTAGGAACTCAAATCCTCAATGTGACAGTCTACAAGGAACAGAATCCTGACACCAACCACTTGGGTGAGCTTGCAAGTGGATCCTTACCCACTGAAGCCTTGAGATGATTACAGGCCCTGAGGGCATCTTTTATCCTGATTGTGGGCATCTTGGGTATAGTCTGTGAAAAGCCCTGGAGCACAGAACCCACCTAAGTAAGCAACACACTGATTTCTCATATATAGAAGCTTTGAGTTAAAAATGTGAGACCACTGGCAGTCCAGTGGTTGGGACTTGGTGCTTTCACTGCCATATTGTTGTTTTTATTCAGTTGCTCAGAGAAGGCAATGGCACCCCACTCCAGTACTCTTGCCTGGAAAATCCCACGGATGGAGGAGCCTGGTAGGCTATAGTCCATGGGGTCGCTGAGAGTCGGATATGACTGAGGGACTGCACTGTCTCTTTTCACTTTCATGCATTGGAGAAGGAAATGGCAACCCACTCCAGTATTCTTGCCTGGAGAATCCCAGGGACGGGGGAGCCTGGTGGGCTGCCGTCTATGGGGTCACACAGAGTCGGACACGACTGAAGTGACTTAGCATAGCAGCATAGCATTCAGTTGCTAAGTCATGTCCAACTCTTTGCGACCCCATGAACTGCAGTACGTCAGGCTTCCCTGTCCTTCTCTATCGTCCAGCGTTCGCTCAAACTCATATCCATTGAATTGGTGATGCTATCCAGCAATTGCATCCTCTGTCACCCCCTTTTTCTCTTTTCCTCACTACCCTGGTCTGGGTTCAATCCCTGGTTGGGGAACTAAGATCCCTCAAGCCAAGTGGCTTGACAGAAAAAAAAAAAACAAACTGTTGTTTCAAGCCACTGTTTTGAGATAATTGTTACAAAGCAATAGATATGCATCCTATGGTGGTGCTAGTTGTAAAGAATCTGCCTGCCAATGCAGCAGACAAGAGATGCAGGTAGGAAAGATCCCCTGGAGGAGGGCATGGCAACCCACTCCAGTATTCATGCCTGGAGAATCCCCGTGGAGAGAGAAGTCTGGCGGGCTACAGTCCATGGGCTTGCAAAAGAGTCAGACACGACTGAAGCAACTGAGCACGTACATGTGAAGATAACATCAGTAGTTTACTTTTAAAAGCAGAAATCAGAGACAGAAGAATTGAAATAAAATCTATTTACTTTACTTGTCAGAACAATCTAGGTATGCCTAGTATTTTAATAACTAGGTCAATATTCCAGCTGCAAGAGCTTGCCTTTCCCATTATGGTTTTCTGTTATCACACAAAACAATTTTACACATATGGGGAGAGGCTGCCACATTTGAAAAGGAGGAGATAGCGATCAAGACAGGTCATCCTGGAACCAAATTAAACTGCTACTGCATTGAACGAGGGCTTACTGGAAAGAGACCCTCATTTTCATTCTGACATCAATAAACATTTTTTCAAGTCAGGGGGTGAGTCAAGTGCCTCCAATTTTTATTTATTACTTTGAATTAGTTTTTATTCCAATACCAAAGAAAGACAATGCCAAGGAATGTTCAAACTACAGTGCAATTGCACTCATTTCACATGCTAGGGAGATAATGTTCAAAATCTATCAAGTTAGGGTTCAACAGTACCTGACCTGAGAACTTCTAGATGTACTAGTTGGATTTACAAAAGGCAAAGGAACCAGAAATCAAATTGCCAACATCTGTTGGATCATAGAAAAAAAAAGGGAATTCCCAAAAAACCCCAACTACTTCTGCCTCATTGACTCCGGTAAAGCCTTAGACTGCATGCTGCTGCTGCTGCTAAGTCACTTCAGTCGTGTCCGACTCCGTGACCCCATAGACGTCAGCCCACCAGGCTCTCCTGCCCCTGGGATCTCCAGGCAAGAAAACTGGAGTGTATGGATCATAACAAACCATGGAAAATTCTTATGGGATGGGAACACTAGACCACCATACAAGATCAAGAAGCAACAGTTAGAACCAGACATGGAACAAGGGACTGGTTCAAAATAGGGAAAGGAATATGTCAAGGCTGTATATTGTCACCCTGCTTATTTAACTTATATGCAGAGTATATCATGTGACATGCTGGGCTGGATGACTCACAAGATGGAATCAAGATTGCTGGGAGAAATAGCAACAACCTCAGATATGCGGATGATACCATTCTAATGACAGAAAGCAAAGAGAAACAAAAGAATCTATTGATGAAAGCGAAACAGGAGAGTGAAAATGCTGGCTTAAAACTCAACATTAAAAAAACTAACATCATGGGATCCAGTCCCATCACTTCGTGGCAAATAGTTGGGGAAAATGTGGAAATATTGACAGGTTTTATTTTCTTGAGCTCCAAAATCACTGCAGATGGGGACTGCAGCCATGAAATTAAAAGACACTTGCTCCTTGGAAGAAAAACTATGAGAAACCTAGCTGCTGCTGCTGCTAAGTCGCTTCAGTCGTGCCCGACTCTGTGCGACCCCACAGACGGAAGCCCACCAGGCTCCCCTGTCCCTGGGATTCTCCAGGCAAGAACACTGGAGTGGGTTGCCATTTCCTTCTCCAATGCATGAAAGTGAAAATTGAAAGTGAAGTCGCTCAGTCGTATCCGACTCTTAGTGACCCCATGGACTGGAGCCTACCAGGCTCCTCCGTCCATGGGATTTTCCAGGCAAAAGTACTGGGGTGGGGTGCCATTGCCTTCCCCGTGAGAAATCTAGATAGTGTATTAAAAAGCAGAGATATCATTCTTGCTGACAAAGGTCCGTATAGTCAAAGCTATGGTTTTTCCAGCAGTCATGCACAGATGTGAGAGCTGGACCATAAAGAAAGCTGAGTGCCAAAGAATTGGTGCATTCAAATTGTAGTGCTGGAGAAGACTCTTGAGAGTCCCTTGGACAGCAAGGATATCAAACCAGTCAATCCTAAAGGAATCAATCCTGAATAGCCACTGGAAGGACTGATAGCTGAAACTCCAATACTTGGGCCACCAGATGCGAAGAGTCAACTCACTGGGAAAGACCTTGATGCTGGGAAAGACTGAGGACAAGAGGAGAAGGGATTGACAGAGGAGGAGATGCTTGGATGGCATCACCGACTCAGTGGACATGCTGCTGCTGCTAAGTCACTTCAGTCGTGTCCGACTCTGTGCGACCCCATAGACGGCAGCCCACCAGGCTCTGCCGTCCCTGGGATTCTCCAGGCAAGAACACTGGAGTGGGTTGCCACTGCCTTCTCCATTGTGTGAGAGTGAAAAGTTAAAGTGAAGTCTCTCAGCTGTGTCTGACTCGCAGCAACCCCATGGACTGCAGCCTACCAGGCTCCTCTGTCCATGGGATTTTCTAGGCAAGAGTACTGGAGTGGCTTGCCACTGGGAGACAGTGAAGCACAGGGAAGCCTGGTGTGGTGCAGTTCATGGGGCTGCAGAGTCAGACACGACTTAGCCATTGAGCAACAAAAACTTTGAATTGAGGCATTACAGGTTAAAACACAAAAACAAACACAAACATATGGTAAGAATAATGCATTGTACTTGCATTCACTAATGAGTGTACCCATTTAGTTTACTGGATCAGCCAACTAAGAAGTAACTAAGCTCTGAAAGCTGAAAGCCTGGAAAGTTGGGTTGTGGTTAAATAAATCAGGAAAAATTCCCATAGACTAGGGATTAGGGGGTGCTATAATGAATGTATAGCACAAGCAGGAAAGAACAAAATGAATATTCAAGGGACATTCATGAATAGCCTGTTCACTTTTTAAATTAACTGGGACATTTATCAGGGTATCTGAAAATCAGTGGATACTAAGTTGATATTTACTGATTGTTTTTAGGGGACATGGTGTGTGTCAAAAATTGAGATAATAGAACTACCTTTTAAAAATAAAAGGTGATGTACCTTAAGAAGTGCATAAAAAGGTGCCACAGAAATTCAGATATTGGAGAGAATGAGAAAAGGGTCTTGAAGCAACAGAGCGTTTGCAAAGTCTGTAGTTAAGAGACTGCCCATCTTCCCTTTTCCCGTCTCAACTTATAAGTCCCTTTTTCAGATGGATCTCTCCTATTACCCTGGCTAAAATCAGTCCCGCCTCAGGAGTCGCTCTTCCCTCGGCCACTAGTTTAGACTCAGTTCACAGCACTTCACACAACCTGCGATTGTTTTGCTTACTAATTTTATCCCTACCTTCCCAATTAGCCTTTAAACTTCGGGATGGCAGAAACAAGTCCGCCTTGTTCACTGGGGTGTGCCCGGCATAAAGTATGTGCTCATTAGACACTTGCTGGATGACTCAGTGTAAAATGTGAAGTCAAAACAGGGTACTGTGGAGGGATGGAAAAACGCTGCGTGTCCGGACATGGATTCCTAACGTAGCTCTTCCTCCGAAGAGCTCCGTCCGAGCCATCTTTACACAACGTGCTCCGAGCCTCCAGGACGGATCCTCCGGGGTGGACAGGCGCTGTGTCGCCAGTCAAAGCGGGCGGGCGCGGCTTTTCCTCCGCTACTCCAAAATCCCGCCCCCGAGTCTGGACCGCACCCACTCCCGATCCTCCATCACTTCCGCGCCCCCACACCCTCTCCGGGCCCGGGGACCAGAGCCCGTCCCGGACCCCCTCCTCCACTCGCAGGGCGTGGGGACCGTTAACTGCCCGCAGCGGCGCAGGGCGGTGCCGCCCCCGCCCGGCGCCCTCCGCATCCCCCGCCCAGCTCCGCCGCCACGGTCACCCCATTCATCCAGCGGCCGTGCCCGCCAATCACCGCGCACCCGTGGCGCCACATCTGGCGATGGGGCGGGGCCGCGCCCAGCGCGCGCTCTCGTCCTCTCCCCGCCGGGGCTCGTGCAGGCCGGGGTCATTCCCGGGCAGTGACCAGCCTCCGCCCCTCGGTGACCCTGCGGGGACTTGGGTGGGGGTGAGGAGGCGGAGAGCTGCGCTGCTTGGAAGGCGGGGTCTTGGGTTCTGAGGGTAGTCAGGGCCTCGGAGGAAGAATGGAAAGTGGTCCTGATCTAGAAGCAGCCAGCCACTCAAGAGAAACCCTAGATCCCTTCTTAGGAGTTGAACATGGACATCCTGGATGAAAGCCAGGAATCCTAGCCTCTGGACCGCCAGGGCTGGAAGCTAGAAACAGAGGCTCTGGCTGTCTCCTGGCCTCCTCGTCCCCCTTTGTGCTTTCCCCCACAAAGCAAAAAATGTTTCAAAGAGGCAAACACTGTAGACATAGGTACAAAGTTTATTATTAGGGACACAGCGCAACATATGGGCGAGCACACAGACAAGCAGTTTATTTAAGTCAGAAGCAGGACAGAAATACATACTCTGAGAAAAAGGGTTTGGGCCTCCTCTCTGGTGAGGAGGAGCATAGTAAAGAGATGATTTTCTTTTTTTAAGGATTTCATTTTCCCAGTTAGACATTTGAAAAAAAAAATTTTTTTTTTTTTTTGACTGAGACACATGGTTTGCAAGATCTTAGTCCCTGTCCAGGGATGGAACACATGCCCCCTGCAGTGGGAGCTCAAAGTCTTAACTAGTGGATCTTTAGGGTAGTCCCATAAAGAGGTCGGAGAAGGCAATGGCAACCCACTCCAGTACTCTTGCCTGGAAGATCCCATGGACGGAGGAGCCTGGTAGACTGCAGTCCATGGGGTCGCTAGGAGTTGGACACGACTGAGGCGACTTCACTTTATTTTTTCACTTTCATGCGTTGGAGAAGGAAATGGCAACCCACTCCAGTGTTCTTACCTGGAGAATCCCAGGGACGGGGGAGCCTGGCAGGCTGCTGTCTATGGGGTCACACAGAGTAGGACACGACTGAAGTGACTAAGCAGTAGCAGCAGCTGCATAAAGAGGTGGTTTAAATCCCTTATATAGTATAATCCTTCTGGGTCTTAGTTTATCTTTGACCAATTATCTTATTTCTTTTTCACACATGACCAGTCCTAGGACACTTGCCAACATGAGTGTGAATCTTTTTGCTAAGATGGATCCCACTACAGAAGCCTGTGAAGGTATGGCCACCATTATTATGGGGTGGTGTCCTCTCCCAGTTTGATCCCCAAGGAGCTTTCCTGTGGATGTGTGCATAAGGAAGTTTTCCTTGACCTCAGGAGTGGTAATCTTATCTCTTTACTTCAGCAGAGCTCGGCTTCTGCCACTCTCTTTGTTCTTGGAGTATCTGGGTGAGAACAAAGTTTGTTTTACTCCACTTGACTAAATACCAGCTGTTTGATCCAGGGTCCTATTTGTTTCCTACTTCAGTCCTGACTGCAGTGGTCCCATGCCCCTTGGACCCAGAGAATCCTGAGGAACATCCAGACTAGCACAGAGGATGCTCCCAGTCCTGAGACGGGCCATTGGGTGGAATTGCGTGGAGCGGAAGAAAACGGGAAGATGAATGAACAAGAAAACATGTTTTTGGGCAGCTCAGCCCAAGTGTGATGCTAGGGAAGGGGTGGAGGAGAAGCCTGAAGTTCTTAGGCATCTTTCGAAGTCATCTTTTATAACCCAGGAATTAGCCTGCATCGTAGACTTTGCTAATGCTTGTCGAGGCTGCTGAAAGTGGGGGTAAAATGAAAGGCTGCTTCTGTTCAGGTAAAGTTACATTTATTTTTGTATCTTCAAAAACTGATGATGTTGACAATATCTCTCCTAGTATGTTTCATAAATGGGCTTTTGTTTTTCTTCTGAACTATCTACCGTAATGTCTTATTCACCATTAGGTGAAGAATTAAGAAGAAACCTAGTGGCTTTTCTGTTGGTGGCAAAGGTCACTCTCTCCTCCCTCCCCTCTCTCCTCCCTCTCACCCCAAACTTTAAGGCACAGAAAGCAGTTTGACCAGAAATGCCACTAGCTATTTTCACTTCTCACCTAATGCCCCTAACCAGTCTGTTGTTGTAGATATTATCACCTATTTAGACATCAAAACAGGCTCAGATATTAATCTGGCTAAAGTCAGTTTGTATGTCACAAAGTCTGGCCCTTTTCTACTCTTCTTCACCCCCAGATGATGAAATCCATAAAAATGGAGGGTAGAAAGGAATCTAATGCTTTTGGCATCCTTAGCTAAGGTTGGCACATCTAGCCCAGTGCCAGCGCTTCTTAGAGTTGGGTTTTCATTGCTTGCAAACTCTGTGAAGTACAGTTTCTGTGTCAGAACTTTGAAAGGTAGAAGGAGAGTTCCTTGAAGCTCTGAAATACTAGATCACATGTGAGCTGATGCCTTTTATGATCCTAGCCTGACCTGAAACAAAATCCCTTTTTGTAATTAAGTATTGCCAGGCTGGATACAGGAGGACTGCCCAGACCTTGCTCAGGAACTTCAGTCTTTGTGGCAAACAGAGTACAGAAAAGTTGGATCAAAGAGTTAATTAGGTCACAGAATGCTTTTTGGAGAAAGTAGCAAACTATGATTCGATTTTGACCTCAATCCAATTTAACAGATTGTCAGATTGTCAGGAGGAGGGTGGGGCGCTGACTGCTTCACATTCCAGGCTATGGATACACTGAAAATGGGTGAGAAACTTTTCTTGCCAACTGAAAAAGATTGCAGTTAGGGTGAGGTGCGTTAATGAGCTGAGCATATGAATAACAATAAACACAGGCAGTACATACAATGACAATAGATAAATATGAGGCAAGGATTACAGTTCAGCTTTGACCAAGCAGCGTAGGTCAAAACGTTGAAAAAGGAGAGAAGGGTTCTTTAGGCTCCAAGCTAAAGAGTCAGGACTTTTCTTCACCAGTTAGGGTGGGCTTTAGGAAGAAATGCCAGGGACTTTCCTGGTGGTCCAGGAGGGCACTTTCCAATGCAGGGAAATCAGGGAGCTAGGATCTAAGATTCTACATGCCTCACCCCCAAAAGATCAAAGCATAAAACAGAAGCAGTATTATAACAAATTCAATAAAGACTTTAATAATGGTCCATATCCAAAAAAAATCTTAAAAAAATAGAAAGAAATGCCAGTCCAGCAATTTAACTTATATGCAGCCCAATTCTTAGACACTTTTTTTTTTTTTTAAACAGCTTTCCTATTGTATTTGGTACAAAATCTCAAATCCTTACCTTGATATAAAGACCTGTACAAGCTGGGTCCTGCTTACCTGCCCATCTGCCCCACTGTCTTCACTGGGTTGAGCTCACCTCCCCATTCAGGGCCACAGAGTCTATACTTGCACCGTTCTCATCTCTGTTTCTTGGAGCTGAAACTTTCTCTCCACCCCAGGCCTTTCACACATACTGACCCCCTGCCTGTCACCTTACTACCTTGCCCTCTTTTCTTCCCTGTTCCCAACTCATCCGTCCTTCCTTTTCAGCTTCACGTTTCTTCCTCTGAGAAGTTTCTCTTCTACATAAAGCCCACTATTATAACTCCTATCAGATCTTTTTTGTTTTGTTTTGTTTTCTCCAGGTACTTATCAAAACTTTGAAGGTATTGTTTTTCATGTGACTCTCTTGACATCTGCTTGTCCCTGTCATCACACCTTTCCCTCCCTCTCCCCTTAAAGCTTATTACTATAGCTTGTTTTTGATGTCTGCTGGCCTTACCTGTTTTTGGGCTCTGTGCAGACATGGATTTGTTTCCCATTATATCCAGTGGTTAGCACAATGCTTGGATCATTGTCAGTGCTCAATAAATATTTCTTGAGTTAATGATTAGGATCAGTTGTTGGGAAATAGTGGAAAGAGGGCTGAGTAAGGTTGGATGGAGCAGACTGAGTGGGGCCAAAGAGAGGCGTTTCTACTCAGTTGATTAGACCTGCAACTCTTCAGTATGGGAGCCACTGGCCACATGTGGGTATTGAGCACTTGAAATGTGACTGAGGAACTGAATTTTAAATTCTGTTTCATTTTAATTAATTTACATGTTCTTAAGTATATTTTGGGCTTCCTAGATGGCGCTAGTGGTAAAGAACCTGCCTGCCAATGCAGGAGGTGTAAAGTGATACATGTTTTATCCCTGGGTCCAGAAGATTCCCTGGAGGAGGGCATGGCTACCCACTGGAGAATCCTTTAGACAGAGGAGCCTGGTGGGCTACAGCGCATAGAGTTGCAAAAGTCGGATACAACTGAAGCGACTTAGTACACACACAAAGTATATTTAGAACAATGTGGGTATGTGAATCTTACTTTTTCAGCTATAAATTTTATGAAACCTAAACAGAGATCAATTTTTGCTGAAAATTTTGTCTTCTGAATTGAGAAGTATGGTAAATACCCTGGATTTTGAAAATCCACACACACGAAAATACTGAAAAGTATCTCCTTTTTTCTTATTGATTACATGTTGAAATTGTAACATTTTGGAGGTATTGGTTGGAGGTGGCCCCCCTTTTTTTTTGGGGGGGGCGGGGGCGGGGGGGGTCTTTTTTTTTTTGACTCCGGGGGGGGGGGGGGGGGGGGGGGGGGGGGGGGGGGAGGAAGGACGGACGGAGCGAAGAGAGGTTAAGTAACATATATTTTTAAAATTGGTTTCACTAATTCTGGAATATGCCTAAAGAATTGAAAATGGGACCCAGACAGATACTTGTATACCAATGTTCCTAGCAGCATTATTCATAATAACCAAAAGATGGTCACACCCAAATGTCCATCAACAGATGACTCAATAACCAAAATATGATGTATGTATTGAAGTATTGTTTAGCCTCAAAGAGGCATAACGTTCTGACACGTGGTACTACAGAGATGAACCTTGAAAACATGCTAAGTGAAACAAGCCAGCTACAAAGGGAAAAATATTATATGATTTCACTCACATGAGTAGTCAAATTTATAGAGACAGAAAGTAGAATAGAGATTATAGGGGTCTAGGGAAGAGGGAGATGGGAGTTAGTATTTAATGAGTACAGAATTTCTGTTTGGGATGATGAAAATGTTCTGGAAATGGATAGCAATGATGGTTGCACAACATTGTGTACTTTAATGCCACTGAAATGTACATTTAAAAGTGATTAAAATGTGAATTTTATGTATACTTTACCACAATGCAGTTTGAAAAATTGATTTTACTTTTTCCTTTGAAAAAATGTGGCTTCCAAAACAATTATCGGCCAATTACAATTAAATTCGAAAACACACACATGCACAGAATATGACTTCTAGAAAATTTAAAATTGTATAAGTGGCTTTCTCCTTATGTTCTGTTAGATGGCACTAGGTGAAACGATTGGGAACCCTGGGGGAGGATGAGTAAATTTCTGTGATGAAGGTTTCACTAATGTCCATGACACCAGGAAGTCTGTTTTACAAGGAGGGCAGGAGGGTAGCAGATAGTGATGAATCCAAGAATTTAGAATTTGGTGGAATATGTTATGTATAAAAAGGCATATGAGGAAAAGCCTGGGTCGAAGGAGAGCGTGCACAGTAAGATTTAATCTAGGTGGGACTTCCTCTGTGGCTGCAGTGAGAACCTTCTACAGATAGTATTTCCTTTACTGTAACAGGATAAGTTGACAGTAAGCCCAGTGTAATGTTCCTTAATTGTTATGGGATCAAATGAGTACCTAGGGTGAAAGAGCTTTCTAATCTGAGGCAAGAGGCTCAAGTGAGGTGAGAGGTATAGGTGAGGCACAATTAATGTTAATCACAAGCATGAGATTCTTTTTCACTGTGATCATAGCGATGCTTTCTATCTGTTCTGGCTTCTGAAGAGAAGCTTAAGCTTTGGGGCTATTTATACCAGTGCCACATGTTTGATCTTTTATACAAAACTGTGAGAAGGTTCACTTGTTATGACTCCTTGACACTTCAGCTATAGAAACCCACTTTTCCAAACTTCTCTGGTGGTCCAGTGGTTCAGCCTACATGATTCCACTGCAGGAGTCACAGATTCAATCCCTGGTTGGTGAATTAACATCAAGGTTTCTGAGTGGCATGGTCAAAATAAAAAGAGAGAAGAAACCCATTTTTCAAAACATTGCACTGTTTTAAGTTTAAGAATGTTCTTGGAGAATGACTGTCTTCATGTGTCCAACATTGTCCTATTTGTGAGGTTTTCAACCACCCAGAAGCCAGGCAAGTAAGGACCCAAACACAGAATGTGCACTAGGCCTGAGGACAAACGGTATGGGAGAAGATGGAGAGACACCAGTTAAGACAGATTCCACTGTTGGGCATTGTCTGACACTTGGAAGCCAGTGTGAGACTCGAGACCCAGAACTGATGCAGGGCTGATCTTGTGGGTTCTCAGGGATTTGAGCCAGACCCCAGCATGTGCTTTTGAACTGTGGTGTTGGAGAAGGCTCCCAAAGTCCCTTGGACTGTAAGGAGATCCAACCAGTCCATCCTAAAGGAAATCAGTCCTGATATTCACTGGAAGGACTGATGCTGAAGGTGAAGCTCCGGTACTTTGCCACCGATTTGAAGAGCCACCTCATTGGAAAAGACCCTGATGCTGGGAAAGATTGAAGGCAGGAGGAGAAGGGGATGACAGAGGACGTGATGGTTGGATGGGATCACTGACTCAATGGACATGAGTTTGAGCAAGCTTTGGGAGATGGTGAAGAACAGGGAAGCCTGGCGTTCTGTAGTCCATGGGGTCACAGACAGTCAGACAAGACTGAGCGACTGAACAACAACAACCAGCACATCCTTACAGCCCTCCACACAGTTTAGGAAATAGTCCAAGTCTTTGAGCTTGCCCCAGATTAAGAATTCTCCAGGCAAGAACACTGGAGTGGGTTGCCATTTCCTTCTCCAATGCGTCAAAGTGAAAAGTGAAAGTGAAGTCGCTCAGTCGTGTCTGACCCTCAGCGACCCCATGGACTGCAGCCTTCCAGGCTCCTCTGTCCATGGGATTTTCCAGGCAAGAGTACTGGAGAATCCCAGGGACAGGGGAGCCTGGTGGGCTGCCGTCTGTGGGGTCGCACAGAGTCGGACACGACTGAAGTGACTTTGCAGACAGGCAGATTAAGGATGGCCATCACTGGGGCTGGACACCAAATCCAGCCTGTGCAGAATGATGTAGGTGTCTACAGAAGTAAAATTTCATCTGAGTTGGGCTGAAACTGACTCTAACCCCCGGGAATATAGTGGGGAAAACCCAAGTTCACAGAAGAAAAATCTCTACATCTAGAAGTTGAATTCATTACTCTACAAAAAAAAAAAAAAAAAAAGCAGGGATATTCTCTGTGCAAATGAAATCAGATGCATAGTATATGCTAAACTGTACCAAATAAGATTTTATCCTCTCAGTTTATATTTATTGCTGTTTTTAATATAAATTTATTTATTTTAATTAGAGGCTAGTTACTTTACAATATTGTATTGGTTTTGCCATACATTAACATGAATCCGCCACTATTGCTGTTTTTAGATTAGTGTAGCTTCAGATCAGATCAGTTGCTCAGTCATGTCCAACTCTTTGCGACCCCATGAATCATAGCACATCAGGCCTCCCTGTCCATCACCAACTCCTGCAGGTCACTGAGACTCACATCTATCGAGTCAGTGATGCCATCCAGCCATCGCATCCTCTGTCGTCCCCTTCTCCTCTTGCCCTCAATCCCTCCCAGCATCAGAGTCTTCTCCAATGAGTCAACACTTCGCATCATGAGGTGGCCAAAATACTGGAGTTTCAGCTTTAGCATCATTCCTTCCAAAGAAATCCCAGGGTTGATCTCCTTCAGAATGGACTGGTTGCATCTCCTTGCACTCCAAGGGACTCTCAAGAGTCTTCTCCAACACCACAGTTCAAAAGCATCAATTCTTCGGCACTCAGCCTTCTTCACAGTCCAGCTCTCATACCCATACATGACCACAGGAAAAACCATAGCCTTGACTAGACGAACCTTTGTTGGCAAAGTGATGTCTCTGCTTTTGAATATGTGATCTAGATTGGTCATAACTTTCATTCCAAGGAGTAAGCGTCTTTGAATTTCATGGCTGCAGTCGCCATCTGCAGTGATTTTGGAGCCCAGAAAAATAAAGTCTGACACTGTTTCCACTGTTTCTCCATCTATTTCCCATGAAGTGGTGGGACCAGATGCCATGATCTTCGTTTTCTGAATGTTGAGCTTTAAGCCAACTTTTTCACTCTCCACTTTCACTTTCATCAAGAGGCTTTTTAGTTCCTCTTCACTTTCTGCCATAAGGGTGGTGTCATCTGCATATCTGAGGTTATTGATATTTCTCCCAGCAATCTTGATTGCAACTTGTGTTTCTTCCAGTCCAGCATTTCTCATGATGTACTCTGCATAGAAGTTAAATAAACAGGGTGACAATATACAGCCTTGACGTACTCCTTTTCCTATTTGGAACCAGTCTGTTGTTCCATGTTCAGCTCTAACTGTTGCTTCCTGACCTGCATACAAATTTCTCAAGAGGCAGATCAGGTGGTCTGGTATTCCCATCTCTCTCAGAATTTTCCACAGTTTATTGTGATCCACACAGTCAAAGGTTTTGGCATAGTCAATAAAGCAGAAATATATGTTTTTCTGGAACTCTCTTGCTTTTTCCATGATCCAGAGGATGTTGGCAATTTGATCTCTGGTTCCTCTGCCTTTTCTAAAACCAGCTTGAACATCTGGAAGTTCACGGTTCACATATTGCTGAAGCCTGGCTTGGAGAATTTTGAGCATTACTTTACTAGCATGTGAGATGAGTGCAATTGTGTGGTAGTTTGAGCATTCTTTGGCATTGCCTTTCTTTGGGATTGGAATGAAAACTGACCTTTTCCAATCCTGTGGCCACTGCTGAGTTTTCCAAATTTGCTGGCATATTGAGTGCAGCACTTTCACAGCATCATCTTTCAGGATTTGGAATAGCTCCAACTGGAATTCCATCACCTCCACTAGCTTTGTTGGTAGTGATGCTTCCTAAGGCCCACTTGACTTCACATTCCAGGATGTCTGGCTCTAGGTCAGTGATCACACCAACATGATTATCTGGGTTGTGAAGCTGTTTTTTGCACAGTTCTTCTGTGTATTCTTGCCACCACTTCTTAATATCTTCTGCTTCTGTTAGGTCCATACCATTTCTGTCCTTTATCGAGCCCATCTTTGCATGAAATGTTCCTTTGGTATCTCTGATTTTCTTGAAGAGATCCCTAGTCTTTCCCATTCTGTTGTTTTCCTCTATTTCTTTGCATTGATCGCTTAAGAAGGCTTTTTTATCTCTTCTTGCTATTCTTTGGAACTCTGAATTCAGATGCTTGTATCTTTCCTTTTCTCCTTTGCTTTTCGCTTCTCTTCTTTTCACAGCTATTTGCAAGGCCTCCCCAGACAGCCATTTTGCTTTTTTGCATTTCATTTCCATGGGGATGGTCTTGATTCCTGTCTCCTGTACAATGTCACAAACCTCATTCCATAGTTCATCAGGCACTCTATCAGATCTAGGCCCTTAAATCTATTTCTCACTTCCACTGTATAATCATAAGGGATTTGATTTAGATCATACCTGAATGATCTAGTCGTTTTCCCTACTTTCTTCAATTTAAGTCTGAATTTGGCAATAAGGAGTTCATGGTCTGAGCCACAGTCAGCTCCTGGTCTTGTTTTTGCTGGCTATACAGAGCTTCTCCATCTTTGGCTGCAAAGAATATAATCAATCTGATTTCGGGGTTGACCATCTGGTGATGTCCATGTGTAGAGTCTTCTCTTGTGTTGTTGGAAGAGGGTGTTTGTTATGACTAGTGCATTTTCTTGGCAGAACTCTGTTAGTCTTTGCCCTGCTTTATTCTGTATTCCAAGGTCAAATTTGCCTGTTACTCCAGGTGTTTCTTGACTTCCTACTTTTGTATTCCAGTCCCCTATAATGAAAAGGACATCTTTTTTGGGTGTTAGTTCTAAGAGGTCTTGTAGGCCTTCATAGAACCGTTCAACTTCAACTTCTTCAGAGTTACTGGTTGGGGCATAGACTTGGATTACTGTGACACTGAATGGTTTGCCTTGGAAACGAACAGAGATCATTCTGTCGTTTTTGAGATTGCATCCAAGGACTGCATTTCGGACTCTTTTGTTGACCATGATGGCCACTCCATTTCTTCTGAGGGATTCCTGCCCGCAGTAGTAGATATAATGGTCATCTGAGTTAACTTCATCCATTCCAGTCCATTTGAGTTCGCTGATTCCTAGAATGTCGACATTCACTCTTGCCATCTCTTGTTTGACCACTTCCAATTTGCCTTGATTCATGGACCTTACATTCCAGGTTCCTATGCAATATTGCTCTTTACAGCATCGGACCTTGCTTCTATCACCAGTTACACCCACAGCTGGGTATTCTTTTTTCTTTGGCTCCATTCCTTCATTCTTTCTGGAGTTAGTTCTCCACTGATGTCCAGTAGCATATTGGGCCCCTACTGACCTGGGGAGTTTCTCTTTCAGTATCCTATCATTTTGCCTTTTCATACTGTTCATGGGGTTCTCAAGGCAAGAATACTGAAGTGGTTTGCCATTCCCTTCTCCAGTGGACCACACCCTGTCGGATCTCTCCACCATGACCCGCCCATCCTGGGTTGCCCCACCGGCATGGCTTAGTTTCATTGAATTAGACAAGGCTGTGGTCCTAGTGTGATTAGATTGACTAGTTTTCTGTGAGTATGGTTTCAGTGTGTTTGCCCTCTGATGCCCTCTTGCAACGCTTACCGTCTTACTTGGGTTTCTTTTACCTTGGGTGTGGGGTATCTCTTCACGGCTGTTCCAGCAAAGGACAGCCATCCCACCTTATCTTGGAGGAGGGGTATCTCCTCACTGCCGACCTTCGTGACCTTCAACGTGGTATAGCTCCTCTAAGCCCTCCTGCGCCCGCGCAGCCTGCTCCTTGGATGTGGGGTTGCCCTTCCTAGCCGCCGCCCCTGACCTTGGATGTGGGGTAACTCCTGTCATCGCCGCCCCTGACCTCGGACACGGTAACTCCTCTCGGCTGTTCCTGCGCTGTCGCAGTCTGGTACTCTCGGCTGATGCCCCTGACCTCGGACGTGGGGTGGCTCCTCTCGGCCATGCTGTATGGGGCCACCTGTGCTGTAGCGCCCGCCACAGCTAAATTAGTGTAGCTTAGTTCTTTTTAACGATCTCTGTAAGGTCTAAGATTATATCCTTGTCTGACTATTTTAGTAATTATCAAAATTCAGTACCTGGACCAACGTCTATAGCGTTGTTTTGTTGCTGGTATGGAGGGGGTGGGTAAGGAGTATATTTTTAATACTACCCAAATTCCCACATCCTAATCTCAATGAAAATTGTGTCTTTGATGGGACTTTACCCTTAACCTCTATTGTAATGGCCAGATCATGGCTAGGACTTTGCATTATGTTTTTAGATACCACAAGTCCTTGAGTCACTAATGTGAGTTATTCCTGTTTGTCAGTTCTGAAAAGAAAGCTATTTCTGTCCATTATTTAAGACATTCCATGGCTGCTGACTCAGACGATAAAGAATCTGCCTGCAACGCAGGAGACGGGGTTTCAATTCCTGGGTCAGGAAGATCCCCTGGAGAAGGGAATGACTACCCACTCGAGTATTCTTGCCTGGACAGAGGATTCCATGGACAGAGGAGCCTGGTGGGCTGCAGTCCATGGGATCACAAAGAGTCAAACACAACTGAGCAACTAACACTTTCACTTTCGTGGCTACGTTTGCTCTTGACCATGTGGGAATTAGAGGTAGTTATCTGAAAATAGAGAAGGTCAACTTTGGCTGGAGTCTCTTAAGTAACAATTGGTTTAATTTAACTTGATAATGATTCTAGCATCCATCACCTCCCACTTCAATGGAAAATGTGAATATTACAGGGAAACGAAGAGGCATGGGGAAGAAGCATTCTTATTAAATGCTTCTATTGTTTGAGATTAACTTTACAGATATGGTGCCAAACAGGAGACTATGAAAAATCACTATGATATAAATTAGCAAGTTTCTTGACTCATTTCTTCTTATCTGTAATGCCAGAGAATGCATTTCAACAAGAGATGCTAAGGGACTATGGAATAATCTAAACCTTTTATTCTAGTAATAACTACGTCATATAAATGTCAAGGTTCCTTAGCTTTTTAAGTGGCTCTGGGAAAGCTCTAGTGATATTATATGTAATGTCATTACAGTGTCTGCACACTAAACTGTCCTGGTGTGGACATTTCTGGGTTCTAAACTTGTGGTAGTAGTTACTGTAGTTATTGATTTTTATGAACACAATTAATGGTTATAGTTTTGTATTGTTTCTTGTGTTTTTGTCTCTTAATAAGAAGCCATCTTCCTAAAATCATGTGAATATTTACATAACAATGTTAATTAGAACTTTTATAGGAAGGGCAGAAACCATTGTTTGTGGCTGTTTCTGTTTCCTAAAGTGTTCATAAATTCCCAAATCCACATCTGTTTTAATGAATACAGATTTTAAAATCAGCTAAGCAGGGTTTCCCTGGTGGCTTAGTGGTAAAGAATCCACTGGCCAAAGCAGGAGACATGGGTTTGATCCCTGATCTGGGAAGCTCCCACAAGCCTCGAAGCAATTAAACCTGGGCACCACAATGAAGAGTAGCCCACACAGCAATGAAGACACAGCCAAATATTGATAAATGAATAAATAAATAAAATTATTAAAAACGTCTAAAAAATCAGCTAAGCAACATTATAGCCTTCAATATAAAAGGAAGACAATGATTCACTCTCAGTATTATAGATTAACAAGTCAAACTGTCCTTTTATATTGATCTTGTACCTTTTTTGTCACCCTGCTTATTCAGCTTATACGCAGAGTACATCATGTGACATGCTAGGCTGGATGAAGCATAAGCTGGAATCAAGACTGCTGGGAGAAATATCAGTAACCTCAGATATGCAGATGACACCACCCTTAAGGCAGAAAGCAAAGAAGAACTAGAGCCTCTTGATGAAAGTGAAAAAGGAGAGTGAAAAAGTTGGCTTAAAATTCAACATTCAGAAAACTAAGATCATAGCCTCCGGTCCAATCACTTTATGGCAAATAGATGGGGAAACAATGGAAATCAGTGATAGACTTTATTTTCTTGGGGTCCAAAATCACTGCAAGATGGTGACTGTAGCCATGAAAGTAAAAGGCGCTTTCTCCTCGGAAGAAAAGTCATGACCAACCTAGATAGCATATTAAAAAGCAGAGACATTACTTTGCCAACAAAGGTCCATCTAGTCAAGGCTATGGCTTTTCCACTGGTCATGTATAGATGTGAAAATTGGACTGTGAAGAAAGCTGAGAGCCGAAGAATTGATGCTTTTGAACTGTGGCATTGGAGAATACTCTTGAGAGTCCCTTGGACTGCAAGGAGATCTAACCAGTCTATCCTAAAGGAAATCAGTCCTGAATATTCATTGGAAGGAATGATGCTAAAGCTGAAACTCCAATACTTTGGCCATGTGATGTGAAAAACTGAGTCACTAGAAAAAGACCCTGATGCTGGGAAAGATTGAAGGCAGGAGGAGAAGGGGCTGACAGAGGATGAGATGGTTGGATGGCATCACTAACTCAATGGGTATGAGTTTTAGTAAGCTCTGGGAGTTGGTGATGGACAGGGAAGCCTGACATGCTGCAGTCCAGGGGGTTGCACAGAGTCAGACACCACCGAGCGACTGAACTAACTGAACGTTTCTTTTCAATTTGAACATGCATCTTTTACACAGTTGTGCAGTTTTGGTTCCACCTTCTGTTTTTGTTTTTTTGGCCTCACCACGTAGCACGTGGGATCCTAGTTCCCTGACTAAGGAGTGAACTTGTGCTCCCTGCAGTAGAAGCTCTGAGGCCCAACCACTAGACTGCCAGGGATTTTCCTGGCTCTACTTTTTCTTAACCTTCTAGTTAACAGTAATGTTTTTCCATTGCTACATTATCTTTTTATAAAATGTCTGTTAAATAACTGCACCGCAGCCATTGCCTAAGCCATTGGTGCTCAGTGCAAATGTCCAAGCATTGAACCAAACCTATTGAATTCAAAATACAGCTGACCCTTGAACAGAGAGGGAGTCGGGCATACTGATGCCCCAAAGTCCAAAATCCAAACCTAACTTTACAGTGGGCCCTCTGTAACTCAGCTTCTTCTGCATCCTTGGATTCAATCAACTTCAGATCGGTAGTACTGTGGTATTGACTATTGAAAAAAATCTGCCTTTAAATGGACCCAGTTTGAACTGCTTAAAGGCAGTGTTGTTTGAGGGCCAACTGCACTGGGAGTTGAGAACCCATTTTTGCTTTACCAAAGACACTCACCGAGTTTGGGGATCAGGGAAGGAAACAGACACAAAGGCCTGCCCTTCCAGAGTCAAAATGCATCTGCACCTTTTCGCTTTCTAGGAGTTTGACACCCCTATGGAGTATGCCCCAGGCCTGATGTTAAATGTCTCTGCTTGTAGCTTCAGTTCTGTCCCCTTACTGTGAAAGAAATGTGTGACCTCTAATAGCTAAAGAAGTTTGATATGGCCCTTCTACTTCTTTCGGTTAAACTTGAATCTGCATAAATCTGAGCTTCAGAAGAAGTTTTGGAGTTTTAGGGAACTAATTAGGCAACAGAGAGTGAAAAAAAAGTGTGCAAAATTTTGACAGCAGGTCACGGAGTCATGTGGCCAGAATGAGGCTGGTGGAGCTGAAAGCTGCACATTTAGGCCTGGTTTGAGATCAGAGCAGAGGGTTTCGGGAGAGGCCATTTAAGTTTTGGGTAACTGAGAGTGTTTTGAGATTTTTGAGGAGGAAAAATAAGATTCTACCTGGATTAAGAAGAAGTTACTTTGGCAGTGGTGAGAAGGAATCACCAGATGGGAAGAAGATGAATCAAAGGGTGTTTACACAGAATTTGTAATGAAATTATGGACCCATAGCTAGTAAAAACAGAATGACGTGGCTGCAGAAGGACAGAACTCATGAAAGTGATGAGCATCGGGGAAATGTTAGGTAGCATTCATTATCTAAAATTCAGGGCGGGGACTTCCCTGGTGGTCCAGTGGTGAAGACTTTGTGCTCCCAATGCAGGGGACACACGTTTGATTCCTGGTTGGGGAACTAAGATCCTGCATGCTGCTTGGCACAGCCAAAAAAAAAAAAAAAAAGTTCAGGGCAATAAGCAGGCTTTTGACAGATGTGAAGAACATAATGAATGCAATTTTGGATATTTTGTACCAGTTATCTAGGACAGCACAACTCAACATTTATGCCAAGAAATTATATTCAATTCAGCTCAACATGTATTTCCAGAGGTCCTACCACTTGTTACGTGTTAGAGATCATACAAAGATGAATAAGACAAATCTTGCCTTTAATAGCTTTCACGCTGATGAAGAGAATACATACAAACAATGATAAAAGGTGAAATACAATATTTTGTAAGAGAGGTACAGGAGCCTTTCAGACCTGAAGAAGGAAAAGACTATAGTCCTTTGAGGGTAAGACCTAATGGTTAGAATAGGATAGGCTAGGAAAATTTTTTTTTTTTAATTAAAAAATGTTTGTTTCTTAAATACCAAAAATATCTATTGAAATCACCAAATTCAGAGACATCTAGTAAGTTAAGTTAACTCAATGTGCACCCAAGTATAATGAATATACTACCAAAATCTTAGTGAATTTATTTCTAGGGAATGACATGAGATGTGTAGGTGAAAATACATGCCTAAAAGCAGTGAATAAAAAGATTGGCAAACATTATTTGGGATATTTGAACATACTGTAGACTATAACTGAAATTCCTAGGTGGTTCAACGGAGAAGGCAATGGCATCCCACTCCAGTACTTTTGCCTGGAAAATCCCATGGATGGAGGAACCTGGTAGGCAGCAGTCCATGGGGTCGCACAGAGTCAGACATGACTGAGCGACTTCACTTTCACTTTTCACTTGCATGCATTGGAGAAGGAAATGGCAACACACTCCAGTGTTCTTGCCTGGAGAATCCCAGGGATGGGGGAGCCTGGTGGGCTGCCGTCTCTGTGGTCCCACAGAGTCGGACACGACTGAAGTGACTTAGCAGCAGCAGGTGGTTCAATGGTAAAGAACCTGCCTGACAACGCAGGAGAGGTGGGAGACTCAGATTTGATCCCTGGGTCAGGAAGATCCCCTGGGAGGAGGGCATGGCAACCCACTCTAGTATTCTTGTCTGGAGAAACCAGGGACAGAGGAGCCTGGTGGGCTGCCGTCTATGGGGTTGCACAGAGTTGGACACGTCTGATGCAACTTAGCAGCAGCAGCAACAGCATTTCTGCTTCTGAATGATCTGAAATAACCAAGTCAGTAGGCTTTATCTGGCGCAATCAGTTCCCAGACAATTTGCCAATTGAGGTCAGCTTGTCTCTCTCTTTTTTCCCCTTGACTTCACTGCTGGGCATGTGGGGTCTTAGTTCCCGGATCAGGGATCACACCCAAAACATAGAGTCTTAACCACTGAATCTCCAGGAAGTCCCAAGGGCAGCTTCTGTGAATGCTACAGAGAATAATGGGAGCACTTGCACAAATGTCTTTTGCAACTCCTTGATTTCTTAGTACTGTCTTTTTTACTTTATTGGTAAAAACGAATATGCATTTTCTTCCAAACTGTCAGCGGTTAAGTTCTCTGATAAGTGGAACATGAGAGCCAGGCTGTGCAGCAAACTGGTCAGTGTCCATCACCTCCCACGCACAAATCTTCCTTTTTTTCCCTCTGGAAAGAAGTTCATGCCTGGTGGACTCTGATGCAATTACAACTAGTGCGTGTTTGTAACTGTAAATGGAAATTTTTTTCATTTTTCCTTAGAATATCCAATTGTTGCCCCAGAGGAAGCAAATACTTCCCCAGCATGAAGTATTACACTAGCTCCTACTCTTTCTGACCACAAACGTATGTTTTCGACCACACGCCTTCTTCTCTCCTCATTCTTTTTTGTAGTTTCCCCTTTTCTTTGCATAGTAACTAGCTGCTTCCTGTCTCCCAGCTGGGCAGTATTTTTTTTTTTTATAAGAGTTTCATAAGAGTTTTTTATAAGAGTCAGGACTATGGCCCATGATTCTATTGGCTCTTTTTCTTTGTTGTCAATGATATGCTTTGTCTTGTTTTCATTGTCTTTGCTTTATTTAATAATTGTGAGGTTGGCTTCTAAGAGCACATCATCATTAACTGCAGAGTGAGACGGCTCAGGAGGTGTGACTCAGTGTCCCTTCAAGAGAGGTGATGCGTCATCATTTTCAACTTGAGCGTTCTCTGACTCAACAGGAACACCTGTATTCTCCTGCTTTTTGTCTCAGGACTAGGAGGGTGACTGGAACCGCCAGCCAAAGCAGACTTCCCAGCATCTCAGCCAAAGCCGCTGCCCTGTCCCAGAGAGGATGCTTAAGATGACCTAGGATCAGGATGGGATCTGCTCAACATGGAGTGTTGATGTTGTCTGCTCTTATCTTTAATTTTTTTTTATTACAGTCACATTGGCTTATAACATTGGTTTATAACTCGTTTCATGTGTACAACATTATATTCTACTTCTGTATGCCCTATAACATGTTTTCCACCCCAAATTTATTGACAGTTCTGTCTGTCACCCACTGTTGGTAGCCCTCCCGCTTGGCTCTCCCTCCCCTCCTCCCCTCTGTGCCCCTTCCTATATTGTAACCACTACTCTATTCTATGTATCTACCTGTTTGTTTTTGTTTGGTTTGTTCATTTATTTATTTAAAAATTGATTTTGATGTGGCCCATTTTTAAAGTCAGCTTCCCAGGTGGTGCAGTGATAAAGAAACTGCTTGCCAATTCCCGAGATGCAAGAGACTCGGGTTTCATCCCTGGGTTGGGAAGATACCTGGAGTAGGGAAACGACAACCTACTGCAGTATTCTTGCCTGGAAAATTCCATGGACAGAGGAGCCTGGTGGGCTACAGTCCATGGGTTCACGGAGAGTCAGATACTGAGCAACTGAACACACACACACATTTTGAAGTCTTTATTGAATTAATAACAATATTGTTTCTGTTTTATGTTTTGTCTTTTGGGCCACAAGGCATGTGGGATCTTAGCTTACCCACCAGGGACTGAAGCACCAACCCCTGGATTAGAAGGTGAAGTCTTAACCACTGGAGTACTGAGGAACCCCCCCTATTATTTTTTTCTTTCATTTTTATGTTGATATTCCACATACGGGTGAAATCATACAGTATCTGTCTTTATCTGTCTGACTTATTTCACTTAGCATGACATCATGTAGTTTCATCCATGTCGTGTGCAAATGGCAAGATTTCATTTTTTTAATGCCTGAGTACTATTCCATTGTACATATGTACTACAGTTTATTCTTTTCTTTTATAGTTGATTTACAATGTTGTGTTTATTTATTTTTTGGCTGCCCCTGAGGCATGTGGGATCTTAGTTCCCCAAACAGGGATTGAACCTGCATCTCCTGCATTGGAAGGTGAAGTCTTAACCATTGGACCCTCAGGGAGGTCCTTATACTACAGCTTCTTTTTGTTGCGATTGTTGTTGTTTTGGGAAATTAAAAGATGCTTACTCCTTGGAAGGAAAGTTATGACCAACCTAGATAGCATATTCAAAAGCAGAGACATTACTTTACCAACAAAGGTTCACCTAGTCAAGGCTATGGTCTTTCCTGTGGTCATGTATGGATGTGAGAGCTGGACTGTGAAAAAGGCTGAGCGCCGAAGAATTGATGCTTTCGAACTGTGGTGTTGGAGAAGACTCTTGAGAGTCCCTTGGACTGCAAGAAGATCCAACCAGTCCATTCTGAAGGAGATCAGCCCTGGGATTTCTTTAGAAGGAATGATGCTAAAGCTGAAACTCCAGTATTTTGGCCACCTCATGCGAAGAGTTGACTCATTGGAAAAGACTCTCTTGCTGGGAGGGATTGAGGGCAGGAGGAGAAGGGGATGACAGAGGATGAGATGGCTGGATGGCATCACTGACTTGATGGGTGTGAGTCTGGGTGACCTCCGGGAGCTGGTGATGGACAGGGAGGCCTGGCGTGCTGCGGTTCCTGGCGTCGCAAAGAGTCGGACACGACTGAGCGACCATTCTGATCTGATCTGATCTGATTTATTTTTAACTAAAGGATCATTGCTTTACAATATTGTGTTGGTTTCTGCCATATATCAACATGAGTCAGCCGTGGTATACATATGTCCCCTCCCTCTTGAACCCCCTCTACCTCCCACCCCATCCCACCCCTCTAGGATGTCACAGAGCATGGCTTTACCACTCACTCAGCTTCTTTATCCGCTCATCTGTCGATGAACATTCCATATCTTAGCTATTGCAAATAGTGCTGCTGTGAACATAGGGGTGATATATCTTTTCAAATTAGTGTTTGTGTATTCTTTGGATAAATACCCAGAAGTGGGGTTGCTAGATCATATGCTAGTTCTATTTTTAACTTTTTGAGGACACTCCCTACTGTCTTCCATAGTGGCTGCACCAATTTACACTCCCATCAACAGTGTATAAGAGTTTTCTTTTAAATATATGTTAGTTCCAAGTGTTTGGCTTAAGAATCTAAGTTTAAAAAAATTTTCTACTTTCTTTTTGTATGTTTCTGTTTATAAAAGTAATACAGATTCATTGTAGAAAACTAGATTGTTAAAGTTTGAAGAAAATAACCCAACCTACCCATCCTATCATAATTCACTATTAATGTTTTGTTTTATTGCCTTCCTGTCTTTTTTGTTTATAAAAACATAATTTATACACATTTACTTTAGTATGTATATATACACACACACACATATATGTGTGTATATATATATGCATGCATATATACACATATATAAATAGTATGTATATATACATATACACACATATATATGTGTGTGTGTATATATATATATATATATATGCAGGCATGCTCAGTTGCTTCAGTCATGTCTAACTCTTTGCAAGTCCATGGGACTGTAGCCCTCCAGACTCCTCTGTCCATGGGATTTCTCAGACAAGAATACTGGAATGCATTGCATGTCCTTCTCCAGGAGATCTTCCCAACCCAGGGATCAAACTCAGGTCTCCTGCATTGCAGGCAGTTTCTTTACTGCTGAGCCACTGGGGAAGCCCATATATGTATGTTTATAAATATAAAACATACTAAATTTTCACTGTAATTTTGTAATTTTGCTTTGCAAATTTTGTGTTTTTTAATGTTTAAACAATAAATCCCTTGTACTTTGGAGTTGCTTGTGTTTCCCTCTGTTACACATTTACTTGATACAAGAATCCTAGCGTCTGGTCAGCACGGACCTTTGGCCCCATTTCATTAAGTACAGCAGATGCCTAGGAGGGAGAATTATGCCACTTTTCCAATTTTGTTTAGAGTATCCTAGTGCATATACATTCATTTCAATAGTCTAGTGTATAGTTTGATTATTCTAATGTAAGACTGGATAGAAATGAGCAATTCTAAGTTGTGCCAGAAGCTGTTTCATAAAAGACTTGGACCCACCTGTGGCCCTCCCATTAAATATATCCATGCAGTGATCTATGCAGGCCTTAAAAATTACTTTCACAGAATTTATCTTGATTTGGTCAAATGCTCAGAATCTCCAGTTGCTGCAGGGGTATTCATATAAACCCAGCTGTTTCTAGGGTTCAAGATTGGCTGCAGCTAGGAGTAAAGACTAGTGTATTCAGGGAGTAGGAAATTAAAAGAGTAAATCACCCACCATCTCTTCACCTTCTTTCTTTTTTGAAACATTGCTTGTGGCCACATCAGTGGAACCCAGACCTACAACTTCAACTGTGTTTCTAGAAAACCATATATAAGTGGCCACTCTGATAGGTTCTTGTCAGAGTCAGCTGGGAAGAGAGAAAAATCATTTCTAAACTTTACTGACATCTGTGGAATTCACTAAGTAAGGTGGGTCAATAATTAAAGACAAATGTCCGAAAATTCAGAAGACTTTTTTTTTTTTGTTCTGTAAAGAACAGCCTGATTAGCTGAAATTAACGCTGATGTCAACTAACCACCATCGTTAAATCCATAGCCGGCCGCCAACCCCATGTCAATTCAATTGTCAGTTGTAGACATTAAATACTCTTATAGCTAATTTAGGCAGAAAAGCTTGGGTATGTGTTTTAAACATTTCTTGTTTTAATCACTGTTTTGCTGTGTAGTGTTTTCTCAAAAATTTTTCATTTTCTGCCAGAAAAATATTGTAGAGCATAGCAAAGGGAAATATTCTCTAAAATTGGAAACTTCTGAATCTGAATGCCTTAGGGCTGAATCTGTGACCTGCTTCTTGAGATATGTTTAACCAAGGTGAGTCAGAAGATGAGGGCACAAGCACTTTGGGGGTAGGGGTAACTACAGCTTGTGGATTTCAGAGTTCTTTACCCTTATTTTAGATGGTTGTGAAGAAGAGTAGCAATAGCTGTCTATTAGTCAATGATAATAGCTAAATTAATCAAATATGTCAACATGCAGGGTGCCTTGTTAACCACTGTAATTTTCTTTACTGTGTTTCATCTTCATCACAGTCTTGTAAGGCGGCTAGAGTGATAATCCCCATTTTGTATAACAAGAAAGGTTAAGGGCTTTTCCAAGGTCATGGAGCCCATAATAGCAAAGCCAAGACTTGAGCCCAGGTCTTCTTGATTACAAACACAGGCTTTCAAACTTTATGCTGTGTGCATTACTTCTTGGTGATTAGCTCTTGTTTAGTTGCTAAGTTGTGTCCAACTCTTTGCCACCCCATGGATGGTAGCCCGCCAGGCTCCTCTGTCCATGAGATTTCCCAGGCAAGAATTCTGGGATAGGTTGCTATTTCCTTCTCCAGGGGATCTTCCCAACCCAGGACTGTGTCACCTGCACTGGCAAGCAGATTCTTAACCACTGAGTCACCAAGGAAGTCCTCAGCATCTATTTGTAATAGAAGTTCTCATATTCTTGTTGTTGTTCAGTCACTCTGTTGTGTCTGACTCTGTAACCGCATGGACTGCAGCACGCCAGGCTTCCCTGTCCTGCACCACCTCATGAAGTTTGCCTAAGTTCATGTCCATTGAATCGGTGATGCCATCCAATCATTTTATCCTCTGCCACGTTCTTCTCTTTCTGCATAATTTGGTGCATGTTTTGAAATACTCGGTGAGTGAAGTGAAAGTCGCTCGGTCGTGTCTGACTCTTTGTGACCCCCATGGACTACACAGTCCATGGAATTCTCCAGGCCAGACTACTGGAGTGGGTAGCCATTCCCTTCTCCAGGGGATCTTCCCAACCCAGGGATTGAACCTAGGTCTTCTGCATTGCAAGAGGATTCTTTATCAGCTGAGCTACCAGGAAATATGCAGAGGATAAATAAATATTGAGTCAAGAGATATATGCATGTTTTTATTGTAACACTTATGATTATCTCTTGACCCAATATTTTCACTATTAATATCCTCCGGATATTTCATGCACCAAATTACATATATAATTACATATATATCTGCAGAAGCAAAGGTGTCTGTGTATGTACGTTTGTACAAGGTTTTTTTTTTTTGCAGCCTTGATTCTTTTATTGCTTAAACAATTATAACCAGCATTTATTATTTTTTAATGAAAAAGAGGTATTAAAGTTGGTGTTACACTCAGTGTTGTGAGCATGGGTACACATACGTATGCACACACACACACACACACACACACACACAGGACCTTATCTATTTCTGAGAATTCTTCCTAAAACCACCTTATAGGGCAATTGTTTTATTATTTTTTTAAAAAAGGCTTGTGTTTTGTTTTAAGATATATTTTAGCCCAGATCCTCTAGAAAGCAGTCAGAGGCAAAAAAAAAAAAAAAAAAGTGCTGACTCTTTATTTGGAATTGCAGTTCCTAGTACTTGAGGGTGAGGAGTAAAGGGTAGGTAAGGCCAGGAAAATTGTGAAGCAACACAGCTGTTCTCACTGGCTGATCTTTCACAATAAAGTGCAAAGGGATTCAGCTGGTGGATGGGCTGGCCTTGAGGCTGGAGAAGGAGGAGAGAAGGGAAGGGAGAGGGAGGGAGGAGCTGGGCCTCTGAGTGGTCTGCAGGAGAGACAAATTGGGGGAGTTTTCTTTCTAGTCCCTGGGGGCTTCCCAGATGGCACTAGTGGTAAATTTGCATGCACATTTCTCGCTTCTTAGTGGTTATGATTCATCCCGTGCCCCTGAAGTGCAAGCACAGCGTCCTAACCACTGGACAGTCAGGAATTCCCTCCACTGACCTTCTTGGCTGCTTTCCCTTTATCAGACACACAATCCCGTCTGCCCCGTCCTTGGCCATGCTCTGAGCTCTAACTATACATACTGTAGAGTCTTCCTCTTAAGACAGTGGTGAGGATGGTCTTGGGGACCCCCAGCAGTGTTTCTTGCACACATTAACAATCCCTTGGAGAGGCCTCCCTGATTGTTGTTCCTAAATATCACTATCTTTCATCACTCTGTAGCTCCTTAACCAGCTTTATATCATCACTGTTAACAGTGAGACTGTGGTACTTTGGTTCTTAGCATCACTGCCACTTTATGGTACCATATACATCTTTGTTTTCTGTCTCCTCACTTGACTGCAGGCTCCACAGAAGGCAGGCCTTGTGTGTGCTTTGTTTTCTGTTGTATCCTTGGTGCCTAGATCAGTGTTGGGCACTTAGTAGGTCATTGGTAACCAGGAGCATGCAGGAGGAGGATCTTCATTGATTCTATGCCCCTTTCCTGCTTAAAAAAGGTAATCACTAAGGCAATGGCACCCCACTCCAGTACTCTTGCCTGGAAAATCCCACGGATGGAGGAGCTTGGTCGGCTGCAGTCCATGGGGTCGCTAAGAGTCGGACATGACTGAGCGACTTCACTTTCTCTTTTCACTTTCATGTATTGGAGGAAGAAATGGCAACCCACTCCAGTGTTCTTGCCTGGAGAATCCCAGGGACGGGGAGGCCTGGTGGGCTTCCGTCTATGGGGTCACACAGAGTCGGACACGACTGAAGTGACTTAGCATAGCATAGCATAGCATAGCATTCAATTCTTAAATATTAACACCACCTAAGCAGCCCTTGTATAATCAGTATAATGTATTTCTTGGGTTCCTCGTGTTTGTGTTTAGAATGACCAAATGTTATATCAAGATACAGGACCCATTAGGTGATCTAATCAATCCTTTACAGATAAAAAGATAACTTAAGTTCATCACAAGATCAATCCTTTACAGATAAAAAGATAACTTAAGTTCATCACAAGAGCTGCAAAAGTTAAGGAGGAATAGAAGGATTTGATTCCTAAGGTTACAATCTAAGGTAGAAGAAGATATAAGAAAAAGGGAAATAGTTTGAGGCAGTACATTATTATGTGTCAAATTATATGTGTAACTTCATAATTAGGGTTTCATAATCTCATAAAGGGCGTCCCTGGTGGCTTAGATGGTAAAGAATCTGCCTGTAATGCAGGAGACCTGGGTTTGATCCCTGGGTTGGGAAGATCCTCTGGAGAAGGGAAAGGCTGCCCACTCCAATATTCTCACCTGGAGAATTCTATGGACAGATGACTATTTAAGCAAATGTTATCTTTACAGTGTTCAATAAAGACCAAAGCAATGAGAATTATGGTAGGGGGATGGGCCTGGGGAGCAGACTGGAGGGAAGGATTTATTTTGTCTCGAAAAGTTGCCGTAGTTTCTGGAGGAAGGAGCAGTTAAGCTCAAGTTGAAAGTACGCAAAGAGTGCTGGTCAGACATGGAGGTGTAAGGATTGAAGACATAATGCAGAGGGAACCATACAAATAACGATATGGAGAAACAAAGATGCTGCCCACAATTGAAACATGGCAACTCTCTGGCATCTCAAAGGTGGGACAGGGACTTGGGCCAGAGAGAGAAGGAGGCAGAAGGTCTTGGGGCAGACTGTGCCTCTGTGCTGAGGGTTTGGACTACTTTATCAGTTAAAAATTGGGGAGACTCTGAGGGATTTTCACTGGGGATGTGAAAAGATCAGATCTTGCCTTAGGTGATTCTGATAGAAGGTCAATGACACATTGGATGGAGGTGGAGGGGAGAGCTAGAAACAAGGAAGAAACTTTTGAGGTTGATGGCTATGGTGTGTGTTACTGAAGATCTCAATTAGGAAGTCTCTGGAAATGAAGTAACAGTTTTAAGGTGTTTTAGAGATATTTCAGAAGTAAATTGATTGGAAGGACTCAGGAATTTGGGAAAGTGCTCAGAAGAGTGTTTATAGATAACTACAGATTGTATTGTCAGGTCAGTGAGAATGCCAAGACCACAATTTTCAGCTTGTGGTCTTAGCCAGGCAAACTAGGGGAGGAACAACAAAAAAACACACGCACAACGCACCCCCCCCCCCCCCCCCACCAAAGATAACAAAAAAACCTGAAAAGTAAAACAAACAAACAAATTGCATCTCTACCTCCACCCTCATCCTCAGAGTGACTCAAGTCCTTTGTGTTCCAAGGGTCTCACACAGAAGTGGCGTGTGGATGAGCCCGGTTACGCTAATTCAGTGTTTTTAAACTCCCCTCTTCCTGATGCAGAAAAGCCTTTTGGGGTTTGCACACAGTCACCTTGTTGTGCTGGACAGAGCCTTTCCTTGGTCAAGTTGGAGAAGAGACCATTGCAACTAAGAATGGCAACTTAACCATCTGTGACTCAACCCAGAGTAGGTGATTCCCTGGGATGCATGCATGCGTGTGTAGTCACTTCAGTTGCGTTTGACTCTTTGTGATCTTTTGGACTGTAACCCACGAGGCTTCTCTGTCCATGTGATTCTCCAGGCAAGAATACTGGAGTGGGTTGCCTTGCCCTCCTCCAGGGGATCTTCCCAACCCAGGGATCAAGCCCTCATCCCCGGCAACTCCTGCATTGCAGGTGGATTCTTTACCTACTGATCCACCCAGGGAGCCTGATTCCCTGGGTTACTGACTCTCTAACCATGTGGACTAGTCTCAATGCTCCCTTTGTTTCTTTGTGATCCTCACCCCTCCACTCTCACTAAACTTGTCACTAAAATTATGTTGGTGCCCACCACTGATTTCCAACCCTGACAAGACTGCTTCAGGCTGAACGTCAACTTCCACAAGACCTCGAACCTCAGTATATGCTCATTGTAACACATTAGCAAGCTAAGTGACACACCCACAGGTGCCATGAGAGTTCCAAGACATGGACCATGGTTTCATCAGATTCTCAAAGGGATCTATTTTCCCAAATAGATTAAGTGGAAAGAATGTGGGATATGGAAGCAAAAGAAAATCACCCAAATCTTTCCTGACTGTGTGATGGGGTTGAGGGAGACTTGGTGGCTGACTGCTGCCCAGCTCCTCAGCATAGTGGACTGAATTGGTCTGGCTAATCTGGTTTTCCCTCCTCTTAAGGATGGGAGAGGTATGACCTACACCAGGCTCAGTCATGTCTGACTCCTTGTGACCCCATGAATTCTAGCCCACCAGGCTCCTCTGTCTGTAGAATTCTCCAGGCCAAGGAATTGATGCTTTCAAATTGTGGTGCTGGACAAGACTCTTGAGAATCCCTTGGCTTGTGAGGAAATCAAACCAGTCAATCCTAAAGGAAATCAGCCCTGAATATTCATTGGAAGGACTGATGCTGAAGCTGAAACTCCAATACTTTGGTCACCTGATGCAAAGAGCTGACTCATTGGAAAAGACCCTGGTGTTGGGAAAGACTGAAGGCAAGAGGAGAAGGGGATGACAGAGGATGAGAGGGTTGGATGCATCACCGACTCAATGGACATGAGTTTGAGCAAACTCTGGGAGATAGAGAAGGACAGGGAAGCCTGGCATGCTGTGGTCCATGGGTTCGAAAAGAGCTGGACATGACTTAGCAACTGAACAGCAAAAACACCAGGCTGGCCCAGGGAGAAAATAACTCAGCCACTCCCTTGGTGTCCGTCACAGTGTCTCACAGTTTGAGTCAGAATGGTTGTGGTGCACACACTTTCTCCTTCTGTCTACACTCCTTCACTCCCTGTTGTTACAGATTCGCACCTGGACTTCACCAGCTTCTCCTGTGGAGACTCCTCTCTTAGATCTTACAGCTGCCTCCTCCTCACAGAGGTCTTGGCTCAAGTGTTGCTGCTTCCCTTGGTTCCTCTAGTCAGCACCATTCAAAGATCTAGGATGGGAGCCACAAATGTAATTCTAAGTTTTTCTATTGCCATATAAACAACAAGTCAAAAGAAACAGGTGAAATTGATTTTAATAACCTATTTTATTTCATCCAGTATGTCTAAAATATCCCTTCAACTTTATCTTGTAATCAAGATAAAAATTATGATCAGGATACCTTACATTCTCTTTTGTTACTAAGTCTTCAAAATCCAGTGTGTATCTTGACTTGTGACTTATCTCAGTGTGTCTGAGGCATATTTCAAATGCTCAATAGACATATACAAGCTAGTGACTACACTATTGGAACACCCTAGGCAAAGCCTCCCCCACCTCCCAACTCAAAAGCCCTGTTTTATTGCTTTCGTAGCACTTACCACAATCTAAAATGAGCCTATGAATTGTTCTTTATTGCTTACTGTTAGTTTTCACTCCTAAAATGTAAGCTTCATGAAAGTGGAGATTTTAAACAGTTCACTGCTGTGTGCCCCGTCATCAGTACTCTGCAAATACTTTATAAAGGGTTGAATGAGTGAATGTTTCCTTGCTGCTGCTGCTAAGTCACTTCAGTCGTGTCCGACTCTGTTTGACCCCATAGACGGCAGCCCACCAGGCTTCCCCGTCCCTGGGATTCTCCAGGCAAGAACACTGGAGTGGGCTGCCATTTCCTTCTCCAATGCATGAAAGTGAAAAGTGAAAGTGAAGTCGCTCAGTCGTGTCCGACTCTAGCGACCCCATGGACTGGAGCCTACCAGGCTCCTCCATCCATGGGCTTTTCTAGGCAAAAGTACTGAAGTGGGATGCCATTGCCTTCTCCGTTTCCTGGTTACAGAGATGAATAAATAATCAATAATTAAAAAACTGGATGAAACTGCCTGGTCTCTAGAGCCATTTGAATATGTGACCCCTGCTTTATCACTTTACTTTTCTGAGCCTCTATAAAATGGGAATAATTTTATCAATTTCATAGGGTTGCAAGTATTAAATAATAATGGGTGCGAAATTGTTTCATGAAATATAATGCTCTCTGTAAATGGCTGTTCTTCTTATTAAGTGACTTGCCCAAATGTAGATAGTAACTGGGCAAGTGATAGACTTTTTTAATCTATCCAATTATTATCTATGATAGTAGACATCTATGATAGACCAGAGGACGAGATGGTTGGATGGCATCACCAACTCAATGGATGTGAGTTTGAGCAAGCTCCCGGAGATGGTGAAGGACATGGAAGCCTGGTATGTTGCAGTCCATGGGGCCGCAAAGAGTCAGACACCCTGAGCGACTGAACAACAAGTGATAGGCTAGTAATGTAGATAGTAAGAGGGTGTAAGAGTGGGGTTTTGGAATCATGGCATCTTGGCCCTGCCACTCACCAGTCATGTGACCTGGACATGCTGCTCACACTTTCTGACCTTCTAAAACAGAATCTCCAAGGCAAGGGCCTGGCAAGCTAGATTTTTAACAAATGTCCCAAGTGATTCTCATTATCAAGTAAGTTTGGAAAACACAGGATATGAAATTACTGCTCTGCCAGGGTTATCTGTGATTCCAGCTAAGACACGATTACCCTGTTAACCCCTTGCATCTAAGTTCGTGCCCAGCTTTGGACAGATTCGTGAGCAGCCTTGAGAAAGATGATAGCATCTTATGAGCTAGATCGGCAGTATCAACCTTGTGGTCCTGGGGTGACAGAAGCTGCTGCCAAGCACTCCCCTCCTCTCACTTGAAGACTGATGGCATCGATTACCTGGAGATGGTATGCTTTTCAGATCAGAAACCAAAGTCATGACAGAAGGCTTTAGGAAGGAGCAGCAGACTCTTTCTCCCTTAGAAAGGTCAGATATTTAAAAGAGGGATCCCTAGTGGAGGCTACCCAGAAGGCACTTGCCACTGTTGACAGGCCCCCGAGTAGAATGTCAGGGACCAGTGTGGAAACCTTGTGGGTTGTGCTAGTCCTTTTGGGTTGGAGTATAGAACAATCAGAAGCCTGCAAATGGAGGATATAAAACTTTTACTAAGGTGAATTTTTAAAATATTTATTGTCCTCTTCTAATTTCCTTTGGGCATTATTTAATATTCAGTAAATATTTAGTATTTGAAAGTTCCTCCCACTGCCCACCTAAACTGTACCACCCTCAACTTCATTGATAATAAGAGACTTCTAATACCATCTTTTTATCTTTTCTTTTTTCTTTCCTCTATCCAGTTAACAAGTATCCAAAAGTCAACACACTGTGTTGGCAAGAATATGGGAATTAGATACTCTTTCACATTGCTGATGAGAGTATCAGTTCAGTTCAGTTCAGTTCCTCAGTTGTGTCCAACTCTTTGTGAGCCCATGAATCACAGCACGCCAAGCCTCCCCTGTCCATCACCAACTCCCCGGAGTTCACTCAGACCTATGCCCATCGAGTCAGTGATGCCATCCAGCCATCTCATCCTCTGTCATCCCCTTCGCCTCCTGTCCCCAGTCCTTCCCAGCATCATAGTCTTTTCCAATGAGTCAACTCTTTGCATGAGGTGGCCAAAGTATTGGAGTTTCAACTTTAGCATCATTCCTTCCAAAGAAATCCTGGAATGGACTGGTTGCATCTCCTTGCAGTCCAAGGGACTCTCAAGCGTTTTCTCCAACACCACAGTTCAAAAGCATCAATTCTTCAGTGCTCAGCCTTCTTCACAGTCCAGCTCTCACATCCATACATGACCACAGGAAAAACCATAGCCTTGACTAGGCGAACCTTTGTTGGCAAAGTAATGTCTCTGCTTTTGAATATGCTATCTAGGTTGGTCATAACTTTCCTTCCAAGGAGCAATCGTCTTTTAATTTCATGGCTGCAGTCACCATCTGTAGTGATTTTGGAGCCCAGAAAATAAAGTCTGACACTGTTTCCACTGTTTCCCCATCTATTTCCCATGAAGTGATGGGACCGCATGCCATGATCTTCGTTTTCTGAATGTTGAGCTTTAAGCCAACATTTTCACTCTCCTCTTTCACTTTCATCAAGAGGCTTTTTAGTTCCTCTTCACTTTCTGCCATAGGCGTGGTGTCATCTGCATATCTGAGGTTATTGATATTTCTCCTGGCAATCTTGATTCCAACTTGTGTTTCTTCCAGTCCAGCATTTCTCATGATGTACTCTGCATAGAAGTTAAATAAACAGGGTGACAATATACAGCCTTGATGAACTCCTTTTCCTATTTGGAACCAGTCTGTTGTTCCATGTCCAGTTCTAACTGTTGCTTCCTGACCTGCATACAAATTTCTCAAGAGGCAGATCAGGTGGTCTGGTATTCCCATCTCTTTCAGAATTTTCCACAGTTTATTGTGATCCACACAGTCAAAGGCTTTGGTATAGTCAATAAAGCAGAAATAGATGTTTTTCTGGAACTCTCTTGCTTTTTCCATGATCCAGAGGATGTTGGCAATTTGATCTCTGGTTCTTCTGCCTTTTCTAAAACCAGCTTGAACATCAGGACGTTCACGGTTCACATATTGCTGAAGCCTGGCTTTGAGAATTTTGAGCATTACTTTACTAGCATGTGCTGCTGCTGCTGCTGCTAAGTTGCTTCAGTCGTGTCCAACTCTGTGCGACCCCATAGACGGCAGCCCACCAGGCTCTGTGAGATGAGTACAATTGTGCGGTAGTTTGAGCATTCTTTGGCATTGCCTTTCTTTGGGATTGGAATGAAAACTGACCTTTTCCAGTCCTGTGGCCACTGCTGAGTTTTCCAAATTTGCTGGCATATTGAGTGAAGCACTTTCACAGCATCATCTTTCAGGGTTTGGAATAGCTCCACTGGAATTCCATCACCTCCACTAGCTTTGTTCATAGTGATGCTTTCTAAGGCCCACTTGACTACTTCACATTCCAGGATGTCTGGCTCTAGGTGAGTGATCACACCATCATGATTATCTGGGTCATGAAGATCTTTTTTGTACAGTTCTTCTGTGTATTCTTGCCACCTCTTCTTAATATCTTCTGCTTCTATTAGGTCCTTACCATTTCTGTCCTTTATCGAGCCCATCTTTGCATGAAATGTTCCTTTGGTATCTCTGATTTTCTTGAAGAGATCCCTAGTCTTTCCCATTCTGTTGTTTTCCTCTATTTCTTTGCATTGATTGCTGAAGAAGGCTTCCTTATCTCTTTTTGCTATTCTTTGGAACTCTGCATTCTGATGCTTCTATATTTCCTTTTCTC